>JALJCO010011148.1:0-275053 GCA_023101725.1 Atherinomorus stipes | reverse complement strand
ATATAATTACCATATAAAACCATATAAATAGGCCTTTACCTGATTACATTGGATAAATAATATAGGGGGAAATGAAGCGCTCAAGGCGTTTCTGTTCAATGTGTCGTCAGATGAGGACCATAGAGACTCATTGTCAACAGAAGCACGTGGCAACAAGCGTGGCCTTCTGGCCCCGCCCACCGAAACTCGGTCATTGTACCCAGCTGCTAAGAGTAGTGCTACTTAGTGGCGCCTGCTGTTCTATTACGAGGCTGAGTTACAACAAAGGATCCTTTTATACAGTATTAAGGTACTTGGAGTGCGACTATAAAGGGTCCAAAAGTTGCGGGAATTTCATGCCAGTTCCACTTTAAAGAAAACCACATGAATGTACAGTTTGCATTAATATCTTGAAATGCAAGTGCAATATACTGTAAGTAAAACTTGAGAACAGAAGTACTAGAAAATGCTTTCAAACTACAATAAATTATATTGTTGAAGAAATTTGACAAAAATAATATTGAAACTTCCTTTTAAATATCAAATAATTTAAAGGTTCTGAATATGGACAGAACAGCGACATCACGTGTGTCCAGGTTGTAGTTGCAACGGCAGAAAAACAACTCCAGCCGTTTGGGTGCCAGGCTCACTGCTGATACGCAAGTGTTCAGATAATCGACAGCCAACGTCAGCCATGTTAGCAAACAAGCTTACTGATCCAAGCAGAAAAGTCGCCATTTCCGTGCTCTTGACGCCGTGAAAAACATTTATGTGGGTCCATATAGTGAAGTCTTCAGGTGTGAGCTACCCACTCAGGACACTTGGATTACATTGGACCAGCAGTATAGAGGAATATTGCAAAGTTTTTGTGAACTTTTATGGACCTTTTGGTTCAGTCGCCGGTCACCTCCATTATATGAAAGTGGGGCGGGGGACCTTATGAGAGTGAGTAGAAAATGAAAGCATATCATTCTGTGGGTGTACTGTTCCTTTAAAGGGACATGCGCACAGCCCTCCTACAAACAACCTAAAACAACTTTTCTTTCCATTTTATTAAAACCCTGAACATGCCTACATGGGCAAAATGACGTTGGTTATCGCTGTAAATTTCTGGTATCAGTAAATTCTCAGTTTATTGCCCAGCACTAGCACATACATTTTTTGGAGGTTTTAGAGTGAAAAGTACCAGGTGGACCCTCAATTATGCCATTTGATACCGAAAGTGTGCCAAATGTTTTTTTGTTCTTTTTCTGTTTGTTTGTTTTTTTTTTACCTCCTTTGAAGATAATCTGGCTATAGAACAATTATAATTTCCACTACAGGAGGCTGTGTGTGTAATAGCAAATTATTTAGCCGTTGCTTTATGCCACTATAGCATCAGTTTCTACCACTGTGCACAGTATACCATCAAGCGAAATGAGTAAACTAAAACTTCCCTCTTTTTACATTTAAATATTGATTTCAACAATAAACTTTATAAATTGTCAAATATATGAAAACAAAAAATATGTATGAAGTGATTTAATGCACATTCAATATATAAATATCCAAATATCTCAGAAAAACAACTAAATACCATTTGCATATTGTAAAGAAATAGTGTATATAATTTCTCTCTGTCCTCATAAATGTGCCCTGAATGCCTCCCATTTTACTAGAGCAGTAGTTTGATTTGTGTTCACATAGTAGTCCAATTTCCCATCCATCCATCTGAACTAAAACCAATACGTATGTGGTGGGGAAATTATACTACATTCCTGTATTATAAGGGAACTTGAGCATGATCAGGGAGTAGTTGCTCATACTATCTCAGCATTTCCCAGTCTTCTGAAAGTAGGAAGTTAGAGAAGCATGGACAACATGAGCTTCAGAGAAAAACTAGAAGAACTGGAAACTGGAAAAAATAAAAGGGAGTTTCATAGGACCCTACAGATGTGAACAGATCTGCCGTGGGTCTACTTGTGTGTTTGTTTGTTTTTTTACTAATCTTAAACTGTTTTTCAGGCTGTGCAGGGGTCAGATTCGCCCACACAGACATCAGGGTGCCAGACTTCTCTGACTACCGGCGTCCAGAGGTGCTCGACCCCCACAAGTCATCCCAGGACAGCAGCGAATCCAGGAGAACCTTCTCCTACTTGGTGACGGGAGCCACAGCAGTGGTGGGTGTCTACGCTGCCAAGACGGTGGTCACCCAGTTCGTTTCCTCCATGAGCGCCTCGGCTGACGTCCTGGCTATGTCCAAGATTGAAATCAAGCTGAGCGACATCCCAGAAGGCAAGAACATGACCTTCAAATGGAGAGGTAAGTCACAATGCGTCACCGCAACGACAAGGAGATCGCCGCAGAAGCCGCTGACATGGCCGAGCTCCGAGACCCCGAGCACGACAAGGACCGGCCACCAACCCCAGCTGGATCATTGCCCTGGGAGTGTGTACGCATCTGGGGTGTGTGCCCATCGCTAACGCCGGCGACTACGGCGGCTACTACTGTCCCTGTCACGGCTCGCACTACGACGCCTCGGGCCGCATCAGGAAAGGCCCCGCCCCTCTCAACCTGGAGGTCCCCTACTACGAGTTTCCAGATGATGACACCGTGATAGTGGGATAAACGGCGTCTTCCAGGCGTAAACATCCACGTGTGCTCGGTAAAATCGGGACATCAGCTTCATGACGAATCGTCTTTCATTTCTACTTCCTGTCAGCCCCGTCTCACGGCTCATCTGGGCGTTGAAATTCATGCCTGAACATCTTTAAATAGCTGGAAAAGGCGCTGCCATCCTCTTGTTCTTGTCTCAGTAATATGATGTGAATATGAAACAAAAGCGCCTGCTTATCTTAACTTATAATCCATCTGTCACAGATCTAATGTTGTCTTCAGGTGTGCTCAATAAAGATTTCTATTTTATTTGAAAGCTGGAAGTCTGAACTTTTTCTGGTTCCAAACAGTGAAATTAAACCATAGAATGAGGGTTCGTGCTTGAAAATTCCCAGTGATTGACCTGAGGACAAAGGGAGGGTTTAGAAGGGAGTTTACCAGGTGTGTGTAGTTCAGGGGTTTCCAGGAAATCTAATCCCTCCTCTGACTGGATGCCGAAGCATCCTGCTTCTTTGCAGGAGATCAGATGGTACATAGTCGCTTTTAACATCTTGTCAGTTACTAGAGAAGTGCGTCCATTTCTTTACTAGTAGCGGGACTTGAGGTCCATTCCAGAGAGAGGTAAGTCAGATCCTGAGTCTGTACGGCAGTGAAGAAACGGTGAGTTTGTGCCGTGGTTTCCTCCCACCTGAAGCTGCTGTCGCTCATGCAGTATCCTACAAGGCTGCCCCGTAGTCTCAGAAGCTCTGTGAATAAGGATTGCTTCACATCGGGAGAACAGACTAGAGATGCACTGATCCGATACCCAGATCGGATATCGGCTCTGATACTGACAAATTAGCTGGATTGGATATCTGATGAATGTGGCTGATCCAGTCGTTTCTGTTTTTATTAATATTGTAATAAAATTACACTTTTTTTTTCTAAAGTACGTTTGTATCCTTGATTAATTCCTTTTTTTTTTAACGAGGCTAAATGTTTGTGTCAAGCCTGATGCCTTCACTCACATGGCAAGGTGTACGGTTCATTTATTCAACAGTAGTCAATCGAAGCTTTATAGCGCGCTTTTAACACCAAAGCTAACAAAGTGCTGTACAGGTAAGTAAAAAAAAATAGAAATTAAAATCAAAATCATATAAAAATAAGAATAAGAAAAGCAGTAAATAAAATAAACAATACAGATTACATAATAGTATCAGTCAGATAGGTGTTGGCTGATGCACTCAGCCCGGGTATCGTGTCGAATTGGACCGGTGCATCTGTTGGACAGATCTCTGTTGGCGTCTGGAGTCTGCTAACCATCCTGTTCCTGTGAAGGAACTCCATCTGAGTATATTTTAAATTACGTGGCCAAATCTGAGTGTTGAGTTAGATGAGATGAATATTTTTCATCATTATACAAACATACCTGTAATCATACAAGACTGGCCTGTTAACCCATGCAAGGTACATAGAAAAATGTATCAAGTACTACATGCAGTGTAAGATAAAGGTATTTATGGTATTGTTGATAATGTACTGTATATGTACATTGTTCAGTGGTTAAATATTTATTGGACATCATGCCATTCTCCAAAAAGATGAACCACAAAAATATTTAACAGTATTGTCTAAAGTATGGCTTGACCTTGAAATAATCCAATGTCCAAAAAGTCAGGGACATTCAACTTTGGGTTATAATTTAAGGAAAATGTGACATGTTCACACCTCATTAATATTATCACAAATGTTGGACATTTAGCAGGAGTTATGATGTGGGAATTCCTCCATCTCAGTTTATTGAAAAAAAAAAGCTAACAGCAATGGGGGATATACCACATCAATGTCTCAATAACTTGTGTTTGGTGTCGTCTTGGTCCGATGACGTCTAAATGTGACCAGGATGATGAAGAGGACAAGATGTCATTAAACCAGAACATTTAGAGGTCAAGTAATGCGTTAGACACTACTTTTGCATATTTTTTGTGGATCGTCATCTTTTGGGAAAACAGCATGATGTGCAGTAAGTATTTAACCACTGAACAATGTACAGGTACTACCCAAAAAATTAGAATATTGTGAAAAAGTTCATGTAGTTCTACAATTCAACTTAAAAGGTTAAATTTACATATTGTATAGACAAATGATACGCAAATCAATATATTTCAAGCTTTTATTTGTTTGAATGTCGCTGATTAGGACTTGCAGCTTTAGAAACTCAAATTCTGAAACTCAAAAATTAGAATATTTCATGAAATCAATTTAAAAGAACTTTAAATACAAAAATGTCAGGCCTCCTAAAGTAAAATCTTGAATCTGTACTTAGTACTTCGTTTGGACCCCTTTTGCTTGAATGCCTTAACCTGGCGTGGCAGTTGACAGTCCTGTCACTATGCCTCCGACTGATTATGCGCCCTGGCTACTTGGCCACAGGGATGTTTCTTTGGCTGAATGGTCAGCGCACATGACTTTCACCCAGGAGTCTGGGGATCAAATCCCACCTGGACCCTCTGTTGTGTACTTTGCCACACATGAATGCTACCAGCTTCTGGCATTTCTCAGGTGTTATGGAAGAAAAAAACATGCTTCCATCACAGCCTCAAGCTCTTATTTATTGTTTGGTCTCTTCCCGTTCAGCTTTCTCTTGACCCACATGTTTTCAATGGGGTTCAGGTCAGGTGAGTTTGCGGGTCAATCAAGCATGGCTGTTGAACCAGGATTTTTGTACTTTTGGCAGTGTGGGCAGGTGCCAAGTCCTGCTGGAGGATGAAGTCTGCATCCTCATACAGCTGGTCCTCTGAAGCAAGCATGAAGGTCTCCAAAATGTCCTGGTAGACGGCTGCATTTATGCTGGACTTAATGAAGCTCACAGGTCCATTCCTTATGACGTCCTCCACACTTTTGAAAGGCCCTTTCCTAACCATCTTCTCCAGGCTGCTGTCAGCCCTCCGGCTTGTACACAGTTTTTCTTCCACACTTCTTCCTTCCACTTAACTGTCCATTAATGTGCTTTGAGACAGCTCTGAGAACATCCAGCTTCTTTTGCTATCACTTTTTGTGTCTTTCCCACCTTGTGCAGGGAGTCAATGATGGTTTTCTGCACAACTGTCAGATCAGCATCTTCCCCATGATTGTGAATTCTTCTAAACCAAGACAAGGACTTTTTTAAAGGTTTGGGGCACTTATGGAGGTGTTTTGGATTACTTACCTGATTAGAATGTAACACACTGAACCTACAATACTGGAGCTTTTAACAGTATTCTAATTTTTTGAGTTTTTGAATTTGAGGTTTTCTAAAGCTGCCAGTCCTAATCAGCAACATCCAAACAAACAAAAGCTAGAAATATACTGATTCACATATTATTTGTCCAAACAATATGTAAATTGCAATTTTAAGTTTAATTACAGAAATACATGAACTTTTTTGGGATATTCTAATTTTTTGGGTAGTACCTGTACATGTGCCTTGAAAAAATGAGAAAGTCTAATTCAGTTCACCAGGAAAAGTTGTAGCAGATTTTAGATTGATTCTGACATCATACACAAAGCCAAACATCACTAGTATATATACTGTACAAACGCACACAAGCACACAGCCTTAAAGAAAAGGCTAAATTCACAATAGTAATTCAAATAAGAAACTGAAAAAAATTGTTAATAAACAAAACACTGAATTGTAATAAAGTATACTAAAATATTTGGAAGTTATAGTTAAAGCAACCCTTACCGATGTTGCATTCTTACACTATTTTTCTAACAGGATAAAATGCTATGAATGAGGTAATGGAACTCTAAAATACAAGACAGACCCACCATTAATCAAAATAAAATATTATTCCAATCTCTAAATATTCAATGAAAACTCCAATCAATCCTTGAAGTGGGGTGCACCTCTAGGATTGTCCAACGGACCTGCTTGTCAGACCTTTGATTCTGCATTGGGAGGTGGAGGGAATGAAGGGGTGTGTCTTAGGAGTGAGGCGGGACTGTTTATATTCAAATAATCTTGCTGTGCTTTCTGAAATGCAAGATCGGTAAAGGTTGCTTTAAGTGATTTTGATTTGTGATTTTTTTTTTATTTTATTTTATTTTTTTTTGTGGTGGTGTTCATTTAACCTTTATTTCACCAAGTAAATCCCACTGATATTAAAAACCCTTTTCAAGGGAGTCCTGACCAAAAGACATCAGAAGTACCAGAAATATTAAAGAGAAGTTTAAAAGCAATTTTTTAAAAATCATGAAAAAATGGACAAGACATATTAAAGCACCTTGCTCATGAACAGTGGACCAACATACCTGTCAACAGGTGCAGAAGTCTGATTGGATGTCACAGAAAATACAGATTGCAGTATTTGCAGTCAACGTGTTGCTCAATAATATTTTAGGAGCCCCATCATGCTTGTTTCTTGTTTTACCTGTATTTTTTGTTTGTTTTTAATATTTCTGTTGAATTCAAAATCAGTGTCACGATTCTCAGAATTTTATTATCATTACTTTTGTCTATCTATCTATCTATCTATCTATCTATCTATCTATCTATCTATCTATCTATCTATCTATCTATCTATCTATCTATCTATCTATCTATCTACACTGAACAAAAAATATAAACATCCCATGTCAAATTTAAGTTATATTAACATTTGGTTTATGCAATACATGAGAAATTCAAATTTATTTTCAGTAATAACTAATCATCATATCAGCGTTTATAACATGGTAGTATGGCCATTTGTAATGGATTGACAGTCCTTTGAACATGATGGGGTTAGTTTGAGGAATTTGACTGTTCAATATCTTGTGTGTCCGCCAGCTGCATCACTCAGAGCAAAGCATCCTCTTCGCAAGGTGTTGATCAAATTGTTTATGTTGGCCTGTGGAACGTTATTCCACTACTCCTGTAGTGCCACACGGAGCTGACACACATTGTCTGAAACTGGAACACGGTCCTGGACACGCCTATCCAGATCATCCCAAAATGCTCTTTCAATCTCTCAAACAGCCTATGGTTTGATAATGGATATTGTGCCGCGCAGCTACTGCTCTGCCGGACATCCCTGCATTCAATTCAATATGCCAATGGCACGTTCCCGCATAATTTGCAACATCTGAGGCATTATGACTTGTGACAAAATTTGATATTTTTGGGGTGGCTTTTTGTTGTCCCCAGTCAAAGGATTGGATCTGTTGCTCATTTTGTCTGATCCCCCACTGAACACGCCCCACCCATGCACTGAGAAAAAAATAACTCACTGAGCAAATGCTCACTGACAGCGAGTTGGATTAAAAATTATACACAAATCAAGAGAAATATCACTTTTGTACAATAAAATGCCAGCAAATTCTCATTTAAAGTTATTAACTCCACATATATTTTACATGGGTGGGTCCACCCACCCATACTGTATTTTCCGGATCATAAGTCACACGTTTTTTTTCATAGTTTGGCGGCTTATGCAACTTATAGTCCAGTGCGACTTATATAACAAAAATATACAATTTAGCATATTTTTAAAGGGACACTGTGTAATCGGGAGCAGCTCCCTCGTACTTTTAATGCTGCATTCGCGTGAAACCGGGGAGACCGACGACAGCCGCTGCATGTAAAGTTATCACCAGCCTCTATGTGAAGACGTGGTCCGTCAGTTACAGTGACATCAGTCCACATCTGATTTGTTGTCATGGCGATGTCGTATTGTTTTCCCTGACCCATGTTTCACCGTCTTTCGCTCGGCTTCTTTGATTAAAATGACATCTGGTTTGTTACCAACGGCCGTCTGCCTGACTGCACGTGAACGCATTATCAGCGAGACGCTGGTTTCTTCCCACAGCAGAGCGGTTCACTAATGTACTTTTCAAAGACATCACCTCGAACTGAGCTGAAAACTCCGGTGTGTGGCCGGGTGAGTTTCTGTGTTTACCTACCCCGTCACGCTTCTCCCGAACGCAAAAACATGGTGATGCGACATGGCAGCCCCCACCGAGCCGCCCCGATCAATGTGTAAATGAATGATACGAACGGCAAATTTAGAAATTAGAGGAGCACTTCAGTTTGTTGATGGGAGTGATTACTGATTAATGAAAACACACTTTTGAACCAAATAATCAGTTTTTGTGAATAAATAACAGGAGAACTTACACAATGTCCCTTTAAGTCTCAGTTCATACTGACTGACATGAGCCAAGGAGTAAACATTACCGTCTTATGTCATAAGAGGGCGCTCTAAGCTTGTGACAACTATATTCTGCTCCAAGGGCAAAAATTCCAAAATAGCCTCATCTCAGTGAGAGGAGTTCAATTAGGACATCTGGCATTACTGCCTGTACGGTGGAACAAATCCTCAAAAACATGTTTATCCTTCTTAGTTATGATGTTTATGATCATTTATGGGCATTAACTTTGGAATTGGACTGATTAAGTAATTTTTGCACTAACAAACAGGGTATGAAAAATGAGAAAATCACCCTATTTTTGATAAATAAATACGACTTATAGTCCGGTGCGGCTTATATATGTTTTTTTTACTTGTTCATGATGCATTTTTGGACTGATGCGACTTATACTCAGGAGCGACTTATAGTCTGGAAAATACGGTAAGTAATCTGGGTGCAGTGGTGGACTCAGATCTAAAGAGTGAAAACTATGAAGAACATATCCAGGATCAGTTCTGAGGTCTTTGCACTTGCTGCCTGTCCTGCACTATAAAGGTCTATAAAGATCTGAATGTTCTGACCCAGTATGAACCCATCAACACTGAAATAAAAACACTGACAAAAGATTGATTGATTAATTTATTTCGTTCATGGATATGCATTCCATTAACATTCAATATTTGTGAAATGGACAAAACAAAATTTACATGCCCATGCTCGAAAAGGAGCAGGATGAAGAAAATCTTATATTTCCTGCCCCCTTTTGACAACAAATGATGTTAATAATCACACACACAACTAGCTATGATATCCTAACAGACAAGCAAGATAAAAAGATAGATTGATAAAAACTTTATTAACCTCCCACAGGAGAAATTCAGGTGTCGAGTAGCAACCCATCCATACATACGCAAACATACATACATAAAAAAGAAAAATTACCATCAATGGTACCAAGAAAGTGCACACATCTAAACTGAGCTTTTATAAAGTCTCACAGCAGAAAGAAGAAAAAGACTCCGAAAGTGCTCCGTTCTGCAGCGCAGGGAGAGAAGCTGCTGCTGCGGTTGCTTCTTTGGGCAGATAGACCGTCATTTAGAGGGTGCCTGGTGTTACCCAGATGCTCCGCATCAGAGTCCTCATCCTCCTCATCCCCCTCTCCAACACAGCTCCCACAGAGTCCACATGCCCTCCCATCACTGACCCATACTTCCTGATCAGTCTATCCAGCCGGTTTCTGTCTTTTAAGGTCATACTGCCCCCCAACAGACGACCCAGAAAAACACAGCACAGGCTACAACAGACTGATAAAATATGCTCAGCATTTCACCGCTAACATTAAAAGATCTCAGCCTCCTCAGAAAGTAGAGTCTACGCCGACCAGTCCAGCTTGTGGTCCAAATGCACTCCCAAGAACCTGTACGACTGCACCACCTCAATCACTTCACTCCCCCCCCCCCCAACACACACACACATGCCACAACAACCATATCATCAGAGTACTTCTGCAATTGGCATGTTGCAGAGTAGTGATGATAGTCTACGGTGTACAGTGTGAAGAGGAAGGGGAGAGAGTACTGTCCCCTGTGGCACCCCAGTGTTGTTCACCAGGGTCCCAGATACCTCGCTCCCCAGCCTGAGATACTGCCGCCTCTCCGTAAGATAGTTGATAATTCAGGTGGTAAAAACGGGATCCACTCCAATCTCCTCCAGTTTCACTTTTAATACATGTGGCTGGGTAGTATTGAAGGCTAGCCTCGTGAGACCATCCTGATCTACTTTCCGTTGAAGAGAATTTGGAGCAGTTCACCAAACGAACGTCCAATCAGCGTTGGCTTTGAGGCAGGTTGAGGTGTGACGCAATGAGAAGGTTCAGTCTAAACAACATGGCGGCTTCAGCGGATGAAACTAGCATCAGCGTTGCTATCGCTCAAGTTTTATCGGAATTACTGCCGACATGTTTCTTGTTTGCTGAGCTAACGAGCCATTGCCGGCAGCAGCAAGAGCAGCCTGGCTTGTGGTTGTTTTCGTCGTTGCTCTGTTCGTACGTCATATGCTTCGTTGATCTGATTGGTTGATTTGGCCCGTCTATCACCAACATAGGTGGTGATAGACAGATGCCTTATCCAATCAGCTAACCAGTATTTTCGCCCCTTCCCAAAACTACTCTAATGGATGATTCCCAGATGGATATGCGGGAGCAAATCCATCTGACAGAGTCAGGTTAATTAAAAGCACTAGTAAAATAAAAAAACATCAATCTCACATAGCCCCCTGCCCCCTCCAAAAATGAGAGTGACCAGCAGAGCAGAAAAAGGACTCCATGTTCTCCTGGTGTGCAAACTGGAGTGGGTCCAGTGCCTGTTCCACCTGGGGTCTGAGGAGTCGGAGTAGCACCCAGTCCAGGGTCTTCATCATCACAGACATGAGGGCTACTGGCCTATAGTCCTTCATCCCAGCAGGCCTGGTCATCGTGGGCACTGGTACAAGCACAAGGTTTTCCACAGCGCACGGACACGTCCAGTCTGAACACTCCAGTTAAAGATGGTGTGTAGAGGCACGGCTAACTCCGAAACATGGTCCTTCAGGAGTCTTGGTGCAGACTCCATCAGGCAGCAGACTTCCCCACACCCACCCTCCTCAGCTCCACACACACCTCATCCACTGTGAAATGAAACTCACAAGTGGAGACAGCAGCGGTGGAGCAGCTGCTGGGTGGAGAGCAGGAGGCAGCAGCGGAGGCGGAGCAGCTGCTGGGTGGAGAGCAGGGGGGGGGAGGAGGCCGCGGGGGAGAGCAGGAGGCGCGCAGAGGGGAGCAGAGCAGAGGCAGCAGCGAGGCAAGGGAGCAGCCCCGGGGAGAGCAGGAGAGGCAGCAGCAGAGGGGAGCAGAGCAGTAGGCAGCACGGAGGAGCACCCCGGGGAGACAGGAGGCACACAGAGGGGAGCAGAGCACAGCACACGGAGGCGGAGCACCCCGGGGAGACAGAGGCCCAGAGCGGGAGCACCCGGGGGAGACAGAGGCACACAAGCGGACCCCGGGGGAGACAGAGCACCAAGGGACCCCGGGGAACAACCCCAGGCAGCAGCGGAGGCGGAGCAGCTGCTGGGTGGAGAGCAGGATGCAGGAGCGGAGGTGGAGCAGCCGCCGGGTGGAGCAGAGTAGTAGGCAGCAGCGGAGGTGGAGCAGCTGTTGGGTGAAGCAGAGCAGGAGGCAGCAGCAAAACAACATTTGAGAACATAAATACAGTAAAATACAGTAAGAAACATGGAGCAAGAGCAGTTCAGGTCAAACATGTTACATTTCCATGTGATCCGATTAGTTGTCTAATCACCAAAATGATCAGTGACTTATTGATTATCAAAGTCATCGTTTGTGGCAGCCCAACCCCAGATCAGCTGAAACACCCAGTTTATTTACATCCAGGATAAAGAGCCACCTGTTCTCAGCTGGGTTTAAATAAAGTTATATTCAGGAGTCCAGATCTACTCTTTCCTTTGAAAATCTAATATTCTCTCTATTTTATCTGAAATCATGCTTTTTAATCTTTTTTTAAAAAATTGTAATGATTAATGCTTTTAATGTAAACCACTTTGAATAGTCTTGTACACAAAATGTGCTATAAAAATAAACTTACCTTGTTTTGCCGTTTATTTATATTTCACACAGCATCCCAACTTTCTTGGAATCGGGGTTGTAAAGAATAAAATTTGAAAATCTCTTTTAATACTGAATGGTGACATTCCTCTGTCCTGGTGTTCATATTTAACTTTCTTATTTAGATTTCTTATCATATTTAATCATTGATTAAATGTTTTTATCTAAAGTTCCTGGAAAACCGCAGAGCATTGAAGTTTCAGTACAGTTAAAAACCCTGTTATAACTTTATCTTCCAGGACAGAGCAGGTCGAACAGGTGAGTCCAGACCTGAAGACCTGGTTCCATTCCAGTCCCAGCTGCTGATGTTCAATAGCTTCACATTTTAACATTTATCAGCTTTGATCTTCCATGTTCAGAATAAACAAAAGCTTATAAACACAACAACAGGTGCTTTAGAGCAGCTCTTCAGAGGCCTTTAGAAGTGTAAAGAGGGACTGTCTGGAAACTGCTGGTATTTTGAAGCTCATTCATGAAGAGAAAGGAAGAAGAAAGTTCTTTCTCAGCTCTGAGTGGACCCTTGACGCATTTAGAAGCAGTAAATCTACAGGCTGCTGTGATATAACCTACTAGAAATGATGGTAAGAGAATGAACAATTATAACTAATCTTCCGCAGCTTTCATAGCTATAAGCGTCCCCTGTAGTGCTTCCTCAAAAACAGCTGAAATCAAGTTTTGTATTTTTTTCCCCCTGTATATATTCCCCCCACAACTCTAAAAAACTTTTATATGAGCTCCCCTATACACACAGAGAGAAAAACCCCCACCCCAAGAAGATGTGGAAAAACACAGACAAAAACAAAGCGACGGCAGTCCTGCAGAAAACACTCAACTGTAAACAAGCCGCCCCCGGCCGCCAAAGAAAAAAACAAAAAACCAACCCAATCCCCTGTCACTGATGGAGGTGAAGGGGAGGGTGAATTAACTCTGGATAGAAGAATCTATATTACTGAAACAGTATTTTTTTTTTTTTTTTTTTTTTTATATATATTTTATTTATACATTTTCAGTTATACAAATGGTGCATACACAGTGAAAATGACAATCAGGACAAATGAACTCAAACAAAATTGAGATTCTCACCCTCACTCAAACAGGAACAAAATAGTATGAATGATAATGGTCAAATCTGCTCAAAAGAAAGAGAAAAAAGAAAAAGGAAGTAAAAAGGAAAATCTGCTCAACAGCTAAAAAGAGCTTAGTTATCAGTAAGACACACAGCACCAGTCAAGAAAAATATTGACAGAGTGGAATACATGTACATTGCATGTACATACAAATACTCACAAGGTTATAGTCTAGACAAATATAACATAAAAGGCTGCCACATTTTATCAAAGGTCACGGAAGTCAAACAGGCACTGTGACGAATTCTCTCTAAATGCAAGACATTAGTCATTTCTGTCAGCCAAGTCTTAAAAGATGGAACATTTTCATTTTTCCACAAAGTTAAAATATTTCTTTTTGCAATGACCATGCTATATTGTACTGTTTTTTGCTGATGGGTACTTAGAGTAGTGAGGCGTCGAAACCCACCCAGTACAGCAGTATATGGGTCTGGAGTAATATCACAGCCATGAATTGTGGAGAGGCATATGAAAATATCTGACCAAAATTTTTTTAATTTGGGGCAGGACCAGAAGAGATGACCTAGAGTGCCCTCTGCTGCTTTACATTTTGGACAGATTGGGGAGACAGAGGGGTAAAAGGAGTGAAGTTTAGTGCACGAATAGTGAAGCCTATGGATCACTTTGAACTGAATAAGTTGATGCCTGGAGTTTATCGAGCAGCTGTGGATGGCAGGAAGAGAGGTATTCCAGTCATCATCACTGATAGTAATACCAAGATCTTCCTCCCAAGCCTCTTTAGGTGCGAAGTAGAAACAGGTTCATAAGCTGTAAAATTATTGACAAAATGAGAGACAAGTTTCCTTGCATTGGGAGCCTGGTTCAGAAGAGCATAGAGACCTGTGGGGGCAGGGAGTGATTCAAAGTTTGTTATGTTTTTGCGTGCGTAATCTCTAATCTGGAGATAACGGAAGAAATGTGAAGGTGGGAGTGCAAATTTTTCCTTCAGTTGTGCGAAGGTAGCAAAAGTTTTCTCAATATAAAGATCTGCTAAAGTGACAAGGCCTTTATTTTTCCAGGTCACAAATGTGTTATCAGTCAAAGAGGGGGGAAAGTGGGGTTGTGGCAGATCGGGGTGTAAACTGAAAAATTGGGCAGATTAAATTCTTTTTTTATTTGCCGCCAGATTCTCAGGGAGCAAGCGACTATAAAACTGTAACCAGCTATGTTTGTTGGAAGTTTGTTTGTTGAAAAGAGAAGAGCAGGAAGAGAGCTTTTAGGAAGATCCTGTTCAATTGCAAGCCATGCAGGAGTGGAATCAGTGATATTACCTGGATATGCCTTTTGCCAGTACATCAAGGCTCTACAGTTCGCGGCCCAGTAGTAATGCTGGAAATTAGGCAGACTGAGGCCTCCTGCAGATTTAGGTTTGATAACGTGTTTTTTAGAAATGCGGTGTGCCTTGAATCCCCAAATAAAAGGGAAGATTATGGAGTTCAAGAGCTTAAAGAATGCTTTAGATATGAATATAGGTAAAGTTTGAAAAAGATAGAGGAACCTGGGGAGAGCAACCATTTTAATTGCGTTCACACGCCCTATCATAGATAAGGGTAGCAGCTTCCAGGTTTCAATGTTAGATTTAAGCTTTTCCAACATTTTTAAGTAATTCAATTTGTATATTAGTTTGGGGTCTTTGGGGATAACAAGGCCTAAGTATTTAATTTTGTCTGTAACAATGTGAAAGGGCAAGGAGTTAACAAAGTTTGGACTCAAGTTATTTTTGAGAGACATGAATTCGCTTTTGTCCCAGTTTATAGTATAGCCAGATAATTCACCAAATTTATTAATAAGTTCGAGCAAAGGAGGAATAGACTTCTCAGGGTCGGAGAGAAACAGGACTACGTCATCCGCATAAAGGGAGATACGGTGGTCCACTTTACCCAAGGTTAAAGGAGCAATGGAGGGATGGTTCCTTATACTGATGGCAAGCGGTTCCATTGCTAATGCAAACAGTAGTGGGCTCAGTGGACAGCCTTGACGACAGGAGCGTTGCAATAAAAAAGTGGGAGATCTGTCATAGTTGGTGACAACCGAGGCCGACGGGCGGGCATATAGCATTTCAACCCAGGAGGCAAAGTTATCACCCAAACCGAACTCCCTTATCACTGCCAGGATGTAGTTCCACTCGACCTGGTCGAACGCTTTTTTTGCATCGAGCGCTAAGACTGAGATTTTGGAGTCTTTGTCATATCTGGCATACATTATGTTCATCAACCGTCTAACATTGAAAAAAGAGGATCTCCCTGGGATAAATCCAGTCTGGTCCAGTGTTGTTTTTGGCAGCTATCTGAGTTTTAGTCTTAGTCTTAGTCTTTCTGACGAAAAAGCTTATTAGTTTTAGTCATATTTTAGTCATTTCTGTATCTGATAGTTTTAGTCTAGTTTTAGTCGACGAAAATCAAAAAGGTTTTAGTCTAGTTTTAGTCGATGAAATTAAAAACGTTTTAGTCTAGTTTTTGTCAGGTAGGCTATATTTTAAAAAAAAAGAAAAAAGAAAAACTGGCCACTAAGGAGACCATGCTGCCGGTTACATTTGAGCATATAGGTTTGTATATGAAAACAGAAAGAAAGACTATGTTCCATTGCAAGTGAAGACAGCAGTTAATGGTGAGGGGAGTGAGTTGCGTTGTCTTGTATTATAATCATGTGGCACCTGAAAGTTTAATTTTGTTGTTTTATTATATTGTGTATCTTTTCTTTACCTGCCAAGGGACTGCTGATGCTAATTAGCTTACTAATGACAATTCAACATGTTGCTATATGTTCATTAATATGTACTGTCCCTGTCAAATAAAAAAGTTTGAAGATAGAATAAATTTTAAAGCTTCTCATAAAAATACTGAATGCAAAAACGTTTTTGACACACAAACCATCAATTTATTGCAAAATTAAGGTAAAATATAGGGCTGCAAATATCTTAAATTACAAACCATTTGGGAGTCGAAACAGCCGGCTCTTTAGGAACCGACTCAAAAGAGCCGACTCTTTGGGAACCGAATCAAAAAGACCGGCTCTCTGAAAAGAGACGAACTTCCCACCGTTTGAACAGCGCAGCCAAGCAGCTGCGCGTCTGACCGCAGGTGTTCACCAGAGTCCCTCAGCAGTTCAGATAACCGACGGTAACCCGCAAAAACGCTGTTTAGCAGATAGAAATGACAAAGATTAATATCATGGTTAAGGTGTGGGCGGATATTTATGTAGTTCGGGCGGGTGGCGGTGAGAATATGTTTCTTTTTCGTTGGACAAGACGCGTTTTAAACATCAAACGTTGGGATCGTTTCCAGATCAGGCAGAGACAGAGGCACTGCTGGTAATGGGAACAGCGAACACTGTTACAACCAGGGATGATGATCTTTTATGCTGGAATCTCTGAATCACATAGATAAAGCCCCTACGTGGCAAAATGACAGAGACTGCTGTGAATTTAAGATATTAATGTGCGACATGCGGGTCAGGTTTGACAGGAAGAGCCGCGGTTCGCGGGTCTCGGTTCGGGCGGATGCGAGTAAGGATACAACTACTTTTTAACTTTTGACAGACAGATTAATGCAGAATAGGTAGACATTTCCTGCATTATGAACGTCTGACAGACCAGAGATTCACATTTTCGTCCAGTCTCGTCTCGTCAATGAAAATTTACACACGTCCCGTCATGTTTTAGTCATCAAAGAGACATGTTTAGCTCGTCATCGTGTCGTCATCGTCATGAAAAAAAGGGGCGTCAACGAAATGATTTCGTCATCGTCATCGTTAACGAAAACAACACTGGTCTGGTCGTGGTGAATTATGGTTGATATGCACTTACTTAGTCTGTTGGCAAGTATTTTAGTGAACACCTTAAGGTCACAGTTAAGAAGGGCAATAGGACGATATGAAGCAGGGTCTGACTCATCCTTATCTTTTTTCAATATCAGAGATATGTTAGCTGAATACAAAGTGCCAGGGAGTAAGCCAGTGGCGATGGCGTGGTTGAACATGCGTAACATAAAAGGAGTTATTTTGTCCGAGAATGCTTTGTAAAACTCTATGATAAAGCCGTCTGGGCCAGATGCTTTTCCATTGGGGAAGGAGCGTATTGCTCCTATAATTTCTTCTGGGGTTATATTAGCATTTAGGTTAGCTTGTGCTGAAGCGTTCAATTTGGGTAGGCGGAGAGCGTGAAGGAAGTCGGAGATTTGTGTGGCATCTGCAGTAGTTTTTGACGTGTAAAGGTCTTCATAAAATTGGCGGAAACATTCATTAATCTCTTTTGGATTTGTAGTGAAGATGCCCTGTTTTGTCTTGATTTTATGAATTGTTCGCTTAGCTTGTATGCTTCTAAGCTGCCGGGCTAATAGTTTGTCCGGCTTGTCGGCTAGTTCAAAATGCTTTTGCTTGACTTTTAACAGCATAGTGTTCACTTGGTTAGAGAGAATAGTGTTATATCTGAATTTAAGTTTCATAATCTCGTTTAGTTTAGAAGATGACAGAGTCTGTTGGAAGTCTCTTTCAAGAGCTGTCAGCTGAGCTGTGATTTCTGACATTTCCTTCTGTCTATCTTTTTTCATCTTAGCCTCGTAGGCTATGATATGGCCCCGTGTAACAGCTTTGAAAGCTTCCCATAGAGTTGAATCTGTGACGTCGGATGTGTCATTATGGGATAAATAGTCTGTTATAAGGTTAGCTGTTTGTTGATGAAATTGGATATCGTTGAGTAGTAGAGGGTTAAATCGCCAGTTACACGTAGGTTTCATCCTACCTAAATCTATTTTTAGTTCGACAGGGGAATGGTCAGAAATTAAAATGTTGTGATATTTGGTGTAAGTTATTTCAGAAGTCAAATTAGCATCTGTTAGAAAGTAATCGATTCTCGTATAGGATTTGTGTACATGTGAAAAAAAAGAGTAATCTCTGCCAGTAGGGTGTTGAAGCCTCCAGATGTCAACGAGGTTCATAGATCTAACAAGGTTATTTATGGTGATTGTGGAGTTGGAAGGAGTGATAGGGCGTGTAGAAAGCCTGTCGGTAAAACAATCCAGTACGGCATTGAAGTCTCCTCCTGCAATTAACTGAGTAGTGGAAGAGTCCGGGATGAGATTAAAAACTTTTCTAAAGAAGCCAGGGTCGTCATAGTTAGGTGCGTATATATTGAGAAATGTAACGTGTCGCGACAAAATATGACCTGTTACAATAATATAGCGGCCATTTGGATCAGAAATGGTTGAAATGTGTTGAAATGGAATATTTCGGCGAAATAATATAGCTACTCCTCTGGCTTTGGAAGAAAATGTTGACTGATAGATTTGCGAAATCCAACTGCATTTTAGTCTCCATTGATCTGTATGTTTTATGTGTGTTTCCTGCAAAAAAATAATGTCTCCAGATAAAGATTTCAAGTGGGAAAAAACTTTGCCCCTCTTTAAATTGGTTCTTAAACCTCTGACATTCCAGCTTAATAAAGTTAGGTTGCCACCTTGTGGCGAGGACAGAAAAGTGCTAGTAACCATGAAGAGACATATCAGAATAATGTGACATGTTAGCAGCAGTAATAGTATTGGCACTGAATGCATGAGCAGAATGAAAAAGAAAAAAAGAAAGAAAAAGAACAGATGGTAACAAAATTTTAACATCAATCCCACCCCCCTGTCTACTTCCCCAAACGAAGCAGAGCATGAATACCCTCATACACACTGGGAAACGATTTAACACTACAAGGAAATGTCTAGTCAAACTAATTGTGTGATTTAGTGAAGAAATCATAGCATGCAAATACCTTGACGATGGGCTTCCTGAACGGCCCCGTCAAACCTCATGTCCATATGCTTACATATACAAACAAGCTAAATTGGGCTAGGAACAGTCCTAACTCACGGTGAAGACAGCTGGGTGGTCCCGCGTCGTGTCCCCGGGATCAGCCGTGAGGTGCGTCTCTCAGTGGTGATGGCTCAGGGCCGCTTTGCGGATGCAGCAGCAGGTGAAACAAACTCGTCTAAGAACGCCTCGGCATCAGTGGGCTTTAGGAATATTTTCTGCTCTGATCCGAACGTGAGGATCAGACGCGCAGGAAAGAGGAGACCGTGTTTTATTCCTGCCTCTCTCAGTTTCTTCTTAACGGGATCAAAAGCCCGGCGCTGGTCAGAAACTTCAGGAGGAAAGTCTGGATAGATGCTGATCTGGGTTCCGTTGAACGACAGAGGAGATTGCAGACGGGCGAGGTTGAGTATTTTCTCCTTCTCTGGGAAGTGGTGGATTTTAGCGATCATTGAGCGCGGTCGCGCTGGTGAGGGTTGTGTGCCTATCCGGTGTGCCCGGTCCACTTTCAGGCCGGCGGGGAAACTGTCGGGTCCAAGAAGTTTTGGGAGAAAGTCGGCTACAAAGTGAGTCGGGTTCCCCTTCTCAACTTTCTCAGGTAAGCCCACGATTTTAATGTTTGAGCGTCTTGAGCGGCTTTCAAGGTCGATTAATTTGCGCTTCATGGTTGTGTTGGATTCCATCATTTCCTTGCAGCGACGCTCAAGATCACTGATGCGGGTGTCGTGGTCGGTCACTGCTCCCTCTAGGTCAGCAATCCGGGTTGAATGGTCGGTAAGGGAGGTTTGAACGAACTGCAGTTTTGAGTCCAGGCCATTAAATCTGGTCGTCATGTCTTCTTCCAGTTTTCCAATAGCTGATAGGATGCTAGCAAGTGTGGGTTGAGAGCTTGCTTCACCGGTGCTGGTGGTAGCATCTGTGGCTAGCTCGGCTTGGTTGCTAGCGTCGTCGTCGTCTTCAACGGATAAGGTTGTCTTACAGTCTTCTTCGACTGGAGAATCTGTGTTCATAGCTTTCCCTTTAGCCTTAGGTTTGCCCATAGTTGTACTTAAGAGATGCAAGCGTGGATTTCTGCTCAATTTTAGTGAGGATTTGACGGAGCCCGCGGAGAAGCGTCTAATCCATGCAGTGCTCACTAGCGCCCCCAGTGTGAGGAGGATTTTAAGCAATGTAGTAAAAAATGCTTCTTTCTCATCCCACCTTTTAAATCTTAAGATAGGGGAATGTCTGAATAGAGCCCGCTACTCTGTTGTTATCACCAGGTATGGCCGCTTTAATAAAAAAAATCCAAATAAATTGCTTGCCAGGGTGGGTGGTATAAACGGTATATGGTAGAAACTATATAAATTTGGCCAACTGTAGATATTTTGACCAATTCCGGCTTACCACGATAGCGCATGTTAATGATGACAAGACAAGAGTTTCTTTTTTTTTTTCTCTCTTTTTTTTTTTTTCCTTTTTTTACTTGTCCTGTCCAGCATCGAAGCAAGCAGAATGGAAATCTGATTGCTTTATTCTGTTGAACAGTTTTGCTTTACCAAGCGGAGCTTTATGAACATAAGGCTCCACTTGATATCATGTTTATTCATTTTATTTCTTTATTTAAACATTTGTCTATTACACCATTCCATTTCATACTGCTGGGCCTGACAAGGAGAAATGAAAGTTAACAGAGGTAATGATGGAAAGTGAAACAGAGAGAAAGGAGTAAAGAAGAGGAAGAGAGAGAGAGAGAGAAAACATGAATCCACTTGCACAGTTCACTGGTACATCTGTACAGCGATCCCTAAACAACCAAGGTCTCTGTTGGAAAACAAAACAAGGCAATCCCCTACAGGAGGACCTGCAGGTGGCTTAAATATCCTCAGATCATACAAACACACACACAAACACACGCAGAACTACGCAGAGAAGAGGTACAACCTAGTCAGTGCAATGGGAAGTAGAGAAGAGGTACAACCTAGTCATTGCAATGGGAAATAGAGAAGAGGGTGCAACCCAGTCATTGCAATGGGAAGCAGAGAAGAGGTACAACCTAGTCATCGCAATGGAAAGCAGTGTCACAGTGTCAACATGCATAATAAAGGGTGCTCCGTAGTGATACAGTCATGCAGATGCAGCCTCGTCTCTGCAAGGAGGAGGAAGCCCGCAAAAAAAATCCAAATAAATTGCTTGCCAGGGTGGGTGGTATAAACGGTATATGGTAGAAACTATATAAATTTGGCCAACTGTAGATATTTTGACCATTCCGGCTTACCACGATAGCGCATGTTAATGATGACAAGACAAGAGTTTCTAAATTGAAGCCCATTAATGCTTCTAGTAGGCAGCGGCATTAGAGCTGCTGCTGTCAGACATCTGTTGAATGAAATGTACAGAGTTCTGCTGGGTTGGAGATATTTTTATAACCCCTGCACTGTTCATGTATTCTGCCTGGTCTGTGCTTTATGTTGCCGCTTCATCTTTTGACAATTTTATTTATGAATTTTATCGTTCCTACCACCCCAGCCTCCTCCTACACTAATCGTTTGTTTTTTAAGGTCATGGTGTTTGATCCATCCATCCATTTTTAGAGAACAGATCCCGGAGGGAGAACCAAGCATCTCTATTCCCACTGACCTTCTCCAGTTCCTTCTGGGAGATACCAAAGCATTCCCGGGCTAGAATGGGTAAATATTCTCCTGGAGTCTGCATTGCGATCTGGCCATGTTACACCAAAAAAACCAACCTCTTAAACATTTAGAAATTTATTCACTTTGGATTGTTATAATTAAGAAAAGTAATGTTTCAGTACTTCTCACATGACAGCAAAATAATTAGCTCTTAGATGGAGTTATCCAACATGGCCAACAGGGTGATATGCGTTTTCAATTGATTCAATATGAATTGAAATGATGATTTACAACAGGGACAAGCATTATTTATTTGTGCTCCTAAATTTACACAAGCGCTACACACAGTCAAGAGCATGTGTAGAGTTTGTTAGTAGCTACAAACAGATCGGAGCTACTAAAATGTTGATGAATGCAAGATTCACGTAAATTTACATCTACTAACAGTTTACGCACAAATTCGCTCTGCTCACGTTTCATGAATGAGACCCATTGTGCGCCTTGCTTTTGACACATCAACTGAGCAGATGCTCGTCCGCATCCGCTACTGCGGGGTTAAAGGGATCATTTTAATTGACAGCTGATTGGGGTGGTGAGAAAATAAAAAAATGTATATAACACATGAGGTGTGGAAGTACATGGATACTTCTGCGCGCACAGCCCCGCGCTATTATGGATCGAGTTTGCCATCATGGCTGAAGCTTCTTGTGGAATATTAACCAGACCAAAACAAACTTTGTCATTGTCCATGAAACCTCGAGAACAAGAACAAAGTTCTTGCTTCTCGTGAAGTATAACAGGCTTATGTTTCTATCGTTCATTAATCCTGTGTTCACCATTCTGGCCGCCTTTCGCCTTTGTTTGTTATTCTGTGTGTGGGCTCCCTACGGGCTCTCCCATTGGTTTGAAAAAACACACTGACTGTAAAAGATCATGGTCTATGTAGTTTTGCATGTTATGCTCTCCTTAGAGCGGACTGAAAACTAGTATTATTGTCTCAAGACACACTGTTTAATACTGTGATAAGACCATGGCAATATTGTAGCAATTTACCGACCATGATATTGTGATTTCACAAATATCATGACATCCCTACTGGTTACAGATTATATTTCTCCCCATTTTCATGCTGCAGTTCTTTAAAACCAACTAGAAATGTTGCTAGCCTCCTGTTTAAATGAGACAGGCCTCAGTCTGCCCGATCCTGTTTGTGTTTAAATGTTCTGTTTGTTTGTGTTGGACGGGTTGTACTGGAACATGAATTTCCCCTCGGGGATCAATAAAGTATCTATCTATCTATCTATCTATCTATCTATCTATCTATCTATCTATCTATCTATCTATCTATCTATCTATCTATCTATCTATCTATCTATCTATCTATCTATCTATCTATCTATCTATCTATCTATCTATCTATCTATCTATCTATCTAGTGCTAGCTGAGTCAGTGCTATGAGGTTGTGAGCTGTGATGTCAGTTTACCACGCCATGAATGACTATTGGTGACGAATGAGGATTTTGAAGGGTTGTCCAAAGTCTTAGGGAAATAATTCAATCCCTAGCACTGAAAACATCAATAAAATGTGGTTAATCACATCTTTGGAAAGCCGAGTTCAATTTCTCTAGCCACACCAAGGCCGGTTAATAGGACCTGCCTGTAGAAGTTAAGTAGACTAAAAAATCCTCAAAAGCTACACATCATGCTGTGATCCAAAGAAATTGAGTAAAAAACGAGAAACAGAGTAATTGAGATCTATCAGTCTGGAAAAGGTTCCAAAGCCATTTCTAAAGCTTTAAGACTCCAGTGAATCACAGTGAGAGCCATTATCCACAAATGGTGAAAACATGGAACGGTGGTGAACCTTCCCAGGAGTGGCCGACCGACCGAAATTACTCCAAGAGCACAGCGATGACTCATCCAAGAGGTCACAAAAGACCCCAGAACAACATCCAAGAACTGCAGGCCTCACTTGCCTCAATAAAGGTCAAGGACCAGCTTAGAAAATAAAAATCTTCATTTAAAAACATTTTGTGTTTACTTGTGTTATCTTTGTCTCACATTTAAATTTGTTTGATGATCTGAAACATATAATTGTGACAAATGTGAAAAAAAAAAAAAAAAAAAACAGAAATCAGGAAGGGGGCAAACACTTTTCACACAACTGTAACTACATAACATTAGTAGTTGTACTTGCACAGAAACAAGATTTCTTCTAGAAACCGATACTGCTAAATTGGCTCGATCAGATATTGGATGAATGAGGCCGATCCAGCATTCCAAGCCAGTATTTTTTTGCTATTAATATTGTACATTTTAAAATATCTGTTTGCAATTAACTTTACATGGAAAAGTTATTTATTCTTTTTTTAACAAGGCTAAATGTTTGTCAAGCCTGATGCCTTACATGGGAAGGTGTACGGTTCATTCATTCAAAAGTAGTATCAGATCAGTGTCAGGTATCAGCCGATACACTCAGCCCAGGTATCGGTATTGGATTAGATTGGAAAAAACTGGATCGGCATATCTTTATTCAGAAGTGGCCAGTGCCACCCCAACCACCCCTCTACCTCTGTGCCCCTTGTTCCTTAGCTTTAGCAAAACGAACAAATTGTTTAATAAATTAATAAATAATAAATCTGTATGCTATTTCAGCAGCAGTTCCCTAAAGTAAGTTCCATCTCAGATTTTGCAATCATAGAAATGATGAATCAGTTTTATTTTCTCCTTGTCAAAGCGTTCACTTCACGGACTTAGTCCTCACTAATGGCTGCTTCTGGAGATATTTATTCTAGTGTTGTTGGGCATCAGAAGCTTATGGGATCCAATCTGTCCACATTGCCTTAAATCTGGCCCTCCATCTCAGTCTGATCTTTCCTTGATGTGCTGGCGTTTTAACTCTCGCTGCTTTGAAAATAAATATTTTATATCTGAGACGATGTAGATTTTGCATCTAGCTGATCACTACATCCTTGTTACACAGTGAGGATTTTGCATATTTGCCTTTAGATGAAATGGAATTGCTGAAGAATTGAATCATGCATGGTCGATATATTTGAAGGACACAAGCCAGCTGTCGCTTTTAATCTGCTGTGGGTGGATCGTGAAAAGCACTTTGAGCTTTTCAAGAGGACATTTGGAAATGCAGCAAACAATTGCAGAGTCTGCGACAAATTTGCCCGACAATCAGCCTTCAAATTCTGGCAATTTGACACGTCTCGGCCGGCGCATCACGCTGATGAATGGCAAAGGGACCTCACTGAGGAGTGCGGAGCAGGAAAGCTTCACTTACTGTTCTGATTATTAGACCGCTGCTGATCAAATTTATGACTGTAATTTTGTCTGGACATGCTTGTGTTTTCCATTTACATATGGTTTATAGAGCTGTGATTTCATTTGCATAATAGGAGCTCAAAGTGATATGCTGATGAAAGCAGAAGGGAGGGCTCTCAGTAAACTTTTTATGGGCTGCTGTTAAAAGAGGAAAAAGCAAATAGTAAGCTGCACATTGGGTGTGCACTCCTCTCCGTTTCTGCTCTCTTCTTTTCATAATGGCACCCACAAGCAAAGGAATGCAATCTTTAGTTGCTTCCAGTGTCTGTGAACAAATACTGAATAAAATATCCTTCAAGTGGCAAATAAATCAACAAAGAGAGTTTAAAATCAGAATGAAGACAGCTGCTCATTTCTGGCAGATGGATAGTTTAAGGTTTCCCTCCAATGTGTTTTTCTCGTTCTGCTAATTCATGGCTGCAACTTAAACATTTATCCAAACCTTCACGGATAAAAGCAGCTTCTAGGGTTATTTTAATGGTGGATCAGTAAACCCTGAACATATGTAGCTAGAGTGGAACTAGACAGGGCTATATTCCCACCAGCAGCCCAAACACTCTCCCACGCTTTAAAAGCCTCGCTAATTTGCTTTATTAGACCGCAGTTCCACTCTCCAGTCGATCCACTCTGATTGTAACCTGTTCACTCGCATGGGAGATTTTAACATAAATAAAAACTGTTGTGTTATTTGCTTTGGTGCACTGGCAGCTTGATAAAAATGCACTCTTCCATCATCAAACAACCTTGTGAAAAAGGCTGCCCTCCAATTGTGAGTGATTGCATCCATCAGCTGAGAAGTGCCAGTCAAATAGCTTTTTAATAGCTGTATCATTTTATGGAAAGCAGTGCAGGGAAACAGGACGGTGGGCTGTACGTTTAGATAAACCCAGTCTTGTCACCAAGAAATCTCTTAATTAAAACCTTTTATTATCACACCACATAAAGGGTTTAGTTTCTCATAAATCCTGATAAGGTGCTCTGACAACATCACAAACAAGAGCTGTATAAAGCGTCATTTATGCTCCCTTTACGCATGTAAATAGGGTTAGTCTCTTTCTAACATTGTCGAACATCCCTGCCCACATACTTCCATGTATGCTTTCTATCTATCTATGCTTTATATCAGAGTTCACTTCTCAGTTTCCAAGGTTGGTTTCAGAAGCAGTATAGCAAATATGGCAGCTGCTGCTTTTTTATTCCCCTTGGTGGTCACATGCAAAGGATACTGTGCAACGCTGCTTCCATGATTTCTATAACACCATTCACATTTTCTGGATATTGATCAGCGAGCTCCCTGAAATTGGACTGAAATAAGCAGAAGGCAGAGAATGGACAGAAGGCTCCGTCTGTGTGTGTATGTGCATTTAAGTAGGCCCTAAAACTACAGTAGGAAATGCCTCCACTAAGGTTCATTAAAGCTTCTATAGAAGATGTTTTGGCATTTCAGAAAGCAGACTCTTAACGAGTTTTTGAATAATGCGCGTGCGCAAGACCAACCTGCTAGATTCACAGCTCCCGCCCTCGGCCACAGAATAACGTTGACGAGCCACTTCGGTGTTTCGCAGACAGCAGGTACAGATTCTCCATCATGTCACAAACGCAAGTAAAACAGAACTACGTTGTCTGAACATTGCTAACTGCTAGCTTCCAGGACGCAGTATTACTGTCATTAATCACTCACTTTCATTGATCAATCTCTCGTATTACCTGTTGAATTGACGGTTAATCACTCTTACTATGGTAATAAGAGTGATTAACGGACAAATGAAAAATACAAGAAATGCAGAGATGATTGGTGGATGTTTCTTCAGCCCCATTACTTTTACAGCTGATGTATAGTAATATTTATTATATATTTTAAGTTTTTAATTAATCATAGCATATGGGGTGGTGAGCACAATTTCACCGAATATTGCAAAAATTGTTGAAAGAAACATTTTCTATTACGCCTAAAACAGCTGCAGTACGAGTTCACAGCATCCGGTGTCTAGATATCCAGTTGCTAGTGTGTAACGCGGTGCTGTAAAGCAAAACACGATTGTCACAGAAAGAGTTGTGATGTGTGGTTTCTCAGCCTGGGGACGCTGCAGGGCGACGACTCCAGGAATGTACATAATAAAAGCGAATGT
This sequence comes from Atherinomorus stipes, assembly GCA_023101725.1. Classification (NCBI taxonomy): domain Eukaryota; kingdom Metazoa; phylum Chordata; class Actinopteri; order Atheriniformes; family Atherinidae; genus Atherinomorus; species Atherinomorus stipes. The sequence goes on along the minus strand of JALJCO010011148.1, from coordinate 247,700 downwards.
ATCATCAAGCAGAGTTTTAAGGTAGTATTGCAGTATATTGCTCTAAAACAGAAAAGCAAAGTTACCAGCTGCAGCCTTGTCTTCCACCTGAAGGCTTGCCTTTCATTAACAATGAAAGCACAACTTCATCCTATCTGCATGCATCTGAAATCCCCTGCACCCATCTCAGGCAAAGCAAGTCTCCTACGGTGCAAACTTACAGTATTTTTACGTAGCATTCGTTGCTCTGTCTCGATAAATAATTTTCAAACCTTTTGAGGCACGACCCCCAAAATAACATACTTTTTTGTTCGTGCCCCCCCCCCCCCGATGACTGAGTGGGTAATTGTGGGATATATCTAATGGGTCATTCTCTCACCATCATCTAAAAATGAAGCTTGGAAACTGCCTGAATCTTCATAAATAAGGAGGGTTAACTGGATTTTGGTGAATAATTTTAACAGCTGTGGAAACTGCACCTAAATGCCAAAATTCCGCTTTTCTCAATAAAATAGGGCCATAATTGAATTTTTAGAATAGCACATGTAACAACTTCGTTCCTTGACACTCAATGATAAAAAAAAATCTTCATGTAAGGATTGAAAACTATCAGAAACTTTATAAATAAGGAGGATTAATGTTTTCCAGTAGATTTAGTTCACTGCTGTGACAAGGTACCTACATTCCCAAAATCAGCTTCTCTCATTGAGATAATGCCAAATTCGGATTTTCAGTAATCATTTAGTTATTTATGCAAGAAATATATGTGTTAATTTTACAGATTAATTTCTTTGCAATTATGTGTTGACATTGATAGCCCCCAAAATCCAAAATGTATTTGATAAGTGTAGGCTCTCTTTCTTTCCTTCTTTCTTCTTCTTCTTCTTCTTCTTCTTTTTTCTTTTTTTTTTTTTTACAATGATCTGGCAACCCCCTGAAATGATGCTGTGACCTACATGGGGGTCCTGACCCCCCAGTTTGAAAACGACTGGTCTAGATTACTAAAACAGGATGGTTATTCTTAGCATTATGTCAGTTTGGACAGATGTAGGATTTATAAATGTCTACATAATTATGTAGACAATTTAGCAGAATATTGAACTTACGCAGATTTCAAAGCACAATATGTCTCATATGTGAGTCACATAACAATAAGTCAAATATTTTTGATTCAGTCCTTGTTTTCTATTTTAAATAAAGTAAGTTTGACAAGTAAAACACATCATATACTAAGTGCTAGAAAAGCTAAATGTCAAAGCCTTCAGTGGAAGTGTAATATTTCATTCCTCTGAAGAATATGCAGCTTAATCAAGTATGCATTGAAACGGATTTCGATTCATGTATGTTTAATTGTTTCAAGGTTATAAATCGTTCTGCTTTATGAACCTGCTTTGCAACCAGTTCCACAACTTATTTATCAGGCTCTGGTGAGAAACATTATGCCATTTAGGGTATGCAAGAAAAGAAAGACTGCTTTTGAGAAAGCAGAATCAAAGAGTGGGAATTATAAATGATACTCTGCTCCTGCTTGGGCGTACATAATTAGAAGCTGCAGCAGCTGAAAGCGTGTGTTCAAATGACAAATGAAGACTTTTCACATCAGCCAGGCTTTGTTTGATGTTGCTGTCTGTGAAATGTGAGGTGTTACATGTTCCTCTGAAGGGCAGCACTGCAGCATATACATCACCGGATAGACGTTCTCCCTGCCTCGTCGCTGACACACTACTCACCCGCAGCAGCACCAACACCGATCCCACCAGCATGCTTTCCTTCCTCTAGCACGCTGGTTGTCCCTGACCACCCATCTGCACCACTGATCAGGTGGCTTTAAGCCGTGACTTTGACAAGCAGAGGTGGCTCTTTTGAGAGGTGCTTTTTGGTGTTATGTGGGGAGACGGAGATGAGACTTTGAGCGAAGAACACCTATGTATTTGTGTGTGTGTTAAAGTGTGAGTGTGTGCACTACAGCCAAGTTTGTCCTTCCCTGGAGTACTTTATGGCTAGACTGTCATCTCTCAAGCATGCTCAACCTTTACACCTGTGGCAAGTGAACTTACATGTTTGGCTGTCTTGTAGAGTTTGATTAGAAATGACAGGCTTCCAACTCCTTCTAAAAACTATTCCTTTATTATCAGGGTTCATGTCTGCATGAGGATTTCTGCCCCTTGTATTAACCCAGTTCGCAGCAAACAGCTAAAAGCCTTTTGCTTTCCCTTTACATCTGCCTCACATATCGACCAGTTCTAGTATAAATAATTCGTTTTTCTTGCCCCTTAACTGCTCTGTTCTATTGATAACCATCAGGGGCGGAGCTAGAGAGGTGGCCAGAGTGGCGCTGGCCAGTTCTGAAATCTGATTAGCCACCTTAGTTGACTGACAGGTCAATGGAGGAGGAGGACAGAAACATCTTTCCAGACATATATCCATCAGCAGTGTTTCTATTAGTGGTTTCCTAAAAAGCCTTCCTGATAAATATAGAAATTTCTGGGAGAGATTCTTTCCCTGTGCAGCTACTAATGCTATGAAAGGGTAACTCAATGCTAGCCTGAAGCTACAGTAGGTTGCAGAGCTTGTCTAGTTATATGGTAGAGTGACATTAGTATTAAGATAATGTAGGGAAACCATATCATATTTAGTTTTTAGTGAGTGTATCAAGGGACTGCACATCTCCTCAATTGTTCAAGATCTCGATAATCAAGTGTGCAGAATACTGAGCAAGTACCTTGGTATTCAAGTTATATAGGTCTGACGAAGCTAGAGGTACATTATCCAGGGTGTAATTTAAAGGTCATAGCAACAGCTTTTTCATCAAAACAACATATATATAAATATATATATATATATATATATATATATATATTTAAATAATACATCCACAGAATGTCTAGAGAATGTCTTTTTTGAGGGGTGGGGGTGGCGGGGTGTAAATTTTGATGGGTCCAAAATTATAAATATTTTAAAAACAGGAAGAGGGTGAAGGTGAGGGTAGCATAGTCACCCTTAGAGGTTGCCACTTTCCTTCTGGACATGTACTGTAAAGACCTATTTATGCTCACTTAGGTACGTATGTTTTGTTCTGTTGTTTTTGGTTTTTATGTTGTTTTCTTTCTGTTCCTGTTCTTCTCTGGTTTGTTCCTTTTGCTGGCTACTCATCAGTTACACAGCTCTGCCCCCGTGGTTTCCGATGGTAATGCTCCCTCTACCAACAAGCCAACTAGCCCCTTAAAAACGTAACAAATTACGACGCAGACTGTGTATCCGTCTTCTGCGTCAAGCATAAATGGGCCTTAAGTTAAACATTTGCTAACGCTCTGTAATGGTTTGCTGATTCTGTAATGTTACTAATGCTAACTAAGTAAGCCAGTGTTAGTGTTACATCTTCTGGTGGGGAGGAATTAAACTTGTAGCTATCACCTTTGGATTTTAACTTAAGTTATAGCATACAAATGTACGGAAATTTAGTAAATTTTGCACCGCAACATATGAGGATGAAAAGAAAGGGAGATATTCCAGATTTTTTTTTTTTTTTTGTCAAGAGTAGAGCCAGTTCAGGCTGAGACAGACCCCAGCCAGTGTTGGTAGCCCAGACTGCTCCCAACATGGAGTTAGCCATGCAAATAATTACGGTCAGACAGAAGAATACAGCCTACCACCACCAACAGGGTGTTAAATACAACCCCTACTTTTTGCATAACTCTTCCTACTCCCAAATTTGAAAAAAAAAAAAAAAAAAGCCAAAAACTGTTAGAAGTGATGAGGAGAGTGGGCAGGTCATGAATACTTGGGCAGAAATTATTGTTTGGACTGTGAGAACTTACAAAAACCTCTGACAGTCCTTAACATAGATTAGGTTGTTTCAGACTTTTTTTCCCCACTCTTTTGCAATGTTCACTTCTGGAGCAGGCTCAGTTTGCGGCAGCAGCAATATGCCCCGGCACCTCCACAAACCACCAGAGTCCGCCGAGCAGCCACTGAAAGCACCGCGGTACCCTGGTGCCTGCAAGGCGAGGACCTGCACTTTGTTGCATCTGGAGGGGGCTATGTGATTTTTAAAATTTTCTCATGATGTAAAGGAGCACAAAACAAGCTTCTACATCACCTTTGAGTGTGAAAAAGCACAACAACCTAGTTTTACCCTGGAGGATGCATTTTGAGTAATTTTTGACCCACAAAATATCTCTACAGCTAACAAGATTAATCAGTCTTCTACTGCTTGGTCCGTCCTGAGCAAGTTGTCAGGATTCTTCCAGGGACATGTTACGGACCATTCTGTCCTGAGCCATGGTGTCAAGCCAATGGGGATCAAGTCCAGGATGGCACATGTTGGATGCTCAGGGGTAAGTGGGTAAGATTTTGAAACCAGGACACTCCTGGCATGTCAAAGCCATCTAACCAGGCCGCCAGGTGCAGTATAGGGGCCAGGTTTCAGCACTGGCTTTGCACAAAGTTAATCCTGAAGGCATCTCATGAGCAGGTACTCCGGAAAAGTCAGTTTTTTAACGTCTCTCAGGCCTCTACAGTGCAATGCTGGCTCCTTAAAGATGAATAAAGATGTCTAAGACCAGGAAGTCTGATGTGGAATTTTGAAACAACCAAAATACAAGACTGAAAACTTTTATCATCAATGCAATGGGCAGAAGTCTAATTATCTGATGGTGTTTTATCAGGGCTGTTTGCTTTTTATTCAGTTAACTCTTTCATTATTCCTTTGAAACTAAAATAGATGGAACAAATTTTCCATATACTGGGATCCAAGAAAGATGCATGTCTGTGATAAGGACAGAAGGCTAAGCTAGCAAACTAGGCTAATTCATAGCTAATTTAAGGTTGTTAGGCATCATTTCAGCAGAAGATACCTCTTCATACCAACTTGATCCATTTATTTGTTCTAAGCTCTAAAAATACTGATTGGAAAATGGGAGAAAAAAGGAGAACCTCCAAAGTATAATGTGTACAGTTCAGTAAAACATACAGTAGTTTTACATTGTTAACGTTTTAAACACCAACTGTTGAACACATGTAACATGTTTCCATTTGTATCTGCTGTATTTGGAGTTTAGATACATTCTCTATTGAAGCTTAAATGAATCTGCAAAGCCAGTGTGAATAAAATGTCTTTATTGGTTTCTCACTTGTTATTTTCCCATTTCCCTGTGCTGGAATGATTTCTTTTTTACACAGGGAGAAAGTAGAGGGAGTGTTTCTAAGCCCAAGATTCTGACAGATGGTTCAAGCCAGTGCCAATATAGGCCTGGGCGAGAGGCCGGATACAAGGTGGGCCCAAGCGAGAGACAAACCACACACAGCTAATCTGGCACACCGTCACACCTCTTGGCAACTCTCCGAGGGTAACAATTACTGAAGCAAGGTGCTGCAGAGCTACTGCTTTGAAAATGAAATGAGATTTTTTTTCCTCCGCAGTACAGAAATGCTGATTACCTTTCAAATGTGGACCAGTTTTCTTTGTTCCTAATCCACTGAGCAGAATCAACAGACACACAGAGAAAAGAATGCCTTGTGTTGTTTTCTGCATTGAACTTTACCTACTCCAAATCCCTCAAAGAGTCAACAGTATATTTAGTTCAGCAGCTTTAGCAGAGACAGAAGTGTCTGGTTAAAAAAAAACTTAAAGTGGGGACAGACGGACTGTAATGAGGCACCGAGGGGCCCTGTCAGACCAGAGACAAAAGACCCCCCTGGAGTCCTTCACACTCTCATGGGAGAAATGCCAATTCCATCCACCCCCTTTGGGTTTGATACCCTGAGTGGCTCTGTTCTACTCTTAGCTACTGATCAATACGTCCTGTTCTCCTCTGTTCTGCTCAGCTTGTCAGTGAGCCTGTGGGGAAATGGGAAGAAATGGCAGACTTCCAGGTAGCAGCCCCCACCCATCAGCTGCTAGGCGCTGCTACCAAACATCTTTTTCCCCCTCAGTGTGAGTTAATCCTGAACATGAGTAATGATGACTTACGACTTACAAGCCAATGAGGTATGTTTCAAGAAACTGTGCTCGACTATTATTTATGTAGCAGGTATATACAAGAAACAAAGCTACATCAAACGTAGATTCGCCGGATGTTAACAAATCAGATATTATCTGCAGATGTGAGGTCATCAAACCCCAAAATGTGGATTAAAACTAAAACTTATCAGTATTTACTGACTTTACTTGACTGTCAAACATAGAATGGGAGTATGTTTATGACTGGATTCCTACTGGATACCTTCCTGTCACATCTAATTGACGTGTTGCAGCTGATGTCACAGACTCGCTTCAACACTATAGCCACCACCCTATTGAGTACCTGCGCTGGTATCTGGTGCCAGTGACTCATACAGGTCGTTGGAGATGCCATCCATGTGCTGTGCAGTTGGGTGTGACAACAAGACAGAACACTCAAATATTTCTTTCTATTGATCACTGAAAGAAGACCGTTGTCAGAGATCGCTTTCAGCAATCAGGATGGCTTATTGAACGCCGGCTACAAGTAGCCGTCTGTGGTAGTTCAGTTTGATGGACATATCATATCATCATTCAATCAATGAGAACGGGCCGTTTAAGGCGATTGGATGGGTTTTTTTTTTTCAGTTCTGTCCATTCCACAGCTGACTACATTTTTTCATTTTTGTATCAGAGCATTTAATTAATTGGCAATCGGGATCTGAAGGAGATTTCAAGCAAAATATTAAAAAATGCTTTTAGAAAACATCATCCACCCTTCCTTTAAGTGAGCAAATCTGATTAGACCTTTGTGTAACAAATGCATTTGATTAAAATTCAATACGGAAATGACGATCTAACAGCTACACAGCATTAGCCACTGATACACACACAGTAATGTCGACCACCAGAATACGACTTGCCTTTTCTTTTTCTCTTTCTTTTTTTTATTTTTTTTTTTTTACTCCCTTTCCTTTTTGAAAGTTTTCTCTTTCTATCCATCTTTATTTCAGCCCCCTTTCTTTTCTTTTTTATTTTCCCTCTCTCTTTTTTCTCTTTAATTTTTTCTTTTATTTTTCTTTTTTTTTTTTTTTTTCTTCTTTTTTTTTTTTTTTTTTTTATCTCTTTTTTTTTTCTTACTATTCTAATAACTTCCTCCTTCTTTCTTCAGCTTGGACCAAAGAGCGATGCGACCATCAGACCAAGGGGAGGAGCCCTCAGTTTGAAAAAGAAACAGGGAAAAACTCTGGATTCTACCTTTAAGAAGTGAGAATTTTCCATCACTGGTATCTGTAAGGCTGACAGAACTCAATATTAACTGTCCTTATAGCAGGAAACACCAGCAGGGGCACAATCTGTGTTCCAGATCTCATTCAAGGACTGCCTAGTCAACTTTTTTAGTTTTGCAAGACACACTGGGATCCAATTCATTTATCTCTGCCAAACAACTGGGACAAGGTTGTGAAGACTGTACCTGCGGCAAGGTACTGAACAGACATGGCCAGCTGTAGCCAAGTGCATGCCTTTTTCCTTTTTTTTTTTTTAATTCATTGTTTTGCAGTGGTTGCATTTTACCAGTTAAGCAAAGAAATCACATCATATCTCATTGTGAAACCACCTGAGAGGTATTCTGATGCCAGGTGTGAAAGGAAATATAGATTCCTACATCTGGATGTCTGAACCTCCCCATGGATGCAGGAAGGACAATCTTATTCATCATCTTAATCCAGGAGAATAATTCGATATGATTATTTCACAGCAAGTGAGAAGCAAAATGTGTCAGAGGTGTGAGCTTTCATTTGTCTCTGTATATCACACAGTACGACTTTGTCATTATATAATGCCACTGTGAAACCCCCTCTAGTGTGAGGCTGATTACAGTATCACTTACCAGAACCTACAATCCCAAGTGAGCAGGTTCATGATTTAATTTAATGTAGTGCAGGCAGTTTAATTCAGTCTGAGGGATATGCTAATAACATTGTTCCCTTACACAGTCCTATTTCCTGAGTTCTGTGCCTCAAATTGGTCTGTAAATAAACAGTAAATTTAACTGAGAAACATAATTTGCTTAATAAAGTTTAAAGTGTAAAATCTGGGGGGACTTTTCACAGAGGATACATGTGCCTCTTTTTCTACATGTGGTGGTGTAGATGTCTCTGATGTGTGGGAAGTTGCACCTGATGGTCCACTGGTTAACTTTACTTTCTTTACAATGACTCCATCTCAGTTCAGCTGCCATTCCACTGTGAGGCAGAAGGTCAGGATAATACAGTAGCCTTGAAAATATATAATATCAATACCAACCTTGGCATCATTATCCATCAATATGGGTGTCATTTTATGGATACTTTAATTTGAGGTTTAAGAAATCTCAGAATGTTCATAAATAAGGAGGATAAAGTGTTTTTTGGCAGATTTGATTCACTGCTGTGACAAGGCTCCCATATTCCTAAAATCAGCTTCTTTTGCCAAGAAAATGTCAAACTCATACTTTCAACATGACACCATTTCTGGACACCTGATTATAAAATTTTAAATGTAAGGCTTAAAAACTACGACAAACACCACAAATAAGAAGGATAGGTTTTTTTGGTTTTTTTGGTGGCTTCTGTTCACCTCAGTCCACACACCATAAACACACTACAAACGGAAATTAAGAAAACAGTTAGGAGCTGATTACTTTGCACATCTCCTATGAAATGAGCTCCAAGGTGCAGTTTTCTTTTTAATTACAGTACATGAAACACAAATACAGAACATGTACACTGTATACAACAAACAGTACAGTAGACATTGTTGCACAGTTACGTACTGATGTCCTTAATGTTACATGCAGTACCACTGCTTGACAGACGAGGTCACACATACTACTGAGATACGAGTATGGGTATGTGAGGAAGAGTGGGATATGAGGGTGGAAGGAGAAATGAAAATGGATGAAGTCGCCAAAATCGTTCAGCTTCAAATATTTATGAAAACCCTGAGTCCTAAAATATCACGGATACCACATCAAATCCCTCCCCTCTCCCTCCACCCAGTTCAGCTGCCTCAGTGTGACGTCATCGCCAAGCGCAGGCCCCCGAGCTGATCTGGTAACCTGGGCGCATCTGGTACAGACCCCAGCCCTTAAGGACAGGAGTTACTTACCCCTGTTCTAGATGTTGAGGAGGAGATAGTTGTCCTCACACCATCATGTCCTCCACCTCCAGTTTGTACTGGCTCTCATTGCTGAGGGTGATGAGTCCTACCATTGCCTATTGTCTTTAAACTTCACCACAAGATTGTTCTTCAAGGAGCTCTGCAGTCAACCCTGACAACAATCTAGTCAATTTTGTCAACATGAGGTTTAGAATTGAGGGATGCTCTGACATTTTCACTAGGGATTGAATCCCTAACCTCCCAGCTGGCAAACTTCCACACAACATGGCTGACTTTTATGTGGCATCACATTTATCTGTATGTAGCATGAAGTTGGAGGCAACCTAATACATTATAGACGAGAGCATGTGGCAAATGTGTTCCTGATCATTGCAAAATGGCTTGCGGTTATGTTTTTTTTTTTTTTTTTTTTTTTTTTTTTTTTTTTAAAGGATTATTTGGGCTCTAGTGGCCTTTATGTGACAGTGTATAGTGACAGGAAGGGGGCAGAGAGAGTGGGGAGTGACATGCAGCAAAGGGACCTGGACCGGGAATCGAACCTGGGCCAACTGCGCTGAGGTGCTGTAGCCTCTGTTCATGGGGTGGCTGCTCAACCAACTGAGCTAATCACCGCCCCCGGTTATGTTGTTTTTGATTGTTGTTATCACTGATTGACTTTAGGACTTGTAAAATCATTAAAAGGGAACACAATTGCCAAAGGTTTTAGGATGAAACATTGTGATAGGAGTTGAGTGAAAACATGACAGTTTGCACTCCTTTAAAGGTTTATCGATCCCCTTACTCCAGTTGGTTTGGAGTAAGAGGATCTGATTACCTGTGGGTAAATTAAAGTTCATGGGGCCATAAAAGCTGCGACTGTTTTCTTATTTTACTTGTCAAGATTGCAGTCGCTAAGCAACAACATGGGAGTTAAGTTAATTTTATCACAAGCTAATGTCTGCTTCAGTCACCAGGATGTATAGCTTTATAACAAACATGACATAAACTGGGCTTTTATAATGAATCTAGGCCACAACAGAATTATGTAGCCAGTTGCGGTTTGCTTTGTCCGAAGACATGTATCAACAACACTCTAAAAACACCAAAATGTATAGCTAAACGAGCAAAAACGATGAAAGAATTGTCATGAAAGCCCCTAATCCCAACTGCTATCACCCACCCACTCAAAGGAGTTATAGGCTTTCTAGCTTCCTCATCTGGAACGCTAAATGAGTCAGGCTGAAGAGCATTTCTTAAATTCAAAGCTTAGATTTTAGTTGAGTCACATATAAACTTCTCACAAAAGTTAGGGATAATCAAATTTTGAGTGGAAGTTATGGAAAATGTTAGTTCATGAGTCATGCAGGATGTAAGATATTCAAATAAAATCATGCATTGGTTATTCCTTCATCTAAAACAATCTGTTGAAATTAAATTTAAAAGAGGTGGGTATATTACACTTTTTAATGTATCAATAACATGCCATGTGTTTGGTGTCATCTTGGTCTTATGATGTTAAAATTAGGGCTATGCATGAAATGCGTTGTCATCATATTAATATTTATTAATTATTAATTAACACATTAATTAATGCCGATGATTATTTCATTGTATGTTACAGATCTCTTCTAAATTTGTTGCTAACTCGGTCTAAAAACACAAAGAAATCAAAGATTACATGCAGAGGCACTGCTGGCCAGTAGGCATATCTGGGAAATGCTTGGAGTCCAAGCCATTCGGGGGCCTCTGAGGGCCAAATTATCCATCCGGCAGTGACATAAATAAGACCAAACAGGAAGCAAATAGACAGTGGTAAGTAGTGCACATAATTTGGGGGAGTGGATAGCCCAGTGGTCCGAGCTTGGGCGCGGAGGACCCGGGTTCGACCCCCGAAGTGTACCCGACACAACCCCTGGGTACACCCTTCATCCATACACTTCGGGGAAGGGGACCCGCCCCGAAGTGTAGGGCGGGTCCCCTGGCTTCGGGGACCCGCCCCGGCCCTCAGAGGCCCCTGAATGGCTTGGACCCAGTGGTAGCATCGTGGGCTTGGGCGCAGAGGCCCCGGGTTCGATCCCCCGACACGACCCTTGGGTGTACCACTGTGGACCCCCGAGCAAGGTCCTTAACCCCCCACCAACTGCTCCCCAGGCGCTTTAAGTAGCAGCCCACTGCTCTCTGATACTCACAGTACAGAGATGGGTAAAATGTAGAGCCCTACTTTCCCCTTGGGGATCTTACAAGTATATATATAAAAAAAAAAATACCGAAACTAATTTAACCCAGGACACCTCAGTATGCCTGCCTGTTAAAGACACACAACATAACTTTTAGACCTTAAAAATATGCATATCTGACTCATTTTGATGACACAGCAACATTCATTATGCACATTTTCAATCCATCACCGCCCAGAGTCCCTAGTCCCTTTAAAGCAGCCCTTACCGATGTTGCATTGTTACACAATTTTCAATAGGGTCAAATGCTATGGATGAGGTAATGGAACTCTGAAATACAAGACAGACCCACCATCAATAAATACAAAATATTATTCTGGACGCCCTCGAGGCGATTCTGGTCCACCATCTGGCGACTCAGCAGGGGGAAGCAGTACACCATCACCACTGTGTACAGTGGGGATAGTGGGCTGCTGACCTTGACTCGGGACGTTGTGGGTTGGTTAAAGGAATACTTTGAGGACCTCCTCAATCCCACCGACACATCTTCCGAGGAGGAAGCAGAGTTTGGGGACTCAGGGGTGGACTCTTCTGTCACTGGGGCTGAGGTTGCCGAGGTAGTCAAAAAGCTCCTCGGTGGCCGGGCCCCTGGGGTGGATGAGATCCGCCCGGAGTTTCTTAAGGCTCTGGATGCTGTGGGGCTGTCTTGGCTGACATGCCTCTGCAGCATCGCGTGGACATCAGGGGCAGTACCTCTGGACTGGCAGACTGGGGTGGTGGTCCCCCTTTTCAAAAAGGGGGATCGGAAGGTGTGTTCAAACTTCAGGGGGATCACACTTCTCAGCCTCCCTGGTAAAGTCTATTCAGGGGTCCTGGAGAGGAGGGTCCGTCGGATAGTTGAACCTCGGATTGAGGAGAAGCAGTGTGGTTTTTGTCCAGGTCGTGGAACAGTGGACCAGCTCTACACCCTCTTCAGGATCCTGGAGGGGGCATGGGAGTTCTCCCAACCAGTCTACATGTGCTTTGTGGACTTGGAGAAGGCATTCAATCATGTCCCCCAGGGATTCCTGTGGGGGGTGCTCAGGGAGTACGGAGTGCCGGACCCCCTTGTTCGAGCTGTCCAGTCCCTGTATGATCGGTGCCAGAGCATGGTCCGCACTTCTGGCTGTAGGTCGAATCCATTCCCATTGAGAGTTGGACTCTGCCAGGGCTGCCCTTTGTCACCGATCATGTTCAGTACCTTTATGGAAAGGATTTCTAGGCGCAGGGGGGATCTGGTTTGATGACCTCAGGATCGGGTCTCTGCTGTTCGCAGCAGAGTTCTGTTGGTGTTTGAAGTTTGCAACACATCTGGACAAACCCATGACATTCTGGGAAAACACAGTCTGGTCAGATGAGACCAAAATTGAACTCTTCAGGTGTCATAAAACAAGATTTTTGGAGGAGAAAGGGCACCACACTTGACCCCAAAAACACCATCGCAAAAGTGAAGTTTGAAGGTGGAACATCATGGTGGGGGCTGTTTTTCAGCATGTGGTACGGACAGACTTCATATCATTGAAGGAAGAATGAATGGAGAAAAATAGAAACATTCTGGACCAGATTCTGCTGCCATCTGCCAGCTGCTGAAGGTGAAAAGAGGGTGGATCTTTCAGCAAGACAACCATCCCAAGCACACCAAAGAAACACTCACCTGGTTTAAGAAAAAGAAAATAAAGCTGCTAAAATGGCCCAGTCAATCACCCCACTTGAATCCAGTTGAAAAATTTAGGAAAGAACTGAAGATCCAAGTTCATAGAAAATTTGAAGGCATTTGTGTGGAAAAATTGGACAAAATCACACCTGAGCTATGTATTGGATTGATTTCTACATACAGGAGGCATCTTGAGACTGTAATCACCAACAAAGTGAAAAAAAACATAAGTATTAAGGCTACAGTATACTTCTCCAACTGCGTAACAACGGAGACCCCTCCAGTCTTCATAGTTCTTCGTCATGGTGCCGGACACGCAGTGCAATTTTCCGCCCAATCAGTAGGGTCGCTACGCAAGACTGGCCTACTCATATGATGCCAATGGTCGGTAACCTCTGTGGTTCTTTTGCTTCTGGTGAGACTGAGCAATGGTATCCGAGACAGAAACACTGTTGTTGTTGCTGCAGCTAAATAACATTGAAAGAGCGATACTCTTGATGCAAAAATAAAGACGATGAGGAGATTTTGGTATTTCCCCACTTCTTCAGCCAAATGTTCTTCGGTTGGAGTCATCTCTACATCTTCTTAGGCCAGCCAGTTTTAAAATGGCGCTGCTAGTGTTTATGTAGTGATAGACCAATCACAGCCCTTGCCGTCTCCATCGTCCCTTCAAAGAGCGACAGATACTTAAAAAATATTTTGAGGAGCTGGAGACGACAGAGAGGGGCTCTCCATAACCTAGAGCAGTGATTTCCAACCCTGGTCCTCAAGGTACTCTATCCTGAAGACTTTCCATTTTGCCCTGCTAGGACACAGCTGATTCAAATTAAATGGATCTCTGACGAGCTCTGCACCAGTCTGCTACTGACCCAGTAATGTGAGTCAGCTGTGTTTCAACAGGGCAACGTGGAAAGTCTTCAGGATAATGTACCTTGAGGACCAGGGTAGGGAATCACTGACCTAGAGCACTTTATGGAAGACCATTTATTAGGTTTTAAACAGATTTCAGTAAATGTGTACAATACTTACTCGCTGTGTCATTTCACTTTAATACACATAACTTAATTTAAGAGCATAAATGTTTGAATATCTTTGTCTGCGTGCATTACTTGAGTTGTTGCCGACATCTGGTGAAGATTTCTTGTCAATAGCTTTACTGGAAATATATTTTCTGACCTGTTCAATACCCCCCACTGTATATGTATTGAAATGGTGTTTAAAATACTCCCTTTGCCCTCCCTTAGCTGCAGCAGCCAGATGGATATGTGTACAGAGGAGGCACAGGAAGACGACAGGAGACCTAAAACATCCTCCTGAAATAGCCTGGAGCATCCAGGGGAAGAGGTCTGCCTCCGTCTGCTGTTCATTCCCCTCTGTCCTTGAGTGTATGTGTCTGTGTGTGTGTGGTCATGTGAGGTTGTATAGAAATAGATGTGTGTGTTGTGTTTGTGTTTACTCTCTCCCTACCATCTCCTTTTCCTTCCATTTCCTCCTCCTTTCTCCTCTCCGCCACACTGATTTGATTTAAATAAAAGCCACCCAGTTAAATTGAAGTGTCAGGGTGAAAATCAAAAATGTGTTTAAGTGAAACAGGATTTTTATGAGCAAACATTCCTGTCCTGCACAGTTTGACTCATGTTTATTCATTTACAGCACGGCTATGAAGTAATGTTTCGTTTCGGTTGCTTGCACTATTCATTAGCCTGCGTATAGCCGGAGGTGTAGCCACTTAAAATGGCTGCAGATTCGTGTTGGCGGCTATGTTATTGACAGAGCCATATGGATTACAATTCATATTCATCACATCAGCCTCAAAGACAATCCATGAAAGCGAGTGTTTTTTGTGATGCTGAGACATGTTTGAATGAGAGAAAGTGAGAAAGAAGGTGTGAAAACAATGAAGCGGTGTGTGTCTTAGATCTCAATTCAATCCCATCTGTTTTCAGGAAGGGGAGATTTTTTTTTAGAGACAGCACTATTTCTGGACCCCATCATCACTCAAGCTGCCCAAGGTCTCAGACTTGAGATGCTGCCATACATCAAGGTATTGCTGATCAATATTGATTGATTTGTCCAACTTCAGGGAATATCTTTACCCATTGCTGCCTTGCACACTATTCTGTTTATGTAATTAATATGGAAGACAAGTGGTAACTCAGCCATAACTTTTTAACCTTGTGGAGAGCCCCAATAAATCAAAAGTGGGGACGACGGCTGAATTGATCTGGCAGGTTACTGCAGTCCTGATCTGGGTGGTGTGGGAACAAGCTAAAATATTCTCTCAAACTGCTGGAAGATCATGTCTGGTTCAATATCTGCATGGGTCACATCATTTTCTTCCAGCAATGAGACTAGTTTGGTTTCAGCAGGGATTTGGTGTGTGAAGGAATCTAATCAATGCTTTATAGGTTTGAGCTTTTGTTCATCTTCTGCTTGGATCAAAACCTGTTGAAGCCACTCTTGAAGGATTGCAGTTATTATCTGGATATGCTTTCTATTTCTCAGGGTTTTCCCATCCTGCCAACCAGTTACTACAGGAGTTCTGTCATTTACGAAGCTCTATTTGATGTCTGGTACAGCAACCATACTGTGACTCTCAACACATAGACGCACAGATGATGGGATTGTGAATTCATAATAGTGGTTAATAAAAGTTCCTTTGTTATTTCCATTGCAAAGCATTCATAAAGGTATATAGGCTATAAGTCTGAGATGACATTCACACTGCAGTTTTTGATGCCCAAATCCATTTTTTTAAACCAAAATCCAATTTGTTTGCTAACTTTTCCACACAACTTCCATCTTACTTCAGTATGAACTGTACATGGCTCTGAAGTATCTGCAGAGGAAGATGTGGCATCATATGTGGAACACTGTTTACTTAAATAAACATGGATGCTGCATGTGTGTTTCAGTTTTGAAATTAATGTTTAATCACAGTCGGAAAAATTTTGATGTTGTTCTGCCCATTGTTTATATTTGATCTTCCATATCCTGTCCCCTCCCATGCAGACATAAGATGTCTGTCTTGCTTCTGTGACGTCAATGGATAAAATAGTACATGACCGTTTAAATGTCGGCTGTTTTGACACACCAAAATGTTCATCACGTTTACTTACAAGTAGTTTTTATATTCTTTGTTCAGACATCAATAGAGAAAACATAAGGATTTATTTACCTTGACAATTTCGGCGATGAGCTGAAACTGCCAGTTGAGCACCTGACGTGTCAGGTGGCAGATCTTGACAGCTTTTGATGAAGACGACAGCTGATGGCTGAAACTGTCAAGGTAAAAAAAAACTTTGTTTTCTCTATTGATGTCTGAACAAAGAACACGAAACTACTGCTTTGATACAGATTGGACAGTTAAAGTTCTGAACAATGACTCATTATTTGAGTCAGGTGTGTTGGAGCATGGAGGCCGGAGCTGGTCGCCCCCGATGTATGCATTTCAAACCAATAACATGATGGGTCCGTACTCAGTCTACTCCAAATCACTTTCTCTTCTAAATATGTTTTTTATACATCAGCTTTATCCACAGAAGTGTAACTCACAGTGACTGTGCTGTCGTAGTTATTATTCATCCTTGTATTAGCTCAAAGGAAAATTAATTCCTCGTGTTTGCTTCAATTAGGCTGTTGATACAGCTGTTAATTGCATCTGTTATTAGTCTGCTTTCATCAGTCAAAGGTTGGAAAAATAATCTCATTTTTGAGCTTGAAAATTTTAGGTCAATGATCAGAGTGATTTCGTGTAAGTAGAATAATTAGACACATTTTCAATGATGTGCATTAGAACCCACATGATGCAAATGTTGCAGGCTGTCCGGGCATTTTCGTCAGTCATGTCATGTCTTTCATTAACATATGATTATGGAGATGTTTACTATGGTAATTAATGATCCATGATTTTCATATAGTTGAAATTCACCCTGAATATATGAGTGAACTACTTTCTGTTGTAGCACCTTATAACATCAAAGTCTCACTTCTGTGGATTTTGTGGGGGGGGTTTGTAGAGAATGTGCACAGACAGATTGACAGTCTGACATTCACTTTTACTATGGGTCATGATTGGTCAGCTGTGTGGAGCTGGGAGAGGTGTTGGATATTGTACTCTGAAGCCATAGATGGAAGACAGTGAGGGATCTTGATGCCCTTCTGAAACAACACCTTCTCCTGCTTGAGAGTCTCTGTGATTGACTGGTGACCTGTCTGGGGTGTTTCACTGTCTCTTGGAGTTCTTTCACAACGAAGAGCTTGACTTGACTCGATTTTACTCGACTTGACACTTTTCTAAAGTACAACGTTGGTGCCGCAATAACACATAGACAGGACACACAGTTTTAGTCTGTGTGTGTAAAAATACTTGTTTTTCTATCATGATGGGAATGAAATCTGACTATACTAGCTGTAAACGTGGGGACAGCTATGAGTACAAAGTGATTTTTGAGGATTAACATTTGATTTTAGAGATAGGGTTAGGGTTTGACTTTTACTTCTTGATATTTAAGGTAAAAAAGGCCACAGACTACAATCAGATGTGTATGTGGCTTTAGTGTTTTTGGACAAAATTCTATGTGATAATTTCAAAACAGAAAACCTTTTTAGCTGAAAGGCTCATTGACCCGAGATGATCAATGTAATGTTTCCACATATTTTATGCTGGAATGAGTCAGTCAGCTGCCATTCATTGCTATCAATAGCCCTGCAAGCAGGATGATTAAAACTCTGCTATCCATAATCGTTTCCCTTTAAGTACATTGACTATTTTTAACCATTGTATGGATTTTAGAGAGGCCACAATTTGTATGCAAACAACCTAATATATGACTAGCTTATCTGTCAACCTAGTCGTAGCTGATTTTGTTTGAATGTGTTAGTACTCAGATGTTTGTAACAGTCCTCCTGAGTGTTTGTAGGATGTTCTTACCTATGAACAAATCCAAGTAACAAACATTTTGGTGAATTAAAAAAAAAAAAAAAAAAAAATTGTAAGAAGGCTTTAAGGACAAATTTGTTCGTAAGAACCAGCAGTGAATTTGGCCCATTCTTTGTGCTAAGCAACTGTTTCTTACAGGAAAGAGAACTTTTCTATCATAAATAGTATATCAGCCAAGCTATATAAAGTGTTCATTCCCTGCATTGCTTAAAGGGGAAGTTCATGATATTTGACAAAGGGCCTCATTTTTGAGTGAGCCAAGAAACTACTTATCACTGGAGACTGTTTCCACTTATTTCATTCCGTTATTCTAGGTCCAGGAGGTTGCTGATGCTAATGCTAGTGTAAGTCAATAGGAATCTGCTAGCCTGTCATTAAAAACAGTCTTAACCACTCCACAGAACATCCGAGGCCAATCATTTATAACTTAAGACTATCTGACTAAATGCCGTGTTGATAGAATAATGTTACAAATAAAACTAACCTGCATTTCTTTACATTTTGACTGTTGCTGCTGAGAAACTTTACAAAGTTTTACTTCCTGTATTTGCCAACGGAGTGATATCATCTGCTGCTACGTGCATGGAGGAATTTGATTACACAAATATACAGTCAAAACTATGGTCACGTCTGAAAGGCATGAGGATATGTCGGATTTTGAAGACGATTTCAAACTTTTTTTCATCAAACTAACTGTCACCATATCTCTATGAACCAGAATACACTGACAAAGGTAGTGAGACTACCACCCGGAAGCAAAGCACATAATTCTGCAGCAGGTAAGAAACCTCAATTCCTCAGTTCCTCAATATGTCATGCAAAATTTGTCATACAAGGCTAGTTTTACTTGTTTAACACACAATTTTACTAGTTTAACACGACACGAACACAGACAGGCTTGCTGATTTGCCTTGGATGTTCTGTGGAGTGGAAAGGATATGTTTTAATGAAAGGCTAGGAGATTCCTATTGACTCACACTAGCATTAGCATCGGCAACCTTCTGGAACTAGAATAATGGGATGGAATGTGTTTAAACTGTCTTCAGTGATGGTTCGTACCCTGACTCACTTGTAAATGAGGCCCTATGTCAAAAATCCTGAACTTCCCCCTGAAGGCAGTGTTTCTCAGGACCCACTGCCCTTCATGTCTTCAATGTGTTCCTGCTCCAACACCTGATTCAGATTCATGAACTTCCTCATCTAGTTCTTTGCAGGCTTTTTAGCGAGCCATTCATTTGTTTCAGGTGTAAAAAACTAGAGTTGCTAATCGAGGTGGTGATTGCAAATGTATAATCACTGGATGAACACCCCCTCCCATCCCCACGCACGCCCAGTTGCATAGCTTTTTGTGGAGTATGTATTTACTTGACAAAAACTAACTTTTTTCTTCTCACAGCCCCGAGGGCAAGAACAAAGTTCTTGCTTCTCGTGGACTAGCCTATGTAACAAGCTTTAACTAGCTTGTTAGCATCTTTTAGCATCTCAATTAAGCTAGCTGTAAGCTACAGTATGATGTCAATTTCGTGTTTCTTCTTCTCTCTATGCTTACAAACTTCATCATAAAACAAACAGATTCCCAAAAAAGCTGCTCTCATTCATCAAATATTTTATTTTTCTGTCGTGGCTATTCCAGTGAGCCCATGCATGTCTTTTGCTCATTCCTAATTCCAACCATTTTCAAGCCCAGCATCGTCTAAAAAACACCAAAAATAACACACCCTCACTTACATTAAAGAAAAACTGTGCTGTGATTTTATCTATATTTACACATAAGATGATCCCTCAGAGAGGAATCTAGAAGTGGCAGACTAAATGTTCTGCACCAGTTCCTCTTCTGTGACAGTGCAGCTGTGAGTGGGAGGTAACATGCTAGTTCTCATCCACTTAACTGCAAGGCTTACACACAGATCCTGCCCTCATAAGAGCTACATTGGAAACTCTTGTCTATGAATTAGCTAGTCACTAGATTTGTGTCTAATTGCTTATGTGGAATTTTGAAAAAGTAACAGTGGGAGCGCAGAGAACTAACAATAACATGCAATGCAAGTCTTCTTTTGATAAAAGAAGGTTCGCTATGATTGATAAATGTCCATTTCCTTTCTGCAGAGATCTGTACTAGTAAATATGTTAAATTTTTGCTGTATTTACAAACAAATACAAGTAAAATAATTGTTATTTTGTGTAAATCTGAAACTGAGTCCTGCTACTTGTTTGTGTTTGCTGCCAATAATTTAACAGTGAGTTGGTGTATAACGGACAAAAGTGAATGTGCTTTAAAAATCACCATAAAATGTTAGAGCCAGGCATTTTCTCTGGCATCTGGACTCACCAGAGAGCCAACGAGTGCCAGCAGCCTGTGTACCCCAGCGCTGCTGCTCCTGTTGCCTAGACCTTCCTAATGACACAGTGATGGATGCAGTGCACAAACTCATCAGCTTTGCATCCCGTGGCTAATTTTGCATGCAAACAAAATATGTTGCTGTTAAAAAAGATGCAAGTAAACATATATTATATGTAAGACCCACTGACAGGGGGTGAGTACCATGCAGCAACAATAATATTCAGCAACTCCTGATTTCTCCTTAAACATATTGAGAGCTTTTGTACTGTGAAGCAGTACTGGTTGTAGTTTGTCAATGTGACAAAGATAGTTTCTGTGTTTTCATGTTGGAAGTAATATGTATTAATTAGTATGTCCTAATTAATATTTTTTCACATGAGACAGTGGAGACACTCCCCCACAGCCCACTTGTGTTTTTTCTTCAGCTGAGATCCCCAGTGATGACTGTATACCCTAAACACTGAAGCCCACTTATTTAACAGAGGTAACAATTAAGAAGATGGCACAACCCCAGTTGCAAAAAATTGTGGCTGTGTGTAAAATGTAACACACATGTAAAACACACACACTTAGCATTTCATGGAAAATACGAGCTAATTTGATTGCATCAACACATCTAAAAAAATATTTAAAAGGGAGCAACAAAAGGCTTGAGAAGTAATTACAGTAGCACATGTTTCATGTTTCATTTGACTTGTTGTAGGAGGACCAAATATCCTGATCTGACTCGCACATTAAACATAAACCTGCATTTAAATTCTGAATTTTAAATCTCTGCATTGAAGAAAATCAGTGTTTGATTGTTATCTCCATTGATCTGTAACATAATTCCTTTAGGATATAACCAGTTCTTTCCTATAATAACCAGTCTAGCCTTTAACTTATACAGTGAGTCATCATTTCCAATTTTTCTACAAGCAGCTTTCAAAATTCTCAGCTTGTACTTTTTCACATAGATTCACTCTGAGTTTTTAGACATTTCACTGCTTTATTTTTTTTCTTTTTACTTCTCTTTTGATGTGACAGCTGTAAAGGGTGACTGCAAGGAAGGAATTGTAGCATAGAGCCACCTGTTATTCTGTGTGTCTGACAATGAAGCCTTTGAACTGAACTGAACGAGGTGAGGATGAGGATAACACTGAAGGAGTCTGACCGGCGCACACACACCAAAGGAGCCCATTAGCTCTCAGTGCAGGTCTGGATTATTATAGAAAACAAACATAAGGAAAATGCATGATACGATGAGGCATGATGCACATACCACGAAGAGGACGCTGACACTGTTATGTTTCTAAGAGTCGGTATATTGTGTTTTTCTGGGATGCGTGTTACATATTTATTTTCTCCTTTGGGATTTGTCATAAAATAAAGCTTTTTGAAGCTTATAGGACTGTGTATGAAAATACACAACAGCTTTCTTGAAAACACACAGGAATGAGATCATCAGCATCTACAGAGATATTTTCCAGAAATCAATGTGAAAGCCACTGAATGGTGCATCAGCCAGTTAGCATATCGCGCTTCGATTTGAACACCCCTCCCCTCACCCCCGCTCAGTAGCAGCCACAATAAGCAGAGCATTATTTGCATGTATAGATTTTCTCCCAGCCGAGTGTCTCTATGTGTCATGCTCTCACTGTGGGTAAAAGAACACTATTTATTGAAGTCTCAGTCTATTTATCTAGCACACTGCAGAGTGCTGCGAGGCCCTCTGCAGGCCTGTACGTCTGTGGGAGTTAGAAAGGTTTCAAACTGGTCCAAATCATTAAATATACTGTACATACATGGGAATGAGAAACTTTTTTCCTTCACTTCTAGGGTGTCAGAGTATTATCAGATAGCATCTGATTCTAACCAGGATCTATTCAGGAGAGGAGGTTTAACTGAGTGTATCTAAAAGGAAAGTCTAGGTCAACTCTGAGCTGAGCATCTCTGAGTTTCAGCTGCTCTGAGTTTGTTCAATCAACCCTGAGAATCTTTGCCCAGAGTTAGAACCACAGTAAAACGCCATCATCTATGCAGCGCCCATACCTGGATTCACCATGGCAACCGCTGACAAAAAGCTGCCAGTTATTTCACCCCACTAGAGCAAGAGGTTCTCATACAAGCATATGAAGCACAAAAAGGTATTCTGAGGGGGAAAAGAGAGAGAGAGAAAAGGGAACTGCTACTACTGCAGAGAAGCATCATGGGAGAAAATTACAACCAGAGTAAGTGTAGAAGTTGGAATTCACTGGCTTAATGTGTAGCATGTGGATTAAAATATCGGTTGATTGAGTAAAATCATGGTTTTATTTAGGTTCAGTTCCACTGGGGAAAAACTCACATGAAGGAAAAGGAGGATGAGGTATAAAAAGATTGTTCTCAACCGTGATTGGCCATCTTCTATTTCTATTTCTCAATTATCAATATACAAATTAAATATATATAGTGACTTTTTCAACATCTAGAAATTTAAACCCCCCAACAAATGCTGATTTAACTCTCTTCTCTCACTTAATAAGCCGATTAATAGCCATCTTTCACTCTCTCTATAAACAGATAGTCAGACATAAGCTAGCTAGCTAGTTTTGGAAAAAAAACAAAAAAAAAACTTAGAGACCGCAGAAATTTTCAGAAATAAGCATCTCTATATAACTGAGTATTCCAGTGTCTCTTCAATTCCAACACGAGCACACCTCTTTCTAATTATAAATGTAATGATGTCTTGCGTCCACTGTGAATTTGGTGAAAGATTGGCGATGATCTGAAGATGCTTCAGCAAGGCATCAAGCATTCGTCTATGAATAAAGCCACATACGAGATACCCCTGAGAGATAAGAGGGTTTCTCCTGCAACCCTTCCAAACAAGCCGCACTTGTTTGGTCTGTTCCTCATTGTACGGCTGTGAACTCTAACTTTTAACATGCAAGCTGAAGCCTGGAGAGTCTGAGATGGAGCTTTTGGATTATTTTTTTGCAGTTTCTTTGAGCATTGTGTTGCAGACCTTGGAGTGACTTTGCATGGATGTGGAAACTCATTCTGCAGCGTTCATATTTTGGAAATGGCTTCATAATCCTTTGCAGACTGATGGCAGCGACAAATGTTCCTCTAAAATCAGCGTTGATGTCCTTTCTTTCTCCTTGGCTTTGTGTTTACTCACACCTGAATGCTCCAGACCACCAGAAAACAAAAATCAATCAATAAGTTTTTCACACTCACTGTTGTTTTTAATATTGGCTTATTTTTTTGTTTAGTAAATAAAGACACGGCACAATATGCAATGCTCTGCTGAGGTTATAATTGTAAGGTATAAAAAAGACCAGATTGATTTTTAATATTCTGATTCATAAAACTTAAGAATTGAAAAAGGATGTACTTTCTTTTTAGCAACTTTAGAAGACAAAGACAAAAAAAGGGGGAAATTCATCACTCACACTCACAGCCAGAAACACAGATTATTATTTCTAATAATACTCAAAGATTTTGATACATTACTCTCTATCACAGGAGAGACTGCAGAGGGTGAGTCATCTAATTTTGAGATGTAATATTTTCCTCCTGCTGGTTGTGACAGAAAATTGAAACACCAAGGTATGATAATGATATCAGCAGCTCCAGAATTTTCTGCCCTCGGTATGTAAATCCCCGCTAACTTCTTTTGCACAACAATAGCAAGATTTGCATCAGTGAGAAGACACGACAAGCCAGAAGAGAAACAAATAAATAAATGAAATGAAGCCCCAGAATAAGCAGATCAACATCAAGGCGCTTGCCAGAAATCGATGCAGCTCTCACTCGGCTCTTCGTGGACCAATGAGCTCGTTGAGCTGTAATATGAAGTTCCTCGTGTCCTGCAGCCACCACAGCGCATCCAAAACACCATTTGCATTTATGGATTTTCTCCGAGCACCCTGTATCTACATGTCATGCTTACGCTTGGGGGAATTGTGATCTCTATTCATAGTCTTTATCCATTTCATCTCCACAGCAGTCTTGACCGAGGGCCTTTGGAACGAGTCTCACTCGTTTTGAGACGGTTTACTATGTGCTTTAAGAAGCAGAGAGAAGCAGAGCATATTCACAAATTTGTGGACAATGAAAGGGTGATACTAAGGCTTAATTGAGTTATCGGTTTTAAAACACTAGATTTGCATGAAATTAACATTGGCTGGCTGTGTGCAAGATGCAGATATTCGTTAAAATATGCAATAAATATGATGATTAACAGAAAACTCTCAGTCTGCCTCAGCAGCTCCTTGATAACTGAAAAAGATGCATTTCACTTGAGGCGTTTCTAAAATAGTGAGTGATGCTCATAACACTAGTCTAATGTTTCGTTCCATTTTGCAGCTTATTTGATGTTAATCAAAGATAATTTATTAGACGTTTAGTGTGAAAACGCAGATATCAAGCAGTCTGTTCTAAATAGTGGTCAATTATCCACCCAATAGTCTGATGGAGTTATTATTTTTCAAGAATATTTCATCAGTAAGTAATTATAATTTGTCACTGTAGCCACTAAAACATGTTTCTGTTAAATGGAAGGTGTGTACTGCAGCACTGTGCCAAAGCATTGAATCAGATCTTATTCCTTTTTTATTTTGCTTTCAGTGCTTTTTTTAAATTTTTTTTTTTTTTTTGTAATACTGTAAAAAGGTCTGTAACCATAGTACTCTAGGCTTTAGGAAGCTTTTATCAAAGACTTTCTGTGGATGTTAGCTGCTTTTCGCTTATTTTCTCACCAGTTGTTGAACCTGTTCAGCCACTAACAGATGGAGAGAGTGAACAGAGGAGCAAAAGAGAATGAAGAGGAGATAAAGGATATAAAGACACATCAGATAGAACGCATCAGCATCAGCTGTTCAATCACAACAGAAAAAAAAACTGATAAAACCATCTGCCACATCTGGAAGGAAACAAAACGATCTAAGTTGTTTGCTGTTTTCGGGAGCACCGATATAGACAGAAAGGCTGGGGGCAAAAAATTGCAATCAATAGAACACGTTGCCTCGATTATGATTAATTGGCAATTATTTCAGTATTGTTTTGTTTGAAGTCCTCATAGCTTACTGACATTATTTGTTGCAGATATTTTCATAGAGGAGCAGCATATATTGATTTTAAAATAAGTGAAAGGAAGCACACACAGTTTATATATGGTCATTTAATTAATATTTAAATAGTGCTAAGAGAAATGATTGAAATAATTGAAAGCAAGATTACATCGATTAATTGTTCTGAATATCAGTTTTTATTATATTTCAATTAATTGCCCAGCCGTTACCCACAGGATAACAGTGTTCGAGTCAGCTGGCTTATGAATGTGGGTGCAAAATATCAGGAATAATAAGTGTGATCGTGCAAATACCCCCCCCCCCCAGAGCACGAATCCCAGCCAGTCCACCACAGGGACAAACAAGCATCCACCCAGAAGACGGTTGTCCAGGCCCAGGAGGGTCTGGGAAAACAGCTGCTGCCCCCCCCAGAGGTGGGCAGAGCGCAGGGCCCCACAAACCCAAGAGCCACACACACCCCAGAAAGAGGCCCCACCAGCCCGAGAGGACCAGGACCCCTCAGACGGCCACCCATGTCAGCATCCACCCTAGCTCAGTGAAGCATCCGGGGCATTCACAAAAACCAGAGAAATAAAGTAAAACAAGAGTCTGGTTGGAAAAAATAAAAATAACCAGCAGCAACAGCATCAGAAAGTGATGTCCTTCAGAAATACTCTCATTTAAGGCCTGACACAACACCCGAGAGATGCTTCTAGCCTTTCAGTTGAACCATCAATAGAAATATCTTCATGGTGGGATAACTTTGAAGAAATAATTCTTAAAAATAAATAAATAAATAAATAAAACAAGGCAAAAAAAAACAAAACAGAGAAAATAGTACAATCAGCCAAAAAGTATCTGTATATATTGTATACACAGTGTGTATATACTGTATAAATATATAAAAATATATGGTTCATTTAGAACGATCCAATTTGATTTGATTCAGTGACTTAAAATGGAATCAAAAACCATGAATTGTGATATGAATCGAATCGTTGCTAAACTGAATCTTTATACCCCTAATATATATCTATTTATGTAGATATATATATATATATATATATATATATATATATACATATATATAAATATTAATATATAAAACTGGACTGAAAATCACAACAGGTCTAATGGAGGGATGAATCCTCCACACAGCCTTGTCTACACACAGTTGAAGTTGTGTGGGATCATCTTGACAGAAAACAGAACAAAAAGCAGCAACATCCTAAGAAAAGCTTTGGAAAGTCCTTCAAGAAGCCTGGAGAACTATTCCTGATGACTACTTAAGGAAGTTAAAAGAAAGCTTGACTAAGAGGATGTGCTGAAGAATAGGCTTCCAAGCTTGTCAGAACTGTAAGAAAAACAAAAAAGAAAAACAGTTTTTGCCTTTTACACTGTATTTCTATATCCTTTTATTCCATTGCTTTTCCTGGTTTCTCTTTCCCTGTAAAGGAATGAAGGGAAGCTTAAGACTCGTGTAGGGTGCTGTATGTATACTTCTTCACATGTAATTTCTAAACTAAGACTATTTGTGTTATATTTTTGGAGCTGAGCTGTTTGCTATACTCTGACAGCTGTCAGAGTATAACAAAAAAAAAAAAAAGATGTGCACGATCATCGCGCAACCAACCAGCTTGTTTATAGAAACAGCTTTAAGTCCAGAAAGCGTGCCTGTAAAACACCCATGAAAGTAAGTAAACAGAAGAAAATACAGCTCAGGTTGATTTAGAGTTTATAGTTTCAGAGATTTTCTTTTAAAAAGGAAGTAAATGGGACATTTTTCTGTCACGCTCAATATACTGAAGCAACTCCCCAGAGATTAAACTTGGAGGTAAATAA
The DNA here is from genome assembly GCA_023101725.1 of Atherinomorus stipes. Classification (NCBI taxonomy): domain Eukaryota; kingdom Metazoa; phylum Chordata; class Actinopteri; order Atheriniformes; family Atherinidae; genus Atherinomorus; species Atherinomorus stipes. The sequence goes on along the minus strand of JALJCO010011148.1, from coordinate 220,608 downwards.
ACACCAATGTAAAAATGTAGAAATATAGGACAGGTGTGTCTGTCAACTTCTGATTGAAACATCCTCTATTATCAAGTGTTTGATGGATGAAAGCTTCGTGTGTGAGCAGATGTGCTTTTCCCCCATGAAAAAAAAAAAGAGACATCTATTGCTGGATGTATTGATGTGTCATGTGATGTTTAAAGTTAGCATGAGTGTGGATTGCAAAGTGTGGAAGAGGCCGTAATTTCATGCAATTATTCGCCACATGTGAGTGTCTCTGGCAGCGTTAGGGGATGTGGAAGAAAGTGTACTCCACCGAATTGGTGTCAGGTATTAATTTGACTCTGCGGCACACTTTCACTCTGAAGTGCATTTGTGACGAATTGCAAAGTGCAGCTTTTGGAATCCATCAGCAATTCGCTGCTATTGGTCCTTTTTCTAGTTTGGCCTCAGCTCATATAAGGAAACTTGACTGTCTATAAAGTGTGTGTGTGAGTGTTATAGACAGGGGACAGGTTGGCTCTCGTCAATGCAAATCACTCCCTGCCTGCCATCTAGCTCCAGCTGGCGTGATGCTCTGGCATATTGGCAAGTGAGGCGGGCGGGTCGATAAGGACTTTAACCGCATCTTAAAATGGGTAATGGTGGCCTTTATGTGTGTCATTGTCACTTACCCAAAAGTCATGGCTCCTAAGCGCCACCATCCATCACCTGCCTGCCTGCCACATGCTTCTTTCTGCCTAACTGATTCACTTAAGCTCTGTTTGTTTGCTTGCACTCAAAGTCACTTTCATTTATGATCGAGCTGCGCACGAGCACCAATTGTATGCAGCGCTATATGGCACAGATATGAACTGACAGGGCTGCATAAGCTTTCTCTGAAATTACTCACCCACACTAAGCCTTTTGTTTTGTGCATTATACCTGTAATAAACTATTCATGTTTCTTGCCTTCACAATGAAAAGATGCAAAACTGACCTCAATTTAAAGCCTGGAGTGAACTGAAGTTGGGTTAGAAAACAACTTGAAAGTGAAAAACTTGCTAAACAGCCAAAAGCAATCAGGTAACATCTACTACTTTGTTCCTCAGGGTAGTTTTTACTGCAAAATACGGAAGATGTTTTAATGATCTGTACTTTGGGAAACAGTAAGAATTGGGCTTTGGAATGAATTCATGCTGTTGGTCCTTGATTAAAAAAGAATATTGCTGATTACGTACTTTGCCTTCTAGGTGAGACGCAGCATGCATTGTCAATGCCAAACGGCTGCCCTTGAAAGACTGCAGATGAGGCCTCACCTTAACGGCAACTTCAGCCACATATGCTTTTTATAATTATTATTATTATTATTACATAACGGGAGCTTTTGGATTTGGAATAATTAATCTTGGACTTTTCATTGTCTGCACTTTTTTTAAATGTGGTGACACAAATCAAAACTGAGAGAAAAATCCCTTGTTAACCTAAAATCTATGTTTCTGGCCTAGGAAAAGGTCCCCAGAGAGAATCATGGGGAGACCATGGAAACTTCACACAGAAAGGCCCCAGGCAAGATTTAAACCAGGAATCTTCCTGCTGCAAGGCAACAGTGTTAACCACCTCACCACTGTGCAGCCCCCTGATAAGGTTTGTATCAGTTATGATCAGTCAATGTCTCACCTATAGTCGTCAGTGGCCTCATTAATGCCCTCTTTATGTACATAAATAGATATGCTCATTCCAAACCCTGTCAAGCATCACTGTCCAGCTGACAGTCTCGGCTAGGCCCCTGACGAGACGATAGAAAATGCCCCCCCCACGCCTATATCTCCTCTTTTTATAGACCTGCAGCTCTCACAGAGGTCTGACTTTTTTCTTTACCTTTTATGAATACATAATGTATTGACTACTGTCAGGATGGAAGGACCATTTCACCCAGTATAACAAAAAGTGTTTCTGAACAGGATTACCAACTCTGGCTTTAAGTATATGATCCCTCGATATTCTCCTGTGACACATCACAAGAGTGATGGGGTGAGTACTGTCAATAATCCTACTGAATTTAAAAGAATAACAAGATCACTGAAACCTTACGACCATTACACAGTTACACCGGACCGTTTTGATATCAAATCCTGGCAACCCATGCTTCTAAAGCCCCGTTTCCACCTGCAGGTCTGGGTCGGGTCGGGCCGGATCGGTCCGCGTTTTTTTTGCATCTCCACAGATAAAAACTGGGACGGGTACCCTTATATCCGACCCGACATGGCCCACTTTTTTGGTACCCTTTGGTAGGGGTACTGATCTAACCGATCCGGACCAAAGAGGTGGAGCTAATTCACAGCAATCCGTTGATTCGTTGAAAAATCCGTCACTTCCCGCGTTACCCGGCGTAAAAGCAAAGCAGAGGTGACTCCTTTTGCTTCTGTCACGTGTAGGGTGGTGTTTTGGTTAAAAGATGTTGCACGGTGATGGTGTTGCACGGTGATGATGTCGCACGATCACGTAGCAGCGCTATCCGGTTAATACTCCGCCTCCAGAGTAAGGGTACAGTTTGCTGTGGGGACGCAACGTGAAATCAACATATTTGTACCAAAACCCACCCGATCCAGCCCGACCCGACCCGACACAGACCCGCGGATGGAAACAGGCTTAACAGGAGGAGCCTGCTACGGGACCTCAGAAAAAGAAATAAAGGCTACTTGCTCTCACATCAGCCTCTAGATTGCTGTCACTCACTTTGGGGAAAATGTCACCAGGGGGTCTGAAAACTAACTTAATGAGGGCACAGCTCTGGGCCCCCCCACCTATCCTAGGAGAACAGAACTGTTCAAGTGTATCTATCTGCGGCTTGCAACCCAGAGGCGTGTGGTATAGTGGACGTGTTGTGTAGTGGGTGTGTCGTATAGTGGGTGGGTCTAACCCTACCGCAGGGTTAGAGGTGACGTAGGGTTAGATTTTACCATGGTCTCATAGGCGTGTAGTTTACGTCAATCTACGACACGTCCACTTTACAACACGCTGCTGTCTTGAGAGCTGCAGACAGACCCTTGAACTGTTTGCCCCCCCCCCCTTGTTGGTGGGCAAGGTCCACATACTCATCTTTGGCGTGGTTGTTACAGCCACTTAAAGGCAGGGCAGAGTTCACAGGTAATCTTCAACTCTGACATTAGTTTCTGACAATACCCATCATGGGTACGGTCAACTGGGAGATCATAATAAAGCTCACATGTAGCGATAGCTCATGTTCTGGCTAAAGCAACACTGCACCCATAGTTTCCAGAAGCACTGCTCTGTTCGCTATACATCTGGGTTTGCATCTCTGAACATGGACTGAAATATGCCCATAAAAGACACAGAAGATGGAATAAGGACCCATTTCTGTGTCTTTCATGTACAGTAGAGCATAAATGAGGCTGTGGTTTGGTTTGCAATAGCCAAACCAAAGCTAAAAACTACTCAAAGGGGCTAGAGGAGAACAGTTTTCACTTTTCAAAAGAATTAAAGAAATCACTCAGTGTTTGAGTCAGAGCTATGACTTACATATTTACTGCACATTACTTGTGTGTCAGACACTGCACTTTCTCAACTGCTGAGAAAGAGCTTTTCTAGGGCTCCCTCTGAGCAGCTTTTAGCTTGCCTGTTGGGAAACCATGTGATTCCTCCTGCAGTACACAGTAGTCAGAAAACTCTCTGACAGGTTAGATAAGCTAGCAGTCACTTAAAACAGACACAGAGAAAAAAAATGGTCACAAACTGAAACACTTTAAACTTCATAAACTCATATTGTACAGTACCAAGCTAACACTACATTGTGGGTTTTGTGCTGCTTTACTTCAATGTGAAATAGTTTTCTCCTTGGTACTATATTTTCCTCAACCACAGAAGATTAGTCATTGACCAATAAGATGAAGGTGAAGCTACTGTACACATTACAGGTGCAACTGACATCATTTAACAACCACCTCATGCCACATTTATGAGGTTCAAGTTATTGTAGAAGGTCCAAATTTGCTGCATTGTTACTATAAAAGGCAATTATTAGCTCCCAATGGCAGCCCTGCTTTAAAGGTAGAGTCTGAAGTCCCTCCAGCGTTTCTGTTTGCAAACAGTATTCAAACTTAGCGCTCCTCCCTCTCAGGCTAATGGCCGCCTCGTTCTAGCTAGCCTATTCAACTTCTCCTTCAGAGCTCAGAAGCGGGTACAAGCCAAACTATTATTAACCCTGGTTTTCCAAAGTGCATTATCTGAAGCTCTTACCTTTTCTTCGGTGCATATACGGTGTTTTCTTTCTTTCTTTCGTTCTTTCTTTCTTTTTTCTTCGAGGGTTTGAGTGACTGGCGCCTGCTCCAATCAAGAGCTTATTTCCACACAGCGTCATGCTCTTAGCTCTGTCATTGGCTGCCGATATAAACAGAAATCTCCACCCAGAAACGTCCCTAACCCACCAAACACCATCCAAAAGAGCGAATTACAGGCAGGGGGAGAGAGAGTTGCGTTCAAACCATAGACTGTATATAATTACTGGACGTAGCTTCCGGTCTCTTCTGAATAGAGAAATGTGAAGCCAGGTGGGCGTGTCTTACCGTCGCCATCTTGCCGTGTCACGTACGTCGTCACTCCAGGAAAATACTAAAATGGGCACAGCGCGGCCGCGGGGCAAATGATTGACAGCTGACGTACTGTGGGCTAAACGCTAACTGAGCTAACACGAAACTAAGAGGAGCTAACAAAGATAAGCCCCCTAAGCGGCATGGTTAAGGTAAGACATGCTTAGACTTGCAATTCGCTGACTAAACACCGCCGTTGTGCGACTCTGTAACAAACTGAGACCTTATTAAGAGCGAAGAAGGAGCTAACTAGGAGCCTCCGGTCGGCAGGCGGAGCTTCCGGTCTGCCGCATGTCAATCATAAGGACGCGCCCTTAATTATGTGTAATTTGAAGAATAAATAACATCTAAACGAATGAGTTATAAAAAAATTCACCCCCCTCACAGTTGACATGAAGGTAAACTTGACCTAATAAACCTAAAATGATTTTTTGAACCAGGCTGTAAACCTGTTTATTTCTCTTGAAGTTGGCGTTTTTAACATGGGAGTCAATGGGGATTGCTCGCTCTTGGAGCCAGCCCCTAGCGGATGAAGGGAGGATTACACTATTTACAACAAGGAAGCGAGCTTCACTGTTCTGAGGCGGAGTTTGCCCCTTGGTTCAAACGCACCACGGCACGGGAGCTGAGTCCCAAAGGCAGAGTTTGAGACAGATTTCACTTGCACAAGTCTAATGTTTATTTTTAAGGGGGGGAAACTCCGGACTATACCTTTAAGCAGGGCTTTACTGCTACTGCTTAAAGCTATGTAAGCAGTAGCTTAAATAGCTTGCACATTTTGGTTGCATCCCTTCTCCAACACACCTGAATCAAATGAATGGCTCGTTACCAGTCCTCTGCAGAGCTGAATGACATGCGCATGAGGGAATTAGCCATTTGATTCAGGTGTGTTGGAAAGGGTATGCTCTAAAAATTGCAGGATAGTAGCTCTCAAGGACTGTTCGTGGGCATCAAGTAATACTATATGGTAACACTACATAGTTTCATACTTTAAAACTGCTTCTAATTAATTTTGATGGCAAACTGATGTTTGTTATGCACAATCCTAGGGGTGTCATGACGCTGCAGCATCTTGGGGTTGAGAAACTACACTGCACAACTTTATTTTTCAGCCTGGAGCATCATCATGAAAATAAATAGAATGTGACTGCAAGCGATATGACAAAAGTAAACACTGGACTGGTTTTTACTTACTAAAGAGTTTAGTGAAGGATGCAGGACAGATCATGTTGCATTTTGCAGCCATCTGAGTCTTATAGTCTTTTAGATTAAAATGTTTTTAGTCACATTTTAGTAATTTCTATATATGATAGTTTTAGTCTAGGTTTAGTCGGCAGAAATTCAAAAAGATTTTAGTCTAGTTTTATTCAGTTTTAGACAAAAAGAAGAAGAAAAAGTATCAGTCTCTTAATTTAATTAAATTATATTAAAACAAGTTGTATCAAGTGTTGCAGTACATAAAATAAAGCTTAGTCAGCGGATGCTACTTTGCACAATGCTAACACAATGCTAACACAGTCTCCTCGTACGGTTAAGTTATTACTTCACTGTTTGCCCTGACCATCTCTTATCTTTTTCTGCTAATCAAGGTTTCTCCTTATTCTCAATTTGTTTAAAATTATAGTTACATGCACCTAAAAGGAAATTTAATCAACTGTGAGGGTGGGACCACATTACCCCCACACACACACACATTACCCAACCCTTGTTAAAAGCACAAATCACATGTAATCAGACCACGAAGTGATCTACATATTGTACCTGCGATGAAGTGATCAGAGCACACTTTGGAGTGTTTCGAGGGTTGGGAGTTTTTGCGATTAATTCGAGCTCGTCACAATGTCCATCTCAAAAGATCTTCCGTCTGCACGTCCTCCGTCAAAGGTATGGTTGGAATGGCCAAAAACTTTTGCCGCACAGGGTCAGTAGAAGAGCTTTTACATCCACTGACAACGGAACAATGAACCATTAATGCTAATGTTTTACAACTAAAAGCAGGACGACCGATGAAACACGTCTATCCACAGGTGGTCTGTAGGTTGTTGTGACCATTTAACCCCAAAAAGGCGATGCGCATGGTGATGATGTCAAACCAAAAGGATCTATAGGATTTTTTTCTTCTTTCTTTTGTTCGTGGACATGATGAGTGTTTGAAACATCAGGCTCCAGGGTCACCTTTTTTAACCCCTGCATTTCCATACAGCTAGTTTTTTAGCTTTTGAAAGACAGATTAACGCACAATAGGCAGAATTGTCGTACATTTTGAACATCTGACAAACCACCCATTAACATTTTCGTCACACACAACTCACACGTCTCATTGTGTTTTAGCCATCAAAGAGCCATGTTTAGCTCGTCGCTGTCTCGTAATCGACAAGAAAAAAAGGGCGTCAATCATCATCGTTAACAAAAACAACACTGGACAAATACTGAATTAGCCTTCAATAGGGGCGCTTGAGTGTGAAAAATCAGTAGTTCAATAGTGCAGCTTTAAAGTGGGATGAAAGATAGGGTGATAAATTTTTCTCCTCACTCACTTGGATGACAGAATTAGAGATTTCATGGCAGTCAAGATTGATTAATGTACCTCTAGTATCCAAAATATGCTTACATTTATCAAAAAAACAAGTTGTTTAGCCATTAATTGAAAAATGTTGGTTCAGTTTACAGGTGATTTGACCTTTTGTCCAGTCCAGTCTTTCTGCTTGAGTGTTTTGAGATTTTCCCAGAACAGAGATTAATAAGTCAGTGTCAGCTTTCTGCAAGTGCACAGAGGAAACATGTCTGATATTTATCAGACATAAATACTCAGTAATACCTTGTATTTTTAAAAACATTTCTCACAGTGCACTAATGCATATATGCATATGCACCATGCAGAGAATCTAGTGAAGCAAACACAGACAAATGTGTTTTTTTTTTGTATTCTTATAAGAATGTGAGGTGGGTGCCTGTGGTTTCAAAGGTTGAGATAAACTGGTTCTAAGTTGGTTTGGTCGAGGTCTATATATTGACTGGTTTTGGCATGGACTTGATCATTTTCAGGTTGTCTTAACAACTTGGAACAATACTTAAAGGGACTTGAGGCAAGATTAAGAAACGAAACTTGCGACTGCCGCTACTGACGCTTTAGGTAACTGCAGCCACGAGCCAAGCCGTCACGGGAGCGTGCACAAACTGAAGCTATAACGTTGTTTACTCACCTTTTTCTCCGTAGTTACACTTTTTAGTGTCTTTCAGTTGATCTGGATCGTTTGCTGACGGCAGAAGAATCCATAACTATGCTTACAGTGTTTTTATTTAACGTGACCATCTTTTCCTGCATCAAAACTGTAGATGTAGCGTCATTTGACGTCACGTCCGCAGGGCAGCGCGGGAAATTTGGACACCGAATTGCAGCGCATTTTGCAGCACACAGCCTGTTCAAGGCAATGAAGAGGAACATGGGTGGAAACGTTATTTTTGGTATTTAGCGCTTCATCACCCATTAGTATGATAAAAAGGGACATTTATGTTTGTTTTTTTTTCAAATTCCTGCCTCAAGTCCCTTTAATGAACATTTATTAGTTAAATACAGCCTTGTTTTGTCTAAATGAATGAATGCTGTCCATTTAAATGTGTTTAATTGGAAAAAAGCTAATATACAGTAGATTCAAGCATGAACTATGAACTTGGCGGTGAAGGGGCATTTGCAGGCTGTTCGTAATTAAGGATTAATATTACTGATTTGCAGACACCGTTTTCAAAATTGTTTATGTTTTTCATTGAATACAAGCCACATAATAGATTAGGAGTAGAGAGCAGGACATTGAGATATTGGACAGTGAATGGAAGTTAATTACTTTGCAAGAAAAGTCATTGTCAAATCTGAAAAATGCACTGAGTCACACTGTGATTGGATGCAGAAAATGTGCTGTGTAATGGGGGATTCATTTTAGTACATTTATTTAAGAACATGATCACAATCATTGTGATGGAAATAGTTCCCAGAGCAACATTTTTAGAGAAGGAACTTCTTCTTAAAAAATTTCTACCTGATCTATTGATACAGTATTATGCCTGCTGTACTGTGTTATCTCAGTGCAGTGCACTGGAGAGTACTATCAAATAATATTGCCAGGAGGCTGAACAGAAAAGAAATCTAAGGAATGAACAAATACAGCCCCCAAGGGCATTATTTCGAATACAGAAACAGTACAGTACCTTCAGCCTAACCTTTTTTGCAGCTTTCCTGCAAATGAAAAATATAATGCATGGTGGTTACATGTATAGAAAGCAGGCTGGTAGAAGGAGGAAAAGTCAACTGCATCTGCTTAGGGAAAGAAAATCACCAGATAAGATTTTAAAGGTTTTTATAACAAAATTCTCTCTCACTCATGCATGTTGGTAAAGCCAACGGTGCATCTCAGTCAGTGCATGCAGAGGAGTGTGACTGCAGCATCTGACCCTACCTGACTGCAGTTAGCTTGTTCCTTTGATATTTAAATCCGGCTCTGTCTCACCAGGAAACTTATAATATGTATATTTGTCCACTTTCCCCACTACATAGCATGCTGCTATCCATGGTTTTAAATTGTGAGATGATAGCATATCCAAGGCCGTTTTTTTTCTGTGTAAGGTAGCATCAAAAGCCCCTTTCCCACTGAGGGGTCCAACTCGGGATGGGACAGTTTGGTGCAGTTTGATCCAGTAAACCCTGATCTCTGTAAGGTGTCCAAAGCAACTACAAGGCAAAACGTGCACCTCCATATTAATGTAGCAGGAAAAATGAGAGCCTGGGCAGGGTTTGAACCCTGGACTCGCAGGTAAGAGTCAAGTGTGTTAAGTAGCCACGGTGCATGATCAATTGAAGGTATAGTGACAGGACCCCATACTGTCACACTGTCAATGCCATGTATTTCATGTCGCAGAAGGTCTGATTGTAGGAGATCCCAGTTCATGTTAAAGGTTTGCTGGAGCCATATTTAAATTCATTAAATGTCTGCTTTAAAGAAAGTCCAAAGGATATCCCATCTGCCAGATATTACAGGTTTAGAAGAAAACTGAGGAAGTAACCTGCCTCCGTTGATGACAGAATTTGGTCCTGACTGGCTTCACCTCTTGCTGATAAAAAACTCTGAATGTAACAAAAGAAAAAGAAAAAGCAAGTAATGGTCTATATACGGCTTAGTGAAGAATAAACGCACAGATTATCATTGTTATTGCAAATAATTACATTAAATGAGTTCTCTAAGATAATTGGATCACTTCAAAGCATTGAAACCAATTATTTATGTCGCCACGTCAAAAAACTTATCCGGCTTGGCTACGCTGCTTTAATAGTTTGCCCCTGATGACTCCGTTTTCATCTGTCATGGTAGATGGATGCAGTTTGTTTCAATATGCCTATTGTAACAGAGTAAATGTATGTTATTACAACCAACATCTAACTAGACTAGTACAGGTATTCTTAACATTCTAGCTGGGAACAACCTGCAGAGACTTATGAATAAAAAAAACTGGCCTGAGATTTCTTATAATTTTGTAACACCACAATGATTTATCCAGCTCAACTTGTGAAGAAAAATAACAGCAGAATTTTATCAGTGTTGCCAACTTAGCAACTTTGTTGCTATATTCATCAAGTTTTCAGACCCCTCTAGCAACTTTCTTTTTTCAAAAAAGCGACTGACAACTTATCTAGCAACTTTTTCTGGTGGTATTAGAGACTAACATGAAAGCATGTCCTGTTTGCGCTTCTTTAACAGGGCCCCTTTTTTTTAAAAAAAAGAAAGAAGAGTTTAATAATCAAACTGTAGCATGTTTTAGAATAAACCGAAAGTCAAACTGGAATAATTAACAATAAAACAAAGACAATATTGACAGGTTGAGTTTTGTTGTTGTTGTTGTTATAAACATATTTAGCGTGTTTTGTTTTCCCCCTTTTGCCACTCCTGCGACATTATTTCACTCTGCTGCAGCGTCCATTGCAGGAATGTACTGTACCAGACTGATTATGCAAATTAGACTATGCCTAGCAACTTCTAGCAACTTCTCAGGCAGTCAATAGCGACTTTTCTCACTGAGGAGTTGGCAGCAGTGAATTTTGTGTGCTACTTCTGTAAATGACAAATATTTTGTCTGAAACAAGAGTGAAAAAGGATTTACTATTGTATGTTTCATGCACATTAAAAACTCCTGGGTCAAATTGCTGGGTTAAAAAGAGACCAACTAATTTCTGGGTTATTTCAACCCAGACATTTGGGTTGTTGACCCAACTTCTGGGTCAAAATAACCCAACAATGTTGTCAATACAACCCAACTTCTTGGTTAAAATATTCAACCCGAAAGTTGGGTGAGAAAAAAAAAAAAAAAAAATCTCGGTTGAAGTAACCCAGGAATTAGCTGGTTTGGTTTTTAGTTTGGTTTAGTTTAGAGTTTTTAGTGTGTGCCATTTCTATTCTCATAGCTAGGTTTTTCTTGGACAACCCCTGTTATCACGTTACATAATGCTAGTTATTAATTTTCAATTCACTTCTGCTGTATGTTATCATTTTTATTGAAGAAAAGCATTTTTTAAAAGGTCAGTGTTAGCCATAAACAAGAAGCAGAGGAAAGCACGACACATGTTTGCAGCTGTGCATCGTTATTTAGGAAACTGAAGCCTCTATTAACAAGTTAGCATTAAATATATTTTTCATTAAAGCTTCATTCTCAGCGTACCAAGATGCTTGCAGAGTTGTTTAATCTCCATGTATTTACAAAGCTTTGGCAAGCTTCCCACTCATTTTCTGTGGCTAACTGGCGAGGATACCGAGTTGCCCTGAGCAACTGAAAAGAAGAGCTACAGAGAACAGTTGGCAGACTTGTGTCAGGAAAGAAATGCTCGTTAAGCCAAACTATGTTGTCATGGTTAATTAAATACCCAGTCATTTTTGAAGTTTGTTTTCCCTCGCTGCTCCCCGTCCGACCCTTCCTGTCATAAAGATGCCACGGGAACGAGCAGTGGTCACACAGGGTCAATGCCGCCTTTCTCTTCAGTTTGACTGATGTCTGTGATTAACTGGCATCACGTTCCAACTTTCTCAGGTCACTGTTAAACCTCAGATGGGTGGGACTGCATGCAAGGTTCTGGCTTTCATTTCTGGTCTGAATATTGTGATTGAAAGCACAAAGGCCTGCTTTGAAAAGGCACATGTGAACTCAAAACAAAGAAGACCACCGTTGTTTGAAACCACCCAATGATTTTCAGGATATTAACAGCTTGGCTGTCTAATTTAATTGTTTCTGAGTCTTGAGTGTGAAGTGGAAGAAAAGAAAAGGAAACCAGAGGCAAGGCACTTGAACACTGGAGGAGGACACAGTCACCTCGTCCCCACCCTGCTGGGGGAAAGGACTTCATTGAGTATTTTGTTGCCATCTAAGGCAGCACATCGTCAGAATCACTTTGCAGATGTGTGCGTGTATGTGAGGCTGAGTAGGAACCAGAGAGGTATAATGTGTTTGTGCGTGTGTGTCTGAGGATGTGTGGTTGTTACAAGGCAGTCTCATTTACATATAAAGCACTGGGCCCTCAGGAGGTAAGTGGACTTTAACAGTGAGATAGCTCTGCTATTTATTGCTTTTCATGCTGCAGTGACTACCTGAGAGCCGCAGCTTCTCAAACGTGGCAGTGAAATCCATACGCAAATGACCAATAGCCATCAATGTTCTCCGTTAAGTGTCTCTGTACTCTGAAAGAGAAAGAAAAGACACTGTTAGACACAGTTCACCACTATCTGTGAGCTGCCTCTCACTCACAGGAAGCGGGACTCTTAACACCACATAGACACGGCCGGATAACAGGAAACAAAATTTCTGCTCCAAACTTTCAAATTTAATGAAAACTTCTACATATGACATTTCTAATTGATTTGATTTTTCATTTACACAAACTATTGACAGGGCAACCCACCCACACAATAAACTAATGTCAAATTGTCAGCCTGTCAACAAAAAAAGTCAGTTTGCATTTTTCCGAGAATGACGATACAATCCATCAACGTCAGGGTAATCTGAACTGGAAATTATATTACAAACCCCAGAATAAACTTGTCTTTTTGTGTAGTCCAGTCAGCAACACGGAAGATTTATGGCTATGTCATTATTCTAAACATAATCTTACTTGTGCTGTGTTTAGCTGTGATTTATAGTCATTCCATTTACTTGTAAACCACAGCAGGGGCTGGCAGAGAAGGACATGCTAATATGCTAGCAGCCGCTGTGCTGCAGATATGAAAATACTGTCGGGTGAGGACGCCTCGGGGCGTGCTGTGATGCTGTCACCTTGTCATCAATGTGTAACTCAGCGACACTGATTCCATGAAAACAATCAGAAAAATAGCATGATAATGCCACAGCCCTAAAAACCCCTCTTAGCTTTAATATCATTCATTTTGTCATCATCATAGTTACAGCTTTCATCCTTTCAACATTGCTTTCATAATCATTACACATTTTTAATATACAAGCCTCTGAACTGTGGGGAAGAGGTGTGTCGGTGGTGACAGACAGAACCAACGTGGACGAAGCAGAAGGAAGCTCATTTCTGAAATGAAGACTAAATTCAGGAAAGCTAAGGACAAACATTTTTTTTTTACCCTGTTCATAGACCAAAACCACGAAGACAAGAGTGAGGTCTGTTCAGATGCAGGATAGTGTGCCCTGAGGACCAGGGTTGGACATCACTGTTAGAATATGGTGCTGTTTCTCAGCCTTGAAGTGCTGCTGGACAACAATGGCTCCAGAAGTGTGCATAATAGATATTGCTGTGCCATTACACTAGTACGTAACATAGAATTTTAAGGTGGAAAACTTCCATAATACATGCTTAAAAATGGAAGATTTTGCACGACAGGAAACAAGTGTTCCACCATTACTCCTGAGCAAAGAAATTTATTTTTGTTTCAGATGTCTGAGGCTACGTTCACACTGCAGGTGTTAATGCTAAATTCCAATTTTTGGCCCTAAACCTAATTTGTTGTTCATATTATCATTTACATGCGACCTCCATCAGACTTAAGTATTCAGTACTGAAGTGACCCACATGTGCAGAGGAAGGCACAACATTGCACACGGCATGCTGTGTTTATGGAGGTAAACATAGGTGCTACACTTGATTGCATGTGTTTACGCACGTTTTCAAAGTTATGAAGTTGGTGCGCAATCGGAGCCAGAAAAAAAAAAAAAATCCAACATTTCTGTGTCCATTTTATACTGTATATTCAATCTTACTGCGCAGAAATAAGACGTTTGTGTCACATCTGTGATGTCAGTCAGATGAAATGGGACGTGACAATTCAGACTGGCCACTTCAACACAGATTGGATATGTATCCAATTTAGGATCACGTATGAATGTGATCTGAATCAGTGTGGAAAATATTTAATGTGACTTGTGCTGTCCACCCTGTCAGAAACAAATCGGATGTGGGTCACATTTGAGTGGGAAAAAAAAAAAAAAGATTCAGGTCACATTTAACTGCACTGTGAACATAGCCTAAATGGCTCTGGTTGCCAGGGTAAATTTAACTTTGTCAGCTTCCCTAAAGACTTTCCTAGACTTCCTTAGAAACTCAACCAAAACACTGAAGCTAGCCAACACAAAAAAGGCATGAATCTCAGCTCTCAGTATAAAGTGAAGCTATTTCAGACGTCTGTGTTGTCCTGAAATAAGGCATACAAAGAGTTTTTATTCCAAACATCAGGAGTTGACTGAGTTAAAATGTAGGTAAGAGCGAGAACAGAAATTTTACTGCTAATTTTGTTCATTGGACAAGCAAAAGTATCAATTTATTGCTAATACAGCAACTCAAAAATGTTTTTTGACTTACACAAGCAGCCTGAACCACAGCAACAACATATATGAAGTTTTCTTTCCCACAATGTGATTGAGGCATAGCTACATATGCCATTCTTTAATGGCTCTGCTATTAAAGCAACCTTTACCAATCTTGCATTTCAGAAAGGACAGCAAGATAATTTGAATATAAACAGTCCCGCCTCACTTCTAAGACACACCCCCTTATTCCCTCCACCTCCCAATGCAGAATCAAAGGTCTGACAGGCAGGTCCGTTGGACAATCCTAGAGGTGCACCCCACTTCAAGGATTGGTTGGAGTTTTCATTGAATATTTAGAGATTGGAATAATATTTTATATTGATTAATGGTGGGTCTGTCTTGTATTTCAGAGTTCCATTACCTCATTCATAGCATTTTACCCTGTTAGAAAAATAGTGTAAGAATGCAACATCGGTAAGGGTTGCTTTAAGAGTCGGAAGATGGATTAATCCATCAATTTGGCCACAAGTTTGTGTGGCAGACACTCTAGATGCTTCACTTTCTGTGGACTTGTATTCACTGCTCTGTTTACTGCACAATCGCCATGTTGCTGCCACCTGGTTTCCAACACATCTCATCTAATTATCTTCCCAGTCTGTGCAGTTACTCATGTGCTTTGTCATTAATTATTTTGCTGATAATTGTCAAACTATGAGGATGACTATTCTCTCTAAAGAATACACACACAGAGAGAGCATGTGGGATGGGACCACCTCAAACAGACATGTTGCTCAAACAGCACAGAGACAGCTGATAACATGCACACACAGAAATTTGCTTATCAAAACTGCTAAACTATAAAGTCAATTTAAGTCTAGCAAAGTTGCTGACTGACTCAAATCATGACTTATTGAAAGCTGAATCTGTGACAGCAGGCTCTCAGGTACATGCACTATTCAGTCAAGCTATGAGTTTGACTTCCTCTCTTGATTGGACCACTGTCCTCCTCATCCCAGTTTACAAGCACAGGGGGAGAAATTTAACTGCTAAGTAGCAGCACGCTCCATTTCACCTGACAAACTGTGGCAAACTGTCAACATCAAGCTGTGAGTTAGACAGCTTTACAGAACGATACATTTTTTTAAGTGCGGTATACTTTGATGGTTTGACAAAGATATGGTGTACGCAACCATTGGGGTAATTCTTCTTCATATTCTTTTTCTCTGTACAGTACAACTTCTGTTATTAATTTGACTCTGGTAAAGTGCTCTCGACAGAGGTAGACGCTTTTCTTATGCTGCTTCCCTCTTCCACTTTTTCCCTGCTGTTCTCCTCTCTGGTCGACTCTCTGAGCCTCTATCTGCATCACTTTCTGAATCTCAACAACAGACGATGGATTTGGTCAACTGGTCTCTCAACGCTATTGATCAAATTTTTTCCACCCGAAGAGCGGGACGGGGTGACACACAAGATCACTGCACACAGTCCTGAGGACTCAATGCCTCAGGTCGCTCCTTCTTTTTTCCCGCCCGTCTGGACAGACCGAGCTGGCAGGGTGCCTGAGCGCGTCCTCGCTCTGCTGTTCGGAGCGGACCGCCCCCCCTCCCTGCTGCCCACCACGTGTCTTTCATGTTGTGATTGCCTGAGTTTGTGCTTATCTGTATGTTGTCTTTTTTTTTGGTCTCCAAGTTCTTCACCTGTGTACGTGGAAAGTTCGGAGACCTCTTTTTTTTTTTTTTAACCACCTGCCCACCTCTCCTCATGTTATCGTTTTCCATATCTGCAAAGGTGCGCCCTGCAAAGGGCTGCGGGGCCACAGTCTGCCTGATCCGGTCTTGTTATGTTTTGTCTGTGTGTCTTGGACGGGTTGTACTGAAACATGAATTTCCCCTCGGGATTAATAAAGTATCTTTGCTTTGATTTGATTTGATATAAATCCTCTAGACCAGGGGTGTCCAGCTCCGGTCCTTGAGGGCCACAATCCTGCAGGTTTTCCATGTCTTCCTTCTCCAACACACACCTGAGTCAAATTCATAGGCTTTTAATTTCATTTATTTTGAGTCAGCTGTGCTGGTGCAAGGGGGCATGGAAAACCGTCAGGACAGCGACCCTCGAGGACCAGCTTTGGACACCACTGCTCTAAACAGTCTCTGGGTGTGTTGGTCCAAAATTCAGGAACTTTATTTACTTAAAATTTGGGCTGCAACAGCATGTTAACAAATATTTGGGGAAGGGGGAGTGGGTAGCCGGTAATGCTGTGAGCTTTGATGCAAAAGACCTGGGTTTGAGACCCCAACATTTGATGCTTTGCCAAACATACGGTATATGCTACTATTGGGCCCTACCACTACCACTATGGTCCATTAAGCAAGGTTTTTAACCCCCACTGAATGCTCCCTGGGCACTGTAACTGGCAGCTCACTGCTCTTGGGTCAAGCTTGAGATGGGTTAAATGCAGAGACCGAATTCCCATTTAGGATTCATCAAGAAATTACTCTTAACCATTTAATGCTATGCATATCATATTACATACTACAGTACACACAGTACATACTGTGTTTGAGGTGTGTGTGTATTTTTATTTAAAAAACTTTGCTAAAAAACAAACAAACAAACAAAAAAAACCATAGTAATAACCATGTATACAATCTGATAGGCCTACTTGTTTTCAGCACCCTGGTTGATACTTTGAAAATAAAGACTGCAGTTTCAAAAATTAAGAATTTTTCTGCTCATTACTTCTTGGGTCAGGCAAGTAATGACTAACACACTAATATACAGTACTGTACATTTCCATTGCAGTATAAATATGTTCACTGTCACTGAGCGGTCCAACAATTATCCATTCAACCATCCATTCAGGTTGAATGAGTTTTAACAATTTTTCTCCCTTTACTGGACCTCGGCCAACACACCCTTGGTTATGTCAAACCACATTCTATAATATAGACTGTACAGTACTTTTCCCATTCTGCACTCCTTGGAGCCACATTTTTACATTTTTACTCTGGTTTCTTTAAGTTAGCAGGGCTGTCATATAATTTAATCTGTTGGGGTAACAGCAAGAAGCATGTTTTCATGGAAACGGCCTTTACAAAACTAAAAACATACTTAAATCTGACTTGTAACAATAAGTAAGTACAGTCAATAAAAGTTTAGCTTATTAAGTAAACCAACATCAATGTAGTCTCAGTTAGCAAGAAATCAATAGGTCTACCTCTTGGGATTAAAACTGTCTGCTTTTAGTTGATGATAATAAACCCACTGGTGTATGTAAGTGTTACACTGTGACAGGAATCAGAGTTGTTCACACTTTACAGAAATAGCAGGCAGAGATTTACTCTTGAGATGCTGAAGTCTCTGCATGGTTCTCGATTCTTTTGATCTAGCAGAGCACTCTGCCCCATAAACCTATTTTTATTTACACCAGGTGTGCACAGACTTGTAAAACAAAACATGAGCAGATTATGGAGCAACATAGAGCAGGTTTGACAAAAAAAGCACAAGATTTTAATTAATATCCATGAACCCAAAGACACTCATGAGCCACTTTATGAGATTCCTCTTACTAGTTCTTGGCTGGACCCCTATGCCCTCAGAACTGTCTTTATTTTTCATTGCAAAGATTCAAAGAGAGTGGAAACATTTCTCAGTAGGGCTGGGAATTGAGAACTGGTTCTCTGTTGTTCAACTCCATGGAATCATTCATCTGTCTGTCTAACGATTCCTCTCATCGATTCCATGAATGTCAGACGCATTTGCATGATGACGTCATGTACGCGCTCCGTATTTTTGGTCAGAATGTCTCCAACATGGCGTCATGACAAACGCTTTCCGAAGTTTGGTTGTATCTCATGAAAAAATACGATATCGGCCCGAGTTACACGTACGGAACTTTGATCACATCAAAGGGAGGAAATACCTCCAACATTTGTCCACACAGTAACTAGTTTGTTCAAATGTAAAGCCTCTCTGCATACATTGCAAAGCAACGGCAGTGGTGCTCGGAGGGGAGCTTCAGCACGTCTTTCGTCTGAAATGCCCCAGGTAACGTAAAAGTCCTGTTGATTGTAAAAATGTTAACACAATACTTCATGAATAATCTCTATGTCATATTAACCTTTAGTCTTGGTTTATTTGAACATGTTGAAAAGGAAAGCAACGGCATGGTTTGTGTCAGCGTTTCTCAACTCCGGTCCTGCAGGACCCACTGCCCTGCAGGTCTAGAGGTAACCCTCCTTTCACACACCTGAATTAAATGAATGGCTCATTGACGGAGCTGCAAAGAACTTGATGAGGATGTCCATGAATCTGATTCAGGTATGCTGGAGTAGGAACACATCTAAGACAGGCAGGGCAGTGGGTCCTGCAGGACTGGAGTTGAGAAACACTGCTCTATGTAAATTATTACATTATCTGAGAAATGAAACAAAACATATACATACAAAAACACACATATACACATATATTTACATACACATAATAATAATCTAAAGTCAACATGTTCAAAAGGAGTAAGAGGTCTAACTTGTTTAATCCTTTCCCTTTAAATTGTAAAAAAACAAAATCCTGTATCTTTCCTGAAAAGGTAAACATGCTATTTTTTCTGGACAAAAACTGTTAATGTACAAAAGTTGCTCATTGCAGTTGTATTTTATGTCACAATTGTGCCATTTGAATGAATTACTTTTCAACTGAAGTCAGCTTTAAGTTGGAGTTGAAGTGAAAATGTTGATGCATACATTGAATGAAAGAGCACTTGCAACCAAAGCCGTTTATACTAGATTTCCTCACTCAATGAGAATTAATTAAGAGAACCGATAAGGACCTGATTCGAAAAGTGATATCAATAATGGAACTGGAATTGCTAAATTCTTAAGCCGAATATTTCTTGGGTTATTTTTGGAGATGGAATTTTCCGATAGATTATAACACCCCCCCCCCCCCCCTCTCTCTCCCTCTCCCCCCTCCCCTCCCTTTTCTGTTGTTCTTGTTAAATGATTTAAAAATCGGAGCGACCCCCTTCTTCCTAAGTTTATTTATTTTCTAAATTTCTTTCTATACTAGCTCCTATCTAACTCCCATTTCTAGAGTTAGCCTTTAGCAACTCCCCTCTCCCCATAGTAATATTCCATAATTATTCCCGCCCTTCCCCCCCTTTTAGCTTTCCCTTCTTTTTTTTTATATTCCTATTTTTTTCTTCTCTCCTTTTTCCTCCCCTTTCCTCTTCCTTTTCTCCCCTTTCTCTTTTGTGTCTCTCTTTTTCTTTTTCCTTCCCACCATTGTCATCCTTTTCCTCAGAGATCTCCACATTATAACCACACCCCATTTCCCCCAATTTGGGATGACATATGCACCAAAAAAATTCTTATACTGCACCAAGTGACCATGGTTTAAACCACAGCCTATCTTTTCCAAAAAAAAAAAAAAGCTCCACCATTTCACTGCCAGTAGCCTGAAACAGGTATGCAAGGCAGGATGGATCCATGCTTTCATGTTGTTTACACCAAATTCTGACCCTACCATATAAATGTGGCAGCTGACATGGAGACTGACCAGACCTGGCAACATTTTTTCCATCCTCTGTTGTTGATCTGTTACATGCCAGTTACTGTAACTATAAGCCTTGAACACATATTTTTAGTCCTAACTGTAATAATTAAAACCTTGAGTGTGTTTCTTTGCTGAACGAATGTTCCTCATGGCTTTGTATTTCTGTGTTTATAGACCACACTCACTTCCATCCAGCATTCACCTTAACTAGCCTGGAATTCCTCACCTGTAAGCCTGTCGTTTGTTGCACTACTGTGCTGTTGTGATTAAGCGTGACCAGTAAAGACAGTTAACTGTACAAGCGAGTCCTGTGTGTTCTGACCGACACCCCATGGTGAACATCAAACCTCCTTACCAATACCTAAACAGTCTTACATGATCATCACCCTCATCACAAATTTTGGGAATTTTTCCATATAACTCCATACAAATGGCCCGACTGTTTGGTAAAACAAAAATTACAAGAAAGGATCTTAATGGGTTCTATGTTTCGAAAGTTGATCCGGATCCAGAGAAATTTCGGGATACTATCATTCAGAACACATAAAAATAAGGAAGTCGAGCTGCTTGGCAGAGGTCTGCGTTCTCCGAGTGCTTTTTCCAGTTTGACTTACTGTAGCCTTTTCCCTTTTTAATAATCTCCAACCAGTCTGCCTTTTTCTTCTCTGATCTCTGACACCAACAAACCATTCTGGTCCAGACGACTGCTGCTCACTGGATATTTTCTCTTCTTCAGACCAGTCTCTGTAAACCCTGGAGATGGTTGTGTGTGAAAATCCCAGTAGACCAGCAGCTTCTGAAATAATCAGACCAACAACCATGCCACGTTCAAAATCACTAAAACCCCCTTTCTTCCTCATTCTGATGCAGATTCAGCTTCAACAAATTGCCTCACCCTTTCCTACATACCAAAATGCATTGACTCTCTGCCATGTGATTGGCTGATTAGCTATTTGTGTTAAATAAATGAACAGGTGGATCTAATAAAGTGGCTCATGAGTACAAATAGACAGATATGCTTACTCTTGGGGTCTGTCTGAACCCTCTGGTGATATTCTACTGTGCAATGAATCATGTTAAAGGAAAGAAGCTAGCAGATCATTACATCCATAACAGCTGCAGATAGATGGAAATGACCGTGGAGTCTAAAGCCCTTGTGTGAAAAGCCTTGAGTGTCCCACATCTTATTATGGCTGAGCTTTGAGGGAACCATGGAAGCCTTTTACTAAGGCAGAGTCACTCAACCAAACTAGCCTTTAGCCTTGAAAGAATACTCCCTGCACCCCTACTAGTCATTGCTTCCTGCTGCACCGATCATACATCTAAGCTATTGATTGGCCTTGCCTGCTCCACATCTCTAATTGTGGTGCGGTCCTCACATTTCACAGACAGTAATAGGTTACACAGAAGAATAAAGATGCAGTCGCTGGATATTGATCACCAGCAATCCACACCTCTGACAAAATTAATGAGACAATGCATATGGATCAATACGGCCCCCTCCCTTCCTCTTTCTAAGTGCCGCTGCTTGTAGTCCAGGCAGAAGTGCTGAATTGGGTTCATCTTCTCAAAAGCATCTAATTAAAGTTCATCATGCTGTATCAATTGTAAAACAGCCAGGAATTTCACGATACTTGGTGGAGTGGGTGATTGCTTCAATTGTTTGTGTGTAACTGAGATGGATTCAGCAGGAATGTGTTGTACTGTAAATGAGTGGGCTGTAATTCTGACCAGTTCTCTTCAGTAAATCTAATCAGCCAATATCAGAGGACAGACTCGGACCACATCCTGTCCTCATTCACACTTGGAGTTAGCAGTCATGCATGATGCATAAGAGGCTGCTCATCGAGGGCTGCAGAAGATAAATGGACTAATAATCTTACTGTGTATATTGGGACTATCACCCCTTAAACCCACAGAAACTCATCTTGTTTGTGGAAACTTGAAGCCAACCCACATAGATGTTACAGCAGATGAAAATCAATTCTCGATTCCTATAATTAGCATGCCCGTAAGACAGATTGAAACAATATGAATATATGGCTTGGTGCCTGAGTGTGTTTCCAGGATAATTATGACGGGAATTCTCAGAAGTTACAGGGCAGAAAAGCACTCGCACATGTAATTACTCACACTAGACACACTGCCCTCCCATGGTGAGCTCCACTGCAGAGGTTTTAGATGTCAACTGTTCTGCTGCCTGTTTTCTCTCTGCAAGCTTACTAACAGAAAGGAATCACTTTATCACTGCCCTCCTTAATCTCTTGGACACACATATATGGAGAAAAATGACCATTTAGCTTGTCAACCTTACCCTCTATAGCTCATGAGACTGGCTTCTGTTGATGCAGAAGTGAGGAAGGCTACATTTTCATGCTAACTAAATCAATTGAGAACAAAAATAGCAGCAAAATTTTGCAGTTCATTGTGAGAACAAACAGGACGGCCATTCAGACGCTTCTCAAAGTTTCAAGATGAAACCATGGAGTAGTCTATGATTATTTTTTTCCAGCAAAAACAAGGAACTGCTGAAACAAAAAAACTGTCATTTTCCAATTAAATAAAAAAAGTGGTCATCCTCAGAGTGCTGGTTGTCATTCAGACTTGTTCTTTGGCAGGGGTTAAATTGGTCCAGGGGTAATTGCCAGCATATCAGATGGTTGGTTTCTGATGGTGCAATTCCTTGGAAGGGTCTAAGTCAGTCTGACACCTGACTACACTTAGGTTGCATTCACACCAGGATAGTCCAGGGACTCGGGCCGATTGGGCGGGGATTTCTGAAAAATCTCACACTTTTCTTTGCTTTGGGTTGTGTTCAGACTACACATAAAGAAAGCGGACCAAACCGCCTGATTAAACCACCAGTTAAAAACTGCTGCTCACTAGGGGGCGACAATCCCCATTACAACCAATGATCAATGATGGAAAAGTGAGAAGAAGAAGATAACCGGACTCGTGATTAAAGTGGTAATCTTTCTGTTTATTATTACTCCATCTCTGTCTATCTAATTTTTTTGTTGGTTTGACCTCTGCTTCTTTGAACACGCACCGACCTAAACGATTCCCTACCTCACGTCCTTCTGTTTCTTCTTCTGCTTTATTGCAGTCGGCGGCCACGTCCATTAGGTCCACTGGATAGTCCAATAGTTTATTTACAAGTAAACTGAGACCCCCGGCCTTCAGGTGGACAACAGTTTGCTTCTTTGGTGAGCACCAGGTTTCGAATTGGTGTTCACACTGCACCAAATGAAGGGGACTATACATGGAAGTGGACGAAACAGCCAGAGAGTGAACCCCTCTGTGTGGCAATTGAAACCAAGTTCAAACCAGCATGGAATATTGTAACAAAGACAGAAGTTGTAAAAAAAACTGAATAAACTGGGGTTATAGTTACCAACCAGACCACCTGAAATGCTGTATCTGTAGGATTTAATAAGCAAACAGACCAACTGAAAAACTCAGCTTTTATATGGATGTGAATTAGAAACAATTGCAAAAGAACATGAGCTCAGTGTTCTCCTTTAATTTACCATTTACTGTATAATTTAACCAGTCACATCTGTGAATGCTGTTCAGTACACAATATAGAGCAGCATAATTTCCATGTAAGTGTTTGAGGCCACAAATATCAACCATGTCAGATGTTTATATGGCATTTACGAACCCTGTTGGAAGTGGCACATTTAACTCCTGTACAATATGAATTGATGTTCATAAGTACATTTGAGCATTTTGAAACACAAATTCTCAATGCGTTATGTTCACAAACACCAACTATTGTTTAAAGCAACATAGACTGGTGATAAAAAGACACAATCACTGCAAAAATCAGACAAACACTGATCTGTTCTTAAACTTTCTCTTTCTATAGTTGCACAAAAGTAAAGAATACACTAGAACAGGGGTGGCAGAGTCCAGCCGTCAAGAGCCACTGTAACTGTCCTGTAACTTGTATCCCTTCTCCAACACACCTGAATCAAGTGAATGGATCGTACCAGGTCTCTGCAGAGTTGAATGACATGCATATGAGGTAATTCAAGTGTGTTGGAGGAGGAATGCTTCTAAAAGCTGCAGGATAGTGGCTCTTTAGGACTGGACTCAGCCACCCCTGCACTTGAGGGGATGGTTAAACATGCACTGGAAGTGACTTTTAAGCATTGATAAAAAGTGAATTATTAATTAGTTACCATTATGTATGCATTACTCAGCATTAATGAACATGCTATATATGTTAGTAAGCCCTTAATAATGTCTCAAGTAATCTTTTGCTGTTGGTATTTATTTGGAGTTAATGAGCATTAAGTAACAGCTAGCTAATGCATCCACAAAGCCTTCACTATATGTAGAACATGTTATCTGGATGGGCATTATTAAAGTGATGTGGCTCTGTAGTGGCTCTCTGTCTGGAGAAAAACAAACCAGTTCTTAGCTAGAACCTTTTCGTATGGTTCTAGCACTAGTCCTAAACCAGCACAGGAAGATGTATATATTTATATATATATATAGCCTACTGTATATGCACACAATATATTTCCTATATAAACAAAACTTGTACAGCTTTCTGTGTATTCTGTGTGAAAATGTTTATTTTGAGGAACACAGTGTTCAGTCATCACAACACAAATTCTCTTGTTGGTGTGGTTTAACTGTCTGGATGACCTGACTTTCTTTCAAGTCATAAGAGGCAAGAAAAAGAAATACGTTTAATTAATCTGTCATCCCACTCTAGGTTACAGTTCAGGTGACACAGGTTTAACAGATTCAGACACAACAGATCTGTCTACAATAGATCACTTTAACAGTTACATTCAGTTCTTAATGTATTTTCTAGGCTTATATTTTAAGTTAATTGTTGCACACTCCACACAAACAGATCTCCTTTGGCTGCTGGTGCTGCCATGTGAAATGTGCATGACAGCATCTCATTAACTAGGTTTTATTGATAATGCAATAACTAAGTTTTGTGCGTATGACACTTTGTTATATATTTTTTCCTCGTTTTATTTTAAATAGGGATGGATGTAATTACAGCATATGTAGCCTAAATGACAGCACTTTCTATGCAACAGTGTTGCATAAACAATATGTTCATTGCAGCATTTTAAGCTTTAAGTGTCACCAATTGTTTTATTGATCACTCCTATCCTAAAAACACTGGTGCAAAATAAAGAATACCACTGCTGTGGGGGGCCACAGTACGGGTATCGGCCCGTGGTGGTCGTGGCCCCGATGAGCTATGGTGGGTGGCCCTTTTTTTTTTTCTGAAAGGTGGCAACCCACTGATCAGATAATTATAGCTATTAATAAATGTTAATTATGTTAATTTTGAAAATGCATATTGTTGCTTTATTAAAGTGCAGTCAAATATGATCATTTCTGATACAGAATTCACGAACAGTTTTTTCATCTGTCTGCAAGAACAGAGGGCGGTCAGTAGAGATCAGACTCTGTTATACTTGATCGACAGTGATTGCAATGAATTTACAGACTCTAAGTCTATAAATAGTTTGTACAGAAAGATGTTTGACCTCTCACTGTTGCAGGTCAAAGTATCATGCACATACAGCTATGCACCCACTTTATAGTCAGAGGCCAGCAGCTGCTGGAGCCTAACCCAGTTGACACTGGACTCAAGACAGACAACACCATGAGGTCACCAATCCATACAGAGCTAACAAGAAAACCAAGCACCCTTAACTTTGGAGCCACTAATTATCATGAATTATCATTTTTTTGACTGTGAAGGAAAACTAAAGCAAGAGGGCAAAACACGTAGAGGCACAAGAAGAACATGCAGACACCATTGTTGGAAGCACAGCTATACCGATTCAAGTTTAAATAAATTAAAGGTTGAATATGGAATACGGACAGAACAGCGACATCACGTGTGTCTAGGTTGTAGTTGCAACGGCAGAAAAACAACTCCAGCTGCTGGGATGCCAGGCTCACTGCCAATGCGCAAGTGACCAACAGTCTGCAGCATGTCCACC
The DNA here is from genome assembly GCA_023101725.1 of Atherinomorus stipes. Taxonomy (NCBI): domain Eukaryota; kingdom Metazoa; phylum Chordata; class Actinopteri; order Atheriniformes; family Atherinidae; genus Atherinomorus; species Atherinomorus stipes. Next base: position 194,696 of record JALJCO010011148.1, on the reverse strand, counting down.
AAGTAACACAGAGGAGTTTATAACTGACAGCTAACGTTAGCCATGTTAGCAAACAAGCTAGCTTACCGATCCAGGAGAAAAGTCGCCATTTCCGTGTTTTACTCCGTGGAAAACGTTTATGTGGGCCCATTTAGTGAAGTCTTCACCTAAATTTACTCCAGGTTCTGCTCTTCTCTGGTCACTCCTCCTCAGAAACAGATAACAATATCTCCAGGGTTCTGAAGCAGCTGCCTCACTCGTCGTCTCTACGGTTTTTCCCTGTACAAGCCTGACTATGACCGAAATATTGTGTCCACACAGAGATCGTATTTGGCAACCTGCAATGGCGGCGTGTATTGGCTTATAGACGTAAATAAAATGCCATTATCGAACCCGTAAAAATTTATTTTATAATTATTTTTAGGCTAAATATAATTTTTCTGGGAAACGTTGTACTTTCATTCTGTACACCCCCAAACGACCTGTGGAGGTATTATTTTTGAAAAAATATAGCTTTTAATAAAAATGTTCCATATTCAACCTTTAAATTAAATATAAGTTGCAAAAAAAAAAAAAAATACTTGGGTCACTTGACTAGGAAAGCTTAAAGGGGAAGTTTGTTTTTTTCAGACCTATTTTCTAGCATGAAATATGTTCATTTACTCACCCCGACAGTTTTGGTGCAACTTTAATTCCTTCAGGAGATATTTAGATCCACTCCAGATCATGTCCAATATAATGGAAGTGATGGGGCAACTATGCACAGCCTCTAAATAAGGCATTATCTGCCACAAACTCCTTCATTTAACCAATGTTTTGTTATGAAACATTTGTCATACAGGATGAATATAAATATCCCTTTAGAATGGTGCAGCTGTAGCTCTGAAGCTCTACTAAATCATAACACATTATCTCTGAAAAGGTCAACTATGATCATGTGAAGCACGTCTAAATTAGAGGTTTTAGTAAAGACTGTTCAGGCAAAGTCCAAAATTGCCAAATTGGCAACATTTTGGCACCATCTGTGCTCAAAATCCCTCAACAGGGGGACCTCAGGTTTTAAAAGGTTAATTTACACGGGGTGGCTACACATTTTTACAAGTTAAATTGAAGACTTTTAAAAACCTTTTTAAGACCACTTAGAACAGAATTTAATACCTATTTCACGGCCAGGCTAGCAAAAACACTGATCCTTCTACAATTACAAAGATAATGTCAAAAAAGATAGATTGAAAGTAAAAGAAAAAAAAAGGAGATAAATTGATATTTTTTTTTCACTGTTATTTTTTCAAATGATGGAAATCCAATGTAGCGATGGGTCGACTTGCCAGAAGTTGTTAGATTTTTTTCTTCAGAAATAGAAAAGAACCCTCATCTTTGTGAGTGAACTTCACTTCTGACAACTTCATGAATCTCAGTTTTTCAGTTCCCACAATAAAAACGCCTCTTGGACAGACAACAACACCACAGTGAGCAAAACCATCTCCCAACACAATGCTAACTATTAGCCTAACTTGTTAGCTAATTTACTTACTTGTCAGGGTCTCTGTGGTACTGTGTGTACTTCAAACTCCATGTCAGACTCTGGGTCGAGCGCATACAGCTCCATAGTGGTCCATTTAATTCCGTCAATTGGAGTTCGGTCATCCACCAGTGTTTAATATCTATCCACCTCAGTTCTGAGGCGATGTTGCACAAAAACCTGTGACCCTTCAGAATCTTTGACTGGTCTGGGGTGACGTCATGAAATGGGTGTACATACATGTCAATTAGTCGAAAGCTTTGGCGGCTCCGTGCAGTCAGACGTTTTATTTCTGTGATGAAAAATTAGGCACATAAAAACCTTATATTTAACAAATTAGTTTCTATAGTGGTGAGGGGAATATATTTAGCTTATATTTGCCTGTAGTTGGCTTTTGAAAGGTTTGAAAAATAAGATACAGCTCCTTTAAGGACAAAAATCCATTTAAAGGGATGGAAAAAGATGTGTATAAAAAGGCTAAATGGTAGCGGGAGTCAGCTTTAACTCGGTGGCCGTATAGTTTATAGGTTAGATCGCTGAGCCAAATTTTGTTAGGTTCCCCGAGGAAATCAAGACTGTCTCTGATAGGGTCTAAACAAGAGAAATAAGTTAAGATAAAGGTTTATACAGAGTGCTTCTGCTTCCAGTCTGTTAACACACATTCTTGCTGCTGTTCACTTATTCTCTCTCTGACATTTAGAATGGATTTCTTGCTTTTGCTATTTGTTTTAAAAGCTCTGAAAGTTCAGTCTCCAGTTCAGTCTCCAGCATTTATCTATGACCCACCAAATCTTTACACAGCTGATTTCTCCTTGAGATGCTCTGACAGGGGGCCTGTAAGTCTTTCCAAATTCATTTATTGAGACTAAATGAGCAAAGCTGCTGTTCCTCAAAGGCTAAAAGAGATGGCCACAGTTTTAGTGTCTCATTTCATTTGTTGAGGAAGCAATTAAAAATAAGCAGAACAGTAGCATCTGTGCTACAGACTCACCCCGTCACTGGTGCATAGACCCTGAGGTTATGACCTCAGGTGTAAGGGGTCATGGTAAGGCACACAAGAGCTTACTGATTTGATGTGACTGGTTAGCGTTAGCTCGACCACAGTTGTAATGAGCATGTGGTAAGATGGCTACACCTAAAGCCACTTATTTAGCAAAAAATGGATTTATTTTTGCTCTCTTACCCACCTATCTGTCCTTTAAACTTTTCCGCTTCACAGTTAGGTCCAGCTATATTCCAGATCGGGGGCAGGGGAGTGTCTTTTTATAGCCTACAATGTAATGAACTCCTATAAATTCACTGTGGATTTACAGCAAAATTTCACTGTATTTCATAATAACTGTAAATTTCTCTTAAATATTCCTCCTTTGCAGATAAATTAACAGTTAATGTGGTCATTTAATAAATGACACTACATAACTGTAACTTATAAGCATAAAACAGGAATTTTAAGCAGGTTTATACTCGGAGGAAGAGGGAGGAGACGACCTGACAAAACATCAACGCCTGTTTGTCTGCCGATGGCTTTACATGTGGGCACATATGGCGGGTTCTGGCCTTCAAATGACAAAACCTAAGCACTTTAGTGATGATAATATGCACTCTGTTGATTTAGGGGGTTTTTTTTAGTACTGTATTCACAGTTCAGCTACTCAGGATGTGTTTTATTAACCTACATGGAGGACTACTGAAGCTCTGACACCTGAGTGCAGTGGGCTGCTGGATTGATGACGATTCCTTTTGCGAGGATAAATGTAAAGCAAAGTACTACCATAAAGAAACTGCTGGTTCAAGAAACAGAATAAGATGTGCTCAGCAGACCTGCCTCGGAGGAGATTGCTGCTAACAAGATTCCATCTATTACAAAGTGGTGGTGGACCAAGACATAATAACACGGTGCCATGACAACAGGAAAGAATCTCTGTATCTGAAGATGACAGAGAATGGCATTTAATTTTTAAATCACTAAATTTTGCTTGGATATTAGGTCATGAGATTTTGATATGAGGTTAGGAGCTCACCACAGGAAAGTGCATTTTGAATAAAATCCAAGTGGCTTTAATTTTGACTCATTGTGTTGGGTTCAAAAGGTCTTTGATATTTCCTGCAGATTGCTGTTTTGAAAGACAAATAATGTCCAACATTGCTGTTTTTTAGTGGCAATATACACTGCCTGGCCAAAAAAGAATTTGCCACCTGGATTTGACTAAACAAATATGTCCAAGCCTCCTATTGGATAATTACTGCATGGGCGATTATCTTATCAGCTGGCAGTAAGTTAATTTAACCCCAACTGGTGCAATGAGTTGCTTCTCATTTCCTAGACAACCATGTGGAAAGACACATCCATGGTCTTTGAAAAGATGTTAGTCTGCCTGAGAAGGGTCAAATCATTGGCATCAAGAGGTGAAAACATCTAAGGAGATGCAGAAACTACTAAAACTGGGTTCAGAACAGTCCAACGCATTATGAAAAACAGGAAGGATAGTGGACCATCGTCTTCCAGGAAGAAATGTGGCTGGAAAAGCAGATGAAGTGATGCAGCATCATGCCTAGTGCCTACTGTATGAGCCTGTGGGGGCAGTGTGATGATCTGGGGTTGCTGCGTTGTCAGGTCCAGGTTCAGCAACAGTATGAGCTCAGATAATGAGGTAATGAGGTCAGCTGATACCTGAATATACTGAATGACCAGGTTATTCCATCAATGGATGTTTCTTTCCTGATGGCACGGCCATATTCCAAGATGACAATGCCAGGATTTATCGGGCTCAGTTTATGAAAGATGGTTCAGGGAGCATGACACATCATTTTCACACATGGATTGGCCACCACAGAGTCCAGAACTCAACCCCATTGAGAAACTTTGAGATGTGCTGTGGTCAGACTCTACAATCATCATCAAGATCTTGGTGAAAAATTGATGCAACAGGATGCAAATAAATCTGGTGACATTGCAGAAGCTTCTAGAAATAAAGCGAATGCTGCCGAATTTAAAGCTAAAGGCGGTCCAACGAAATGTTAAATGTTTGACCTTTTTTTTGTTGGCGACTTTTTTTTGGGCCGGGCAGTGTGTGTATATATATATATATATATATATATATATATATATATATATATATATATATATATATATATATATGGGGGGGGGGGGGGGGATAACCCTAATGACAACATTGTCTGGTTTCTAAAAGGCTTTCTTTACTTCAGGGGCTCTCAGACAGTGAACATGCGTACCCCCAAAAATAAACTTACATAATGCGCTGTGGTTGTCTCCTTCAGTGTTGCTACAATGAAAAAAAACAAAAAACAACTTGAAGACCCACAACGCAACGTTTAGCAATTTTTTCAGTGGTGTGCCCCCTGTCAATGGTGAAACTTGTATCCTACCTGTACTGGAGCTCACTCCAGCCAGTAAAAGACAGTCTTATCTTCACTCTTGTTCTGTCTCTTCCTTGCTTTTTTCCTCTCTTCCACTGGTAATGTTTCCTTTGTTTCATTGCAAAGTCCACCATGATGCACGTTCAAAACACCCGCTGTATTTATAACTGGTTCATATCCATTTGCTAGTATGTGACGAGGTGCATAGCCAATAGTCGGCTGCAACGTCACGGCTGCGTCCCGGAGCAGAAAAGTTGCGGAGTTCGTTTTTTTAGCCTCAGGACGCAGCTGGGCAGTGACAGCTCAAAAAATGCATATAATGAATGTTGGTGTTCCACAAAAATGAGTCAGAAACATATTTTTTTTAAGGTGGAAAAGTTACCTTGTGGGTCTTTAAATTCATTCTCTTTTTTTTTTAAAGGAATGCAGTCAGACATGCTAGCATGACTCACCCTGGTGTACTGTACAAACTGGGGGAGGAGGGGAGGGTAGGGGGAAAGAAGGGGGGAGGCTGTGACCTGGATGGTTTGCTCTAATTGGAGAATATAAATTACGTAGAATGACAACCTTCATAGAATGATATGCTGCTGTCTGGTTCAACCATTTTTGAACAAAGACGCAAAGCTGATCTGATGAACAGGGACTCCGATGCTCACTCTTGACATTCACATGGCCTCATCCGTGCACAACAGATCATATTATACCCCCAAAAGTCAAATTTGTAGTCATGGCACCTTTAATTTCTTGCTTTTTCTTATGTTGAGTAAACTCACTGATGGATATTTGTGGTCATCTTGCTTAAGTGTTGCCACATACTGGTTGAACCTGCGCTGATTAGTGAGACAAAGTGACAACGTGTTAGTTACTGTTGACTGATTTCTCAGAAACACGGTGGCACTGCTTAGTAAACAAAGGTGCAAAGAAATTCTACAAACCTAAGTCTTATTTGTTCTGACTAGAAACACTTATATTTTGTTTTCCCTCCTCAAGTGTAGCTAACTGAGTGATAATTTGAACAGTGACAGTGAGATTACAGTGGTGACAGCAGCGTAGAGAAGAGACGTCTGAACTCCGAGCAAAGGGACTAAAAATGGAAAACACGATTTCCAGCTTGTCTAAATGCATTTGGCATTAACGGCTTTGTTTATGTGTTTGCTTAGTGGTGGAATCTGTTATATACACTAATTCCCTTTTTCCATAATCTCACCTGCACACAGGCAATTTGCTTTTTTTTTCTCTGTTCAGAAACTATTCTCTCTTGTGTTTTGTCACTATGCAAACACAAGTTCAAATAAAAGAAGCACAGTTACAAACACAATGCAGAGCAGCAAATAACATCAAATACTATTTTCATAACGGTAAATTGGTCTTTTTTCAAGCTGATGAGATTGATGAACTTGTGCTCCACCTTTCTTTCATTCTGTCATCTATAACAGTTAGTTTCCCTCATCAGTGTACATGATATGCAGTAAAATCTGACCTCATGCTTCAACTTTACCCACTTCAACTGTTTTCATTGCCTTCGTGGATGAGGACAATCAATGTGAGGCCGAAAAATTCTCACCAGCTATGTCAGCATGTTATCGATGGTGCTGATCCAGACAGAAGCGCCCCGAAACCATTTTTCATTTCGGTCCTTGCATGAATTTTGAGTTTCATCTGTGAAGAGAGATGACTAACTCTATTAATTAGGAGGAAAGTAAATTTAAAAAGATTCCTCAGGGAAAGGAGGAGATATTTGCTCCTCTCAACTTGCCCATAGTGTCCACCCACACCGCTGGTGATTAATGATGTCAGACATATCAGGTGGGGCCCTTTTTAGATATGGATGCTCCCAACAAACAAAGCCACAGTTACAAGCTTGTTGCTTTAGTGATGAATTGGGGCTGACTGTCAGGGGAAGCAGAGTTGCTTATGCTAATGAGCTTTAGAAGGTGAGTCCTACTCGTGTAGAACCTCAGAGCCAATGCACAGGAAAGGTCTGTTTTCAAATACACAGCAAATGTTGCCCTCATGGGCAAAGACACATTGTCATGTAATAGTGGTGGGCTGATCGATCTAAAAATTGATAATATTGATACCAGTGTTAGCAACCATATCAATTGATACGCTGTAAAAAATCCCAAGTTGACTGAACTTAAAAAAATTGTAACCTGCTCCCTTAAAATTTTGAGTGAGGCCTACAGAATATTTAAGGTAAAGTCAACAAGGACCTGAGTTTCTTCAACTTAAAAAACTAAGTTCTCGTGGCTTATTGTTTTGTGCTGGGAACCTTCTTTTTTGTCAGAAAACTAATATTTTCATTTTGTACAACAACAGAACACAAGTGATCTTGACTGGTAATTTTATCAAGATGACACTCATATGAGATCATTATGCTTATTTACTCAAGCAAAATGTGAAGGAATAGATGCAGAATCTGAGAAGTATCAGCACCATGACAAATTATTGAGCAATGCTATCTCTCTCTGCTACACCAGTTACCTTAGTCTGTGGTGATGATCTTGTCTCACTATACTGTTCTTCACACTTATGGTGCAACTTTGACATCCAAACTGAACAGAACTTTTCAAAAACTTTCTCTAAATGTGAACTTAACAAAGGCAGTAAACACAATTCAAATTCATAGAATAACAATCAGAAAAGGTTGAATTCCTGCTGGATTTGCATTTCCCATGAGTCTTTGTGGTCCAGATATGGTGAGTTTTTAAAATACCTCTGCCCCCTTTTCGTTCATGCAAACTTTAACTTAAGAACATGAGTTCAATCAGTGATGAAGGCCTGAAAAGAAACAAGACAACTTACAATTATAAGTTAGATATCTGAAACTCATAAACTTAAGTTTTGTGTTCAAAACTCAGAGTATAAGTGGAGTTTACAAAAGAAAGTAAGTGGATACAACTTAATAGGGCTGTCTGTTTTTACAGTGTACAAATGTGATAACTCCTTTAAAATAAACACATCCTTGAATGTGATCCAAGTTTGGAATTTTTAACATCTTTTGAACCTTGTTTTTGTTTTAAAAGAGGTGGAAACAGAAATTCGGTGGTGAGTTATATGTACAAGGAGCCCACTTAAACTGATTTGCTTAACAAGTATGGAAAATAGATGTGAAAAGGTGCTTACTGTTCCAAAACATCTGACACCAAAACATTCTACCACCCACATTCAGCAAAGAAAGAAATATGGCATTAAAGAATTCATCAACATTTATGTCTTAGAATGTTTTTGTGGTTTATTGTATGTGGACCAAACTAAACACCACCTCAAACTGAGTGCAAGGCGGCCATTGGAAATAGAAATATGGAATTTGCCATTGCTCGACATTAAAAGGAGAAAAAACATGGGTCAGACTCTCAAATTTGTTGGTATGGAAAAAGTGCAATCCAACCCAAGAGAGATAAATGTGATTAACCAGCTTCTACGAAGGGAAGCATTTTGGATCCGTGAATTGAACACACTTCAGCCATATGAACTTAATGAAGCAGAGGATCTGATTTCCTTTTTGTGATATATGTTGACTTGTGTTCCCAGCACAGGCAATTTGGATCCAAAGGGAGATAAGCCACTATGTCCCCAGCCTCTTTGGGATTGGCATGCGAATGTGCATGGGTGTGTGTGTGTGTGTGTGTGTGTGTGGGGGGGGGGGGTCTTGTTGGTGTACAAATGTTCCGATTATTTCCAACAGAAACATGGACTGTGGTAGGGTGAGGTGGTTGTGAATGTGGTGGTGTCTTTATATGGCACATGTTCTATACAGTTTTGTACTTTCTCACTCACCACTTCGACCAGCTGTTCCTTCAAACTGTCCATTCAGCCTTATTGACCCTTTCGCATCAGCAGATAAGTGGAATTGACAACTTTCTGCTTCATGCTTTTCCATGTTCACCATGCCCGTTACAGTTTCTGACCAATAACACAAATGTTTTCTTACGCCACATGAGGAAAAAAAAAAAGTTCTGCTTGACTGATGTGTCCAGAACATGTCATAAGAGGTCCCAAACCAGGGTTGGAGGTGAAAAATAATGTCATTTTGTTGTTGCTGTTCTTGAGTATGCAATGACTTTTATACTTCAATAACGACAAGAAAAACTTTGAGCCAGATGACAAGTTTTTATGAGAGTTTCTTCAGCATTACTGGCCATTTGACTTATTATGCTCTTTATTAATTGTAAATAACTTAATAAGACAAATATTATTCTGCAGACAGGTGTTTGGTTTAATTATGTTGTTTAAATGCTGTGTTATAGTCAATGTAGAACAACATAAGTACATTACAAGGTTGTACTAGCATATCTCAGGCTGCCCAGATGAAGGTCACTTCACAATAAAGATTTGTAGAACTGGGGAGCCAGTCAGACTTTGGGGTGACCCACTGAACATGGCAAGTATTAGATTTCGAATTAAGCAACAAGGTTATGTTAAATGTGATGCTATGGGTTGATGTTCTCTTCAGATGTGATGGAAGCAAAGAGATCAATAAAACATCTCTGTCCCTACTTAAACTCTAATCTCTTCCAGAAGATGTGTGAGTTATGCCCTGGTTATTAGATACCCACGCTGATGCACGTGCTCAACGTTATCATCTTTGTGCATCTTATAATTTGTGCAGAGACTCGGCGAGCCCTCACATGTGCAATATATCATATAAGCCTGGAGTGTGTCCTCGGCCGAGAGGGAGCGGCAGAAAGATTGGATCTTGCCTTTTTCTGACGATGTGCCTCTACAAAGGAAGAATCTCCCTTCGTCCTCAGATTGCCATCACTGATGGAACAGAAATATAATACAGAACAAGATGTAAGGCACTTATGTTTTATCAAACAGTGGAGGATGTCTAATGAAGCAGCATGCATTAAAGATTATTCCAGCATAAGGCTCTTGAAACAGATCAAACATAAATTTGTAATTAAGGAGCAAGGACTCAGTACTGTAGATGTGAAAGGCTACACGAGCAATTACCTTCATCTTATTCACCGTTGCATTGGAAAGAGTTTAATCTGTGTTATATGATGTGAAGGTACAAAAACACCCTCTTCACATCAGAGATAAAAGAAACCGACATAAAAATAATCTGACTAAATGAAACGTCCTTTGAGGGTGTTGTGTAAACTTCCTGCAGGAATTGATTCTTTTCATGTTTAAGAAGAAAGCGCTACCTATATTGTTTGCGTCTCATGTGCATATACCACACGAGAGAAACATACAGCAATGTTTAATTAGTTTCTGTGTGTTTGTGGCACCTTTGTTGCTGGAGGCACGTATGAAGAGAATATACAAGACTGGAAATTAATACTTAATGACTCATTTATTCGCTGTACTGTTACCATGGGACGCTTGCAGGTGTAGGGATATATGATAGTGTGTAACAGAAACGTTTGTAAGGTGATGGTTTCAGTGTGATTTTGATTTGGTTGAGGGTGAAATATCTCCATGAATATTAGATGGATTAAAATGTAAAAAGTTGTACACTCACCGAGTCACCAAATTGAATATTTTCTGGCTTCTTTTCATAGAAATGTGACTTTTAAGGTGATAATAGACCTTTTTCACACTTCCTTGTTTTTTGACCGGAAATACACAACGGGTGAGGAGCTTTGCTTGCGACAACGGTGTCTCAAGCTGGAAAGTCAAGTCATTGCAGCACCAGGCTGTTTTTCTTTTGCTCTGAAGCAGTCCAACATCCATTTCCAGGAGTTTTCAACATCCATTGATGATGGACATTAATAGGGACGGAAAAACAGAAGCGTCATTAAACGCCGAGTCATTTTGACACGACAGCCGTGAGCACAAACTGTTATACTGAATGCGACCGCATCGATCCCTGCTGTTAACATTTGATACGGTCAGAGAGCAAAAATAAAATAGAACAAATAAATAAAATAAAATGATGTCCTCAACTCTTGCCTCAGTCCTGAGTTACTGTTTTCAGCCATGAGTGTTAAAGTAGAAGAAAATGTTTTTATATTTTTGTCCTTGCATGCACGGAGATGGTTTAATTGTGTTGTGTAAAGTCGTGGCTGTTGTCATCTGTAGGATCTTCATCATGGACTGTGTTGAACAGCAGCGCATGATGCTGCTTTGTAGTCGTGGATTAATGTTGTTTGTTATAATGAGAGGCTGAGACGAGGCAGTTCGGGTCCAGAAAAGATCGCTGGACCCAAACTGCCTCGTCTCAGCCTCTTGTTATAACATACGTGAAAACACTGGTAACCCACAGCTGTACTAGAATAATACATGTTTGTTACTCAAAGCTACAACAGAAGCATGTTAAATAAAAGCCACTAAACATTCAGAATATAATTTAATTTTATTTCAAACTCAGAATGAACTACGATCTCTTGCAGTTAAACATGTTACAACAATATTCTACCATCGGTGATCCTTATTTTGTTCACGATCATTTAAAGCAATAATTTTGAAATCAGAGTGATCAGGGAAGTTTGACCAAACCTGTATGTGTAATTTTTAAAAAGAAAAAAAAGCATTATTTTGGCAGAGGCGTTAATTTAGGACATTAATACGTTAATTTGCGGACAATATGCACGTACTGGATGCATTAATAACACCTGCATGGTCACGTTTTATTTCCTGTCATTGTTATCAGAGCGGCTCTGCAAATTTCATTCTAATCTGATGCTTTCTGATATCAGAAATGATGAGTAATCGCGAGGTAAACCTCCTCTAAAAACATTCGGTTTCGGACGTGATTGAATTACATTTAAAGCTTGGTATCTTCACAAACGCCCTCTCTTTAAAATCCCGGGAGCAGCTCAACACGTGCAGATGACAAAACAATGCATCAGTTGGTCACATGATCGAAACAATGCAGGCAAAACTTTTGGTTCTGAAGATCGAGGCAGAGTCGAGTAAACGGGCTCAAATGTAAAATGAAACATGATCCATTTTTGACGTTTGACTGAAGTCTGGCCCTCACAGGAAGACAAGATTCTCACCCATTACGTACTTCCGGTTTTTGTGAAAAAGGTCTATTAACCCAAATGGTGCTCTAGCACCTATTAAACAAAATTACTTATAAAGCTCAGAGGACTCATTAAATATAAGTTTATCTCCTTGAACTGTCCTTCACACTCACAGTGCAACTTTAACATCCAAACTTAACAGACTTCCTCAACATCTTCTGAATGTGAACATAACAAAGGCAGTAAGCACAACTCAAATTTATACAGTAGGATAACAATCAAAAGAGGGTCATTTCTGTTGAATTTGCTTTTCCCATGAGCCTTTGTGGTCCTGATATGCTGTGTTTTGAAAGTAGCCCCGCCCCCTTTGTTGTTCATGCAAGCTTAAAAACTTAATAAAGTTAGTTTGAGTGAAAGTAAAAACATGTTTCAGATTAGAGAGAGGGTTTTTTTTTAGGTTGATTTGACTAAAATAATAATAATAATAATGATGATAATCCCAAAACCAAAATAATTAAGTTAGATCAATGTAAAGAATTCTTTAAAATCAACTACAGCACAGATACCCTTTTTAGTGTAAATACATGAAATTATCAAAAACATTTTTCCTTTGCTAAGAAGAAATTTTTATCAGGAAATACACTGAAAATGTATTTTAACATTCTTTCTTATGTGAAATGAAATGACATCTTCTGAAAAAAAAGGAAACTTCCATGTCTTTTTACAGTTGCAGGCTTTTCATGTTATTTCATCTGAGACTTGTAAATTCACAGCCTGTTTTCATAATTTCATTATTACTTTCCAGATTTTTAAAAAATGGGGAAAAAATGTTAAATATCACAGAAAAAAATCTGTGATGTTACAGATTTTTTTTAACAGTGTAAGGCAAGAGTTGAGGACATAATTTTATTTTATTTATTTATTCTATTTTATTTTTGCTCTCTGACCGTATCAAGCAGGGGATCGATGCGGTCACATCCAGTACAACAGTCTGTGCACACGGCTCTCATGTCAAAATGACTCTGCATTTTATGACGCTTTGGTTTTTCTGTCCCTATGAATGTCTCAAGCTGCAGTGACTTGACTTTCCAGCTTGAGACGTTGTTGTCGGAAGCAAAGATCCTCCATCGTTGCGTATTTCCGGTCAAACAACAAGGAAGTGTGAAAAAGGACCTATATAAATAAAGTTTCTTATTTGTCTACATAACTCTGGAAGCCTACAAATATTGAGTATCCCACTGTGGAAAGCTTCAAAGAGTTTTTACTTGCTGTTTCTGTGTTGACTCCTTGTCAGGGAATGATGGGACAGTCGATGCAGCACAAAACAGGCTGCTATGTGTCCTGCTGCCACCTGTTAGCATAAATTAAATAAAAAACAAGTCTAAAAAAACTGAAATCAAGCATCTTAAATTTAAAGGTTATAAGCAGAGGCTGAAATACATGTGGCTATTCCATGCATTGGGTAAAACATTAACAAAACATGTGACCACTTCATTTGTATGTCACATACTGTATTTTACACATAAAAGCAGGAGTTCTCCTCTTTAACATCGTAATTGTGAGCATATCAAATTATTGTGTGCTTTAGCTGGGATGCCTGTAGAGACTGTCTTTTTCTCTTTTCCTTGTGTGAATATGTGTTTTTGATCTAATGTAAAAGTTATGGTTTACATACAGTGTGTAAGACAGTAATTTGATTGTTTTTATGTCCCTGCATTTCTTCTTAGAGCTTTTTGCATCTCTGTGTTGTATAAAAGCAGCAGTGTTAGTGTGTTGCTCATTGTTCGTTCTGTGTTGCTTCCATTTGCTGAATGACTCAATATTGGCTGCCAGCAGTGAGTCTGTGGGGTGCGTGTGAATCCAGTTTTACCCACCAAAGGATCCTCCTTCCCTCATTTGCCATGCAATTTAAAAAGAATATGAAACATCTTCCACCAAGTGAGGCTTCTTGTTCCCTTTCAGCATATTCTGTCCATTGCTCTCATTCATCGTGCGTGCCGAAGAGGTCCGCAAGACTCATTAGCACCCGCCTCTGTGTTTCATGCCGCGCTTCCCCCAAAGGCATTACTAGCACCATTAGCCCAGGCAGCAGTGAGATTTCAAACTGCCTGGGCAGACGGATGTCTTCCAAACCAAAGTGTGCGCCTTTCTTTAATTAGCATTTTTCTAACGTCAATATATTTTCCGCTGGCCTTGTAGCAGACTTTGTCAAATTAATTTTTATCAGACTTGCTATCTTACACTTTCATATTCTCCCACTTTCTCGTCTTCTGCCTTTGGTTGGACATTCAGTGACAGATTTTTTCTTCAGGTATTCCTTATATGTGCACGTTTTGTACAGAAAATGAATCATTTGACCCCTCAACCACAGCTGCAAGCTGCTGTAATGTCTTTGGATTGTATAGGATTTTAGGGCCCAGGACACATTTAATTTTGTTTATATTTAATTCAATTTATTGTTTTTCATATTATAGAATTTACTCTGCCATCTTTTAAGCCACATGGAAACAGACTTCGCTGCTGGAAATAGAAAAATTCGTCTTAAGAACTCCCCAAGGTGGAGAACAGCGAGTAATGTTTCTTTCTATCTGTCTTGAAAGGGAAAGCAGATGACAGACTTGAAAAGACAGGGATTGGGTTAGGACACAATATGGTTAAAAAGATAAAGTTGAAAAGGAAGATGATAACCCTTTCCCCTTGCTCAACCTCTTTGGCAGGATTGGGATTTGCCAGAGCTCATAAGGACTCTCCATGGTAACCACTCTTATTTCAGCTCCAATACCAAACCTCCTCCCTTAATTCAACGTGTACATCAGTACACACTATGACACACTATGCATACTACACTGAATGCAAAATAGATAGTTCAGAATAAGGGTTTTTGCCCTCTGCATCCTGCTGATTAACATATACTGAGATTTAAATGCAGTATAATGTTACTAAACTGATTTGTTGTACTGGATACTGTATCCAGTACAACAATTTTGTAATTTTGTAAATGTGTTTTTTGAAAACAAGATAAAAGCTTTCCAAAAATCTTATTTAAAAAAAAAAAAAGAACTATGTAAACGCACTTAGACAGCACAGACCTCTGCAAAGCAGCTTGATTCCCCACCATATGGTGCTATTTCACAACAATAAAGAATCTTTGTTTAAAAATCATGGATCTACAACCAAAAGTTATTTTTGCTAACTAACAAACAGACAAACAGTTTTTGAAAGTAATAAAAAATAGGAATATCTGGTCATTTCCTTCCTTATTTTACTGAATATTGAGAACCACGTGGAGTCGATACCCCCAGTACTTATGTTGCTTTGGAAAAATTAGCATGCTTTTTTATGTACAACATGTCTGTTTACCATTTTCATATTGCTGCTGTTCTTTTTAATGTGGAATCTGGTGCGAAGTCAAAAAGAACAGCCAGGCATTTTTCTCAGTGTGCCAACATAGATCATGCTCTGCTGGATAACAAAACAAAGGGATGGTGTTGCAGTATAGAAATAAAAGCACACAAAAACCCATAGAAACTGTAAATAAAAAGTAAATGGTAAAATGCTGTAAGCAGGAATGATGATCTGTGGGGCTTTTGAACATGCAGCTGAAGAAGTCTGTGACTGAAGAGAAGACCGGGGTGTACAAAGTAGAATGATTAAACCGAGACCATGGCACCACCCAAACCAGAGAGAATCAAGATCAAGACAGACCAAGTTATGACCAAGACTAAATCAGCTCAAGACCGAGACAAATAAATCAAAACAAACAAAACAAACAAACAACAACAAAAACAACTATTTTTTTTGCCATTTTGGATGAGTTGTAGAACCTAAGCACCACACAGCTGCTCAGTATAAACATGAGATGATAATATTTGGTACTTGATTGGTCCTTGACAGGGGTGTATAATGAAATATATACATGTATATACTAGGGGTGTGCAAAGCAGCCGGTATTTGTATTTGTTGAGGGAGGAAAAGTATTTGTATTCGTAATTTTTTTTTTTTTTTTTTGCGTTACACTTCTAATTTATATCAAGTTTTTCTTTAAATGAAGCTAACAGGTAATTGAAACTGACTTGCAGAGACAGAGCATGTCTGTGATGATGTGCTGGTGTTTTTTGAAGTCAAAATAATAAAAAATAAATGAAAATAATACATTGAATTGTCCTGTACATGGTGGGTTCTGAAAGGGCTAAAAAATTTCAAGGGCCAACTTGTCATTTGGGGAGTGTTAGAATGAAGGCCAGGGACACATGGGATGTCTCGTCCCCCCCGAGCTGAAATAGAGACATGGTAATATGGCATCTTATAGTGAACAGTAGCCCATAATAATCTAATATTAAGCCATACCTTTAATTTCAAAACAGGCTTAGACTGCATGAATGACCTTAAACAGCATGTGTTCATGCATCTGTAACAGGTAACCTCCCCATTACTGACACCTGATATAACAAATTAATAATTTCATCATCATCATGTGACAGCTGAACGCTGTGAAGTCACATTTCTAAACTTCATCATGGAATAATTTTACATAAATGACTGAAACGAGGTGATTAAAAACCCACTGATAAAAGAAAAAAGTCCTGATGGAAAAGTTTTATACCGTGGAGTCGCGCTGAAGTTCAGATCTTAGAAAACTGGTGACATATTTAAAACCTGCACGTGTGTTCTGAGACATGGTGTGACTGAAAGACCCGAGACCAAAACAAGACTGAGACCAAAGACTGCCGAGGCTGTGACTAGACCAAGACCGCAAAAAAGTGGTCTCAAGACCGATCTCGAGACCAAGACCGGTCTTGAGAACTACAAGTCTAGTACAAAGCAAAGGTACATGGTAGGAGTCCAGTACATTACAGGACTTCTGAGTTACAAACTACCTTCACAGACAAAAAAACTTTGGTCTCAGACTGGTGGTGTCGACTATCTCCTATCTGGAAATCAGGTTTCTATGGAATTTTCCACTTGCAGTTTCTGGAGCTTCTCAAGTATGCAGGCATTTGTTCTCAATAACATTGACATTCCAGTGAGATAGACCAACAAACTGGGGTAAAGAGTTCAGTTGAATAATAAAATTATAAAACTAAAACCCTTTAAGAAAAAGAAATAAAATAAAATAAAAGGAAAGGAAAGGTAGGACAATGTCTAAGAGTCCAAGGTGAAAACCAAGCGGCAACTTCAGGTGGCCAACAGTGAGGCCAATGCGGAAATCCGTAAACGTGCTTAAAAATTGTAGCTCTTTCTTCATCCACTAGGGGCTAGCTGCAAAACAGAGCAAATCCCCATAAGCCCCGTTTCCACCAGCAGATCTGGGTTGGGTTGGGCCAGATCGGTCCACGTTTTTTTGTGACTTTACAGAATAAATAAACATGTTTACAGCCTGGGTCAAAAAAATCATTTTAGGTTTAGATGTAATAGGTCAAGTTTACCTTCAGGGGTGAATTTTTTTTTACAACACATCCATTTAGATGTCATTTAATCTTGAAATTACACAACAGACCTACCGGCTGGTGGCTAGCAAGTCGCTCTTTGTTAGCTCTTGGTAAGGTCTCAGTCTGCAGCACAGGAGCAAAATGGTGGTTTCTAGCAGCTAACAGCAAGTCCAAACATGTCTTACCTTTAGCCCGCTGCTTAGGAGGCCAATCTTCGTTAGCTCCTGTTAGAGTCGAGTTAGCTCGGTTAGCATTTAACCCAGAGTACGTTGGCTGTTAATCATTTGCCCGAGGCTGCGCTTTCCTCATTTTAGTATTTTCCTGGAGTGGCGACACACACGACGGCAAAATGACGACGGTGGGAAATGCCTAACTGGCTTCACTTTCAGCTCTTCAGACGTGACCGGATACTTTGTCCATGTTTTTTACAGTCTTTGGTGTTGACGTATGCTTTGAGCAGAGCCTTGAAACCAGAAAGGGACTGAGCAGCTCTTATCTGAAGAGGCAAAATATTCCACTTGAACTTGAACTTTGAGGAGAAAGATCTAATATTTGGAAGTGCAAATTTTCCATCCTGGCTGTTTCACATTTGATTGCAAACAATGAGCTTGTTAGAGGTCTCTGCTCGATTATCTCAGCAAGACATCAGTTTAAAAAAAAAAAAAAAGGCTAAAATTCAAAGCTGCCTGAAAGCCATCCACCCCTCATCTGCCCCAGAAATCATGTCCATAAATGTCACGAATAAACTGGAGATTAATCTGATTTACCACTGGAACTGATGTACATGTTCTCTCACTGCACTCTGAGTTAATGGGTTATAACATAGGGCCCAGTAGCCCTTTGCTTTTTAGACACCTCCCAGAGGACACCATAGGAGACAAGAAGAAACCAAGTTGACAGAACACAAAAACATTAGTTGGGCAACCCCCCAGGTATCCTCCAGTATCCTTGTGAGGGTATGGAACTGGTTCATTGCTCACTACAATATACACAGCTCTATTTCCCTCCATGCTGCCCTGAAACTCTTCCAGAGAGGCGAAGGGTGCAATGACCCATTATGATGACCCACAGAGCCACAGTGGCCACGATACAGGGAAATACTGCAAACTGACATGAGACAAAATTATCCTCTAATGCACTTTCTGAGAGACCAACAACAGGAAAGTTTCCAATTAAGATGAAATAAAATTACTGTTATTTTCTGTTCTATTTAATGTCATACCATCTGCACTCAGATCCTCATTTTAGTCTCCCTTTCAGTTCATGTTCTGCAAACAACTTCCCATTTTTAATGCAGAGGCTGAACTCAACCTTAATATCACTGACAGACCTAAAAAGCCTTTGAGTGGTAGAGATGGCTTAAGGCTGAAAAAGCCGTGAAACTGACTTTATTAACGGCCTGTGCCTCTGTGTGAAGGTGTGTTCGAACTCACCTTGGAGATCCTCGGAGGAGGCTGAGGGCTGTCAGTATCACATCAGATCAAAGACGATACGATGGCAGGCGTATTACAACTTTAGGAGTTGCATCAATGATCGTTTCACTTCCACAGTCATGTACGTTTTAAAAGATTCCTCCAATTCCACACATCAAGTTCACTTTATTCAGTTAAACTTAAAACAAAAATAGCATAATGTCATCTGTGGCCCTGCGGCATCTTTGTCAAGTTTGACGAAATAAGTCAGGATTTGATAGTTTCTTTCTTTTTTCTTTTTTTTCTTTTTTTTTTAAGACTTGGAGACAAATTTATAAAAGCAGAGATCTAGAATCTGAAAAATACTGGTGTTTGTCAAGCCGGGAGGATTGGATGAAAGACATTATCAAGCTGAGTTATGGGAAACGAGGGATTGGATGCCTCTAGAGTTTGGGCTAGGGGTTCCTTGGTTGCTTTGATTTTGATTGTTCTTTTGTCTCTTTAAATCAACCAATTATATTGAGATGAAACAGCAAATCAGCAGAGGGTTTCTTTTAAACTTCACGTGCACCATACATAAAAGCATCTTAGCCCCTGACAGAGAGTTTTCCCTCATGTTGATTTCAAAATGTTGAATAAATTGAAAGTACAACAATTAACACTGCAGTATTAACATATTTTATTGAATGATAGCTTCTAAATGCTTTATCATATTAATAAATAAATACTTTTAGAAATAAAAAGCTCTTTTGCACTGTCTGTTGACTTTTAATTGCACAGATGGGGTTGCTTTTTCCTTTGTAGAATATTTTCACGATAAAGGCTCCAGTGTGTCAGCTTTCCTGCCTCCATATGTTTAAACTGATGGTGTCTCTTTTGCACTGCTGCTCTGGTCTCCCCAAATTGGTCCAAATTATAGTTCCACCTTCAGTTCACGCTGCTGCTGTGAAGCAGCAGAGACTGTGCAGAGATGCAGGAATACCCACGAAGATGCAGTCATAATTTGATTGTTAAGAGAACGTTGCAGAGTGAATGTAATACGCCTCCAGAATAGCCTGCTTTTTTAAAAAATGGTTGTGCACACATTTGATGAGAAATATGAACAAAGAGGAAACGGGACTATTTTTTTCAATCATCAAAGCCTTTTTCTACACAATGTCATGTTTAGAATATCATTATCAGTCCTAACTGCACTTTATCTGCCTCTTAACCTATATCAACACAATTATGCTGAAGGTGTTAGTTGGACTGCTTTGAGGGATCAAATTTAAACTCTTTGATATGTAAATGTTTTCAATTACAAATCAGTTTTGATGTTCTCTTTGCATCCTTAATATTTATTGTTCAATTAGGTTCAAAGCACAGAGGCGCACACGTGGCTTTAAATTATTCTAAGTGACAATACCCAGTTTGGAGCCACGCTTGAGGCACAAACAAGCCTCGTGGAAACGTGCTGCTGACAGAATATGGGAGATTTAATATGACAATCTAAAAGTAAATACAACCCATTTTCATATCTAATTAATGCAATGTTTTTACATTAATTAATATGACTTTTTGTCAGTTATAAATGAATGAATTAATTATTTGCATACATTTTCCACGGAACATTACAGACAACTCAGTTCTGGAGATCAATCATAGATCAGTCGATACTTAATGCAACTAGATGCCATTAGCGGGGGTTAATTTGTGATTTGTCATGTTGAAGGAACTCTGGTTTCAGGGCTTTAACAGATGAACTAGTGTGTGCACATCAATAACCGAGACATCTGACACACAAAGGAGCATATTTTAAAGGCAAACAATTCAGACATTAAAGAAACGGTGCATGAGTGATGCCGTTTGATTAACTGCACACAAACTATAACGCGGTCTGATCTCAGTTGACAGCCGTTATGCTCTGAATGTGGCAGCGAGCAAAATCATCTGCTTAAATTTCAATAAAAGAGAAATGATTTGCATTTTAAAGCACAGAAACATAAACACATTCAGTTTAGAGTTTTGCAAGCAGCTGTTTTATACACTATGCAGCTGCAATTTGTTGAGTTATTAAGCTTAATAGTACAAGAAAAAGCATGTTTTTGTCATTGCTTGAATTATTAAGATAAGAGAATCTTAAAATGACGCACTGACCTGTGCATAAATCAGAAAAATTTCTAGCTGCAGAAGGGTTTATGCTTATTTTATGCATGGTTTGTAATACAGGAGTGCTCTGTGTTGTATCATTTTAACAGTCCAGTTGCTCTGCTTGTGGCACACTTACGCTGTGACACCAAAAGTATACCAGGATTCTAGGTTAAAGAAGGGAAGGTAAATTTAACATCAAGACAGCGTCTAAAGTAATAAAATATAGATGATCTAGTAAGTTACAACTGAAAACTTGAATGCTTTCACACTTTTAAACATATTTATGGAAGAATGTGGCACTATTTTTTGTGTGTGTCCAAGAGAAGTCCTTTTTCTCACATTGTCAAACCATACTTCAAAAAAAGAGGCCAATAACCCTTTGTAAGAAATACATAATTCAGAACAGGGCTTTCAACATTCCTCACACCTATACTTGTGTGTTCAGGGTGTCCCCATATTAGTGCCTAACCACTTCCATCTAGAGCAGAAAAATAAAAGACTGGACCACGTTTTTCTCTGAAACATCAGTATCAACCCTTAAACTGTGTTCAAAAGCAGCCGACGTCTTTGGATTGTGCGGGTCAAATTAGATAAATTAGATAAGTTAGATAATCTATAAATAGAAAATCTAACTTTACCGAAATCTAACTTTACCTAAAATACTTATCTTATAGACACTCTTCATTTTTGACTGAGAAAACAGATTAAATTCACTTATCTTTCCTTTGGGGATGAGAATGGTTAAGGTTATTATCTGAGTCTATATTATTAGAGACCAACTACCCCCAATACCCCCTTAATAGTGACATACGTATTGTTACGGGTCAGAAATAACCCATATAGATTTATCTCAAGAAAAAGGCAAAAATGTCATTTCTTTTCAAAAAAACAACTTTATCCTTTAAAGAATAAGATATGCAAATTGAAAGTTGACAGTAAATTGACATGCATAAATTTAAATATTTAATCATATGTGTTGATTAAGCAATACATCATGATAGGCTGTCATAGGCTCAACAGATGGGCAACGTCACAGATGCGGATGCGTGCGCAACCAGGGGGGCAAGAAAACGCAAGAACAGCATTACTGAACTATGAGGAGACGTGTGTTTACATGCTAGACTCATCTTTTAATGCAGATGAGGTCAAGATATGTCATTAAAGTGTCAGGGAAATGTAATGTTTGAGTCCTGGTATTTGTTCGGTTGCAAATATCAAAACATTATTGCATGTAAACAGTTGAAAATGGTGATAACAGGACAGTAGGAGTGACTCTGCAAAAAAACCCTCTCTGATAACTTCTGCAGGTTCAGACAAGATTTATTTTGTCTTACACCATGTCAGATTAACCACCGTGGTGGCAGAAATTATTCCCATGTTGTAGTTGGGAGACTGGTACTAATTTCACCACCAAAATCAGTCATTTATCAGTTTACTGCTCACAGCTGCATCATGACACTGTAGCTGTAAACGCTGTAGCTGTGTGTGACAGCTG
Organism: Atherinomorus stipes; assembly: GCA_023101725.1. Taxonomy (NCBI): domain Eukaryota; kingdom Metazoa; phylum Chordata; class Actinopteri; order Atheriniformes; family Atherinidae; genus Atherinomorus; species Atherinomorus stipes. The sequence goes on along the minus strand of JALJCO010011148.1, from coordinate 172,431 downwards.
TCCTCTGCTCCGACACTGGAAACAAAAAGAAGGAAAAACTGATTGTGGAGCCGCTAACAAACATTCACGCTGCATAACAACGCATCCCAGAGATTTAAGACGAAGTACGGGCGTTGTAAATCAGATGGCGTTTGAGTTTATACCATTAGCTTGTTAGCAGTTAGCCAGTCTGTCTATTGTCTACCAGCATTTCATACACAATAAAGCAGAACGTTACACAAGCAGCGAAACTTACAGACAGCAATGCGGGTGAGTCCCTAACAGCTGGAATCAGCTCCTTTCCAAACGTAGTGATGATGTCGTCTTTTCCTGGTTTAATCCTAAACTAGTGAGAGTTGCTCCGGTATGGAGGTGGTGAAAACGACACCGGAGCTGAACCTGCTGTAGACCGCAGACTGTTGGGGACTATTTTGGTTTTAACAAAGAGTCTAAATGAAAGTTTAAGCCACTTTCTAACTCAGGTTTTTCAGGCAAATCTCAAATGAGGCCCAACACAACTAATAAACGTTTTAACAAGAAAAAAATTGCCGTTTACGGGTAATGACTCTCTTGCCAAGTTAGTGTTATCGTGATAGAAACACAAAACAACAACGCCACATCAGTATTTTTTTTATTCGTCATCAAAATACAGATTTATATAATATAATTTAAAACACAACGATCTCTGCACTGCAAAAACTCAAATCTTAGTAAGTATATTTTTCTCATTTCTAGACAAAATATCTCGTCACGCTCAAAATAAGACAAAATTGCTTAAGGAGAAACATTTCAGTAAGAAATAAAATCTTATTTCAAGATTTTGTTTTGCTTGTAATAAGCAAAAAATCTGCCAGTGGGACAAGCAAAATGTTTTTGATAAGATTTCTTGAAATAAGTTGCATTGCCTTAAAATAAGTAAAAAAAAAATATTTTTTTGCTCAAGCAAAAAATTCTGCCAATGGGACAAGCAAATTTCTCTTGATTTCTTGAAATAAATTGTCTTAAAACAAGATCTTATATCTTACCGAAATGTTTCATTTTTAAGCAATTTTGTCTTATTTTGAGTGTGATGAGATATTTTGTCTAGAAATAAGAAAAATATACTTGCTAAGATTTGAGTTTTTGCAGTGTTTGTTTCGTCAGGATACTTTACATTTTTATTAATGATATGAGTGTGTGTTTGGCCGTAGACTGCGGTACAAACACAGGCTTTTTGCCCCCTGGTTGCGCGCGCAACTGCCAATATTTGTCACGGCTAAAGTGAGTTGTTTGGCCTGACACGGAGCGTAGGGAGAACCATGACTACCACAACTTCATCACATCTTTTCCCTGGTGACAATTTTCTGAACATAGCACAGAGGGTGCTGGGTGAATATACTGCTCTGCGTGTTGCTGGTAAATACTTACTAATCTTTATTAGATGTTGTGTAATGTCACACTGTCACATCGTACTTACAGTAAATACACAACAGATTTAGTTTCAGTGTCTTATTGCCGAGTCTGCTCTGTACTGTATGTCCTGTATGTTGAAGGAAAGAATATAACAGAGACCAAAGCTGGATTCAAATTCACATGGAAAGTAAAACCTTATTCTGATTCTAATGATAAAAATACAAATAACAACAATGATGACAATACTCTCCCAAACTAAACAATTCAAACTTGCTTCAGCAGCAACCCTGACGGTATCGGCTTTCCGTACGGCCCTTTTATCTAGAAACCGACACTCCAAATAAACCTGTGGCATGACTCATAAATACAAGGCTTCGTTTGTCATAAGTCTCGCGGTTTTGTGAAAAACAATACATGCCCCAAAGCCTCGGCTTCAAATTCCCCATCATTTAATGATGTGCCTCAACATGAAATTGTGACACAGATAAAAATCAGTGCTGGATATTTAATGCTTGGGATGGTCCTCAGGCATTGCATTAAAAACAGATGCAGTCTGCAAAGCAATACATAAATGCAGAAAAGCAGCAAAATGAACATAATCCAGACACACTGCTGTTTTCCTAGACGAAGACTTATATGAAATATGGGCTGTGTCTTCTGGGCTAAAGTGGAGACGGAGCATCCAGACTGTTTTCAGCACTCATTTCAGAACTCTGATGGAACTGAGAACATGCACATTCAACAAGAACTGATCCCTTGCAATGCTTTCATCAAGATAACGCCCTTTTCAGGGAAAGCCTCGCACATTTAACAAAACAACGTTAGACAAACAGCTGCTCCACTGGTCGGCATGCACTTCAGATCTTTCACCAGATCTTTGGGACATTATGAAATGCTAAATATATCAAAGATGATCCCTGTTGAGCAGCTACTGTATAAACCTGTATCAGAATGCTTTCTTTGTTATTTTATTTTACTTACAAAATTTTACTTTGAAAATACCAACAAACTAGACAGAAATTGCTGAGAAGTCAGAAACTAAACGATAGCACCCCCCCCCCCCCCAAAAAAAAAAAAACAAAAAACAAAAACTGAACTATGAATAACCTCCTTCAGTGTGCATATGCCATGAAAACAACAGCATCTTTTGGACGCTGACATTAACCCTTTTGGTGCCATAGCCAAAACAAAATGTTTTGTAAGGGAAAAATAAGGCCAATGAAAATCGTTTAATCTATTAGTTGTGATGTCATCAATAATGAAACAAAAAATTGCAAACTTTATCCACAAGAGGAAATTGTAGCTATTATAGATATTGCACATGCATACTACGTATATGTGCGTGTAATACATCAGTGTTTTTCATAGTATTATTATTATTATTATTATTATTATTATTATTATTATTATTATTATTATTTTGCGATTGCTCTATTGTGCTTAATTGTACAGTACGTGGTTGAGAAAATGGGCCATGGAAATGTCTAATTGAATCTGGTTTGGCTGCCTTTTCAAGAAGGCTGCTATGCTAGTAGCATAGCGCGGTATTCACTTCATGTAGCATAATGTTACATGAAGTAAACACTGTGCCCTCACTGCAAAAACTCCAATCTTACCGAGCATATTTTTCTAATTTCTAGTCAAAATATCTCATCACACACAAAAATAAGAGAAAATCACCTAAAGAGAAACATTTCAGTGAGATATAGGAAATTGTTTTAAGATAAATGCCTCTTATTTCAAGAAATCTTATCAAGACGATTTCACTTGTTCTATCTGCAGAATTTTTTGCTTATTACAAGCAAAAAAATCTTTGCCACTCTTAAACCCCCCCCATATGTCAAAAAAAGAATTTACTTTTAACGGCGCCAATGTTTTTAATGCCAATTAACACGCGCATGCATGGTCTGTGCCCTACCTGTCCCCGTAGTTTCAGGAACTCATGCAAAAATTACATTTCGGTTGCAGAAATGGAGAGAAGGGACTTTTACACAGAGAATTTTGCCTGCATAAAAAACATAGAAGGCTAAGTTGACATAACAAGCCTGTGAGTCAATCAATCAAGATACCAGTAAGCAAGCTGAACAAGTTCCAGTAGGTTGAAGTGTGTCTTACCCTCTTCATGTTTTGTGGGCAAAGCCACTATAAGTTCCCTCTTTGTCTCACTTTGTTACATTAGTCTGTTTGAGTGACTCTTATTTTGTTACGAGTTATTTAAGTAGAGTTTATTTATTTCACTTTTGTACATTTGATTACTTTTGGGTTAAATAAAAGAAAAAAAAAAAAAAAGGAAAAGACTTTTGACTTAAACTGTGCCTGACTATTCTTCACTGCTCAGTCCACAGAAGAAATGTGGTAAAGCTGGAGTTTGAGCAGCATGTGCACCAATATTTTTCACAATGATGGAAATATATAATCTAATCTCAAAATGCTGCATCAGAAATAGGAAAACATAATAAATCTAAATGTTTATTGTTTAATCGGATCCCCATTAACTTCCACCTAGGTGGTAACCTAGCTGCTCTTCCTGGGGTCTGCTTGTAAAACCATAATATACTGTAAATTACACGTCAAATACAAACTTTGTTATAATGTAAAAAAGCTGGAGGGGGAAAGTGTTTAGAAGCTAAACATGTAAACCATGAGGGTCCCACATTTAAGTTGATAACTAAATTTCCAAATCATCAAAACTTTAGTGTCGTTCCAGCATTCCCAAATCTGTCTCAAATCTCTCAATCTGGTACAATTTTAAAGAGAAAACCTCGTAATGAGCACTTTTATTTTTATTTTTCATTCTCTAGATTAAATACTGTATACTGTATATTCATTGATTTTCAAGTAAATAAATGAAAAAAATGATGTTTGATTCCCCTGTTTGGGTGTGTGGAGAAGCTTTAGCTTTATAAACAAGGCAACTTTCCTGACCATTTTCTTCACTGTGCCACAGTAACCACTTTAGGAATGCTACTTTGAATAAATTTAACAGTAAAATGTTTTATACTGCAAGTTTTCAGCCAGCTGTGACTTGACGTATTAGCATATGCATTGAATGGAATAGCATGGGAGAGAATGCTGCTTTGTGTCGACTCTTCTGCTTTTAGCCTCAGAGCTCTGCAGAGTTTTGTCATTTAAATCGTCCCAAGGGATAAAAATAGGAAATAAGCAGAAAAAGGAGGAATAAATAGATGCCTTGTTATGTTTTTTATTTAAAAATGACCCATAGTAAAATCATAAAAATAGCTGCTAACATTTCCTTTGTTTCCTCTTGTGTAATGTGTTTATTAAAATGCAGTGAATTGTTGACATTGTTTTACACTGCAAAAACTCAAATCTTAAAAAGTGAATTGTTCTAATTTCTAGTCAAAATATCTCATCACACTTAAAATAGGACAAAATTACTGAAAGAAAAACATTCAGTGAGATATAGGAACTTGTTTTAAGGCAATGCATCTTATTTCAAGAAATCTTATCAAGGAAATCTTGTTAATCATTGGATGGCTGAAATAAAAGATGCATTGCCTTTAAAGCAAGTTTTTATATCTCACTGAAATGTTTCTCTTTATGTATTTTTGTCTTATTTTGAGTGTGATTAGATATTTTGACTAGTAATTAGTCATATTTACTTGGTATGATTTGAGTTTTTGCAGTGTAGAAGAGCAAAAAGCTCAACTATTTCACCACAAGGTTTGCTGTTGAGCTCTGCCTGTCAACCAAAACAAAGCGTGTCATGAACCATGCCAACCTCTACCTCTGCTCCACACCCCTCTCGCCTCATCTGCTCACACATATCTGCCAAGTGTAAACACACTGCGCAAAACAACATCACCATAATTACCATTAAGCTTCGTAGGTGTAAGCTACTCCAGTAGCTGATTCCAGCTGATTTGGCTGAAGCTATCGCTGGTGCTAACACTGGGAGCTAACGCTCACATCCCTACTTTTCTCCCTGAGTGAAAACGATGTTTTAGCATATGCAAACTTACTGCCTTACCCTTACTAAAAAGTAGTATATGGAAATCTGCTTTAAGTATACTAATTTTAAACTTTAAATAAGACAATATACTTTCAGTTAACTATATTTATGCACTTTTCAGAAATATACTTAGCAAAATTTACTTGGCATTTACTAATAAATATACTAGAAGTTTAACATATTTAGCCTATACTTATATTTAAACTTTTGAACAATATACTTTGATAGTAGTACATTTATTGTACATTTTCAAACATGCTGGTCTCTGATACTTACAGAGATCAGTGAAATACAGAGCCCTAATTTCCCCTTGGGGATCATAATAGTATCGAAAAAAAAAAATAAATAAACTAACAGTATACCTAGAGGTATACTTTAAAGTGTACTTTCTAAAATTAAAAGTAAGCTTGAAGTTGTAGTACGAATACACTCACAGTAGACCAGAAGATTACTTTAAGTATATTTAAAAGTATACTTTTAAATATACTTAAATTGGGCCAATTTAGTCCCAAGAAGTACACATGTTGGTATACTGGTAGTACACTGATAGCAGTGTACTTGGTAAATAAAAGTACACTTGGGGATATACTTTGCTATACTTGAGTATACTTAATGACATGTACTTAAAGAATACTTCGTTTTGGTATGGGTACAAATATTAAGTTTTTATTAATGGGAGTCACTTGGGAAGTTTAAAGAGCATTTAACTAACTTTAACATGATAAATCTAATTAAGCTGTAATTGAATGAGGTTGTGAAGGAAACTCAACAGATGAACTCAAAATTGCCCTTAACTATATGCAAGTACGCTTGAAATTTGCTAATTCTAAACTTTGAATAGTTTTGTTTATTTTCTTATCAGAAATATACTTAGTTTACTTTACTTTTCTAATAAATATACTAGAAGTTTAAGTATATTTAGCCTATACTTATATTTAAACTTTTGAAAAATATGATTTAAAGCAACCCTTACCGATGTTGCATTGTTACACTATTTTTTAATAGGGTGAAATGCTATGGATGAGGTAACTGAACTCTGAAATACAAGACAGACCCATCATTAATCAAAATGAAATACTATTCCAATCTCTAAATATTCAATGAAAACTCCAACCAATCCTTGAAGTGGGGTGCACCCCTAGGATTGGCCAAGGGACCTGCCTGTCAGACCTTTGGTTCTGCATTGGGAGGCAGAGGGAATGAGGGGGTGTATCTTAGGAGTGAGGCGGGACTGTTTATATTCAAATAATCTTGCTGTGCTTTCTGAAATGCAAGATTGGTAAAGGTTGCTTTAATTGAAGTACATTTATAGTACATTTTCACACATACTAATTTCTTTGTGGCATACTGCAAGATGTACATTCTATCATGTTTTTAATTCTATCTTGTAAGATTTAGGTGCTAGCTTGCTCCCCCAGTTCATATCATATTTATCACATCAGTCTACTTAAAAGTGTACTTTTTAAAAGTTAAAATAAGCTTGAAGTTTTGTAGGGGTAAACTAACAAGAAGATTACTTTCAGTATACTTGAAAGTGTACTTTCAAATACTTAAAGTGGGCCAATTTAGTCCCAAGAAGTATACTTGTTTGTATACTGCTAGTACATTGGTATCAGTGTACTTGGTAAATAAAATTACACTTGGGGGATATACTTTACCATACTTGAGCATACTTAATGACATGTACTTAAGGAATAATTCTTTTTGGTAAGGGTGTTCTTTGTAGCAGAAAGTTATTCCGTCACGGTGCAGCAGCTTCCTGGAAAATAGGTATTAAATACAGGAATAAACAGTAAGTTGAGTGGAGTCACATGACACAACCAACATTATTGATGTGTCTTTCATTTGTGAATTATCTCTAATTTGCTGTTAAAAAGTAAACTGCGTTGTGGGAAACCTGCTCCCTTACCATGACTAATTTCCCTGTACTCAATTTAATTACACTGATTCAACTTAAGTAAATTAAGTTATCTGGCATTTTGCCCTCCAAAGTTCATACAACCTATTTAAGATTAGTATTACTAACCACTAAATTAAAAATTAAGTTATATATCTTCTAGATATATTTCCATTAAAACCAACATTACATTTTACAGTGTGCCTGCATGACTGCATTTCACAGTGCTTATTGCAAATACTAGCTGGGCTGCCGGGCTACTGACCTGACACAACCGTAAGCACAACCACAAAACCGGACCCATAGCTGGGACCGAGCCGCTTCCAACCCAAGCTCCGGCCATTAACCCACGCTATCATAACATTATATTTAATTGAATGCATGTTACTGTAACACTAGTGAAAACAGATGTTGGTACTTCTGTTGATACTAGCTGCTTAAGCAAAACATGCTGCTTTAGCTCTCCCAGTCCCCTCCCCCGTGGAATGACAAGGCCGGTGTTGGTCTCTTTCTCTTTTTTTTTTGTTTTGCTTTAGAGGTGATGTCGGATCCTTGTCATCTCCAGTTGAACGTTTGCTTTCGATCTCCTCCATTTTTCTTCTACAACACATGCTGCCATTGGTTGCTGGCTGTAGCTTTTTATAGGCAGGAGGGCCACGGTCTCAGACCATCTTTGTGAAGATGATGCTGGAGATCAACACAGAGAGCCACATGCTATACTCTGGAAAAAAATTCACATCTAGTGATTTTTAAAAATTCTTCCTACTGTATCTAGAAATGATTAATTTTCACTTATGGCACCTTTAATGCTACAAATTCTTATTTATTTGTATTTTCTGGCAAAGTCTGAGTTTTGAATTAATGTTGGAGACAAATGTCATTTCCCTGAATATTTGATTGCAACAAATATCAACATAAAGTGGGATTTTCACAGATTACATTAATGTGTACTCAACTTGTGTTATCCTATATCCCCAGAAATAGGAAGATACTGAGTTATTTGCCATAGGCTTTCCATCATCTCTCTGCTCATAAAACCATCTGTAAATCCATTGTTCTCTTTGTTTTGTATTCTTTGTCACAGGTGCTTTGGCTGTCATGTGGGTCCTGTTGACATTTGGCATGGATTGGATATCCATCTGTGAATGTGACAATGCAAGGTTTGTTTTTTCTTTTTAAAAAGTATAGATATTTTTGTGCCTTTCTTCTCATAAGAACCAGGGGTAAGAGCTGTTTACAATGCAGCCCTGCATCCTTCCCCCCCTTCCTTTTTCCCTTTCAGCCTGTCCTCCATCTTTCTTGAAACAGGAAAACACCCACGCCCCACACAAGTATTTTAGAGTGAAGGAAAAAAAAAAAAGATCTTTAAATCAATACTTCAAGCTTTTGTTACCTTTTGCTCATGAATCTGCGTTTTACTTTTTACATGCATACATAATTAGTTTGGCTTGATTGTCAACCTGAATGACCATGCCATTAGCACTTCACAAGCTCCACAACATTTAAGATGCGGGGTGGTGTTTGCAGATCTAAGGGCAGGAAGGGATTAGTATGCAATTACTGCCTGAAAGGAATTAGCAGGCGCTGCTGATGTTTTGCTTTTTGATTCAAACTGTTCTAAGAAAAACAAAGTCTCAGATGTGTGCCGTAACTGTTAATGGTGTTATAAAAAAAAGCATGGCGGCAATATAGAAGCGCACCCAAGCAACTAGATAACATGTGCAGAACTACACATTGTTCTATGCTCTAAGCAACAGAGCAATGACCTTGTCCATAAAATGTACTTTTCTGTCTTAATGGACGCTGTGTGGATGATGACATCTGAGGCATTTTATAGTGATGCTAATCAACTAAGCAATATGATTTAAATGTATATATTTGATACTTCTGCAAAGCTTTTAAAAGTGTGATTACAAAATGAGCAGAGGTGCAGGAACACCTGGTTCTTGCATATCTGTTACAGTATTTCAGCTTTTGGTTGTACTTTACCGCAGCACATTAGCATTAGCATTAGCTAACTAAGCTTGAGCTACACTTCCCATTTTAATTCAAACATGAGACTGGCGAGACTGTTAATTGTTTTTAAATGAAGCTACAGTATGAAAGTGTCGCGAAATACAGCCTGTAATACATCTGATGTCATGTAGGAAGCTAGGAGAGAAAAAGGGAGAAATATGAAATTGTTTTGAAAACAGGAAGTACACAGATTAGGCTAGACTAACGCAAAAGGAGGAATTTTGTGTTCCCAGACGAAAAACCACATTTAGCCAATCTTGCCAGGTCCTGTGTGTCGTCACTCCCGGAAAATACTAAAATGGGCAAAGGCAAGGCCGCTTTGAGACGCGGGGCAAATGATTGACAGCTGACGTACTCTGGGCTAAACGCTAACCGAGCTAACTCGAAACTAACAGGAGCTAATGAAGATTAGCCCCTTAAGTGGCGGGGTAAAGGTCAGACACGCTTAGACTTGCTATTCGCTGACTAAAAAACCACCGTTGTGCTACTATGCTACAAACTGAGACCTTACTGAGAGCAAACAAGGAGCTAACTTGGAGCCACCGGTTGGCAGGCCGGGCTTCCGGTCTGCCGCCTGTCAATCAAAAGGACACGCTCTTAATTATGTGTAATTTTAAGATTAAATAACATCTAAATGGATGTGTTATTAAAAAATTCACCCCCCTCACAGTTGACATGAAGGTAAACCTGACCTATTAAACCTAAAATGATATTTTGAACCAGGCTGTAAACATGTTTATTTCTGCTGTGAAGTTGACGTTTTTAACATGGGAGTCTATGGGGATTTGCTCCGTTTTGCAGCCAGCCCAGAGGATGAAGGGAGAACTACAAAAAATGACTTCTTCTGGGTAGCCTCATAGTTGGCCACCGGATGTTGCCGCTTGGTTCAGACGCAGGCTACCATAACCATAACCAGACAGGAAGGCAGAACTACATTAGATGCCACACACTGCACCCCAACAGGACAAACTAGTAGTCCTGTATAAGTTATCATTCTATGGACCTTTTGAACTTCTTGTATTTCCACTTAGTGATCCAGATCATTAATGTTAAGATGTATTCTCATGTCTCTTAAATATGACCTCAGTAGGGGTGTGACAAAATATAAATTCACTGAAATAAAGCAATATTTTATGTTGCGATATTAAAAAATACTGTATTGATATTTTTACTAACAAAATATTGTTAGTATCTTGAGTTTTCATCGTTCTATTATGAAATCCTGCAAGATTTTGTTGTTCTATTTGCAACGGTCCAGCATGTAGAACAGGGTAACTTAACTCTGTCCTACGAGGACCGCAATCCAGCAGGTTTTCCATGTCTCCGTGTTCCATCAAAAGATACTGTAATGAGTCATTGTGCAGAGCTTGATTGGCTGTTGGATCTATTTAATTTGAGTCGGTGTGTTAGAGCAGGGAGAGATGGAAAACCTGCTGGATTTCAGCCCTTGTAGGACCAAATAGACTAATCCTGATATAGAACATCCCTGCTTTACTGATATTTATGTGCAGTCTGCAGGTTCAGGTTAAATTTTACACACAAATTAGAATGTGTTCAGATTGAGATCATAATGCACTGACTGAAATGTTATTTTTTTATGTGCACTAATGTGTGTTTCAAAGAGCCACTCTGTATTTTGTTGTACTGTTTTAATAATTTCACATGAATTTCTTTCACTTTCGTGAAATTGACAATATTTTACAATTCATTTCACATGGATTCGGTTTGGTCAATAAATTCAGCATATGTTCAGTGACACACATTGTGGTGTTCATGGATTAAATTTATTCCAATATATCGATTATTGCAGAATCGCTGTCTTGTGATATTGTTATTGTATGCAAAATATTGTGATAGTATTGTATCGCGAGGTACCTAGTGATTCCTACCCCTTGTTATCACATCAGTGTATGTGACTGTTAAATAAAAGAACACAATAATTGCATGTTTTATAACATGGTCCCCCTGATGCATAAAAGTCCACCATCCAATGATGCCATAATGTCCAGGACATTACTTAGTTTTTGGATTACAGCAAAAAAGAAGGTGAAGGTATGATACATTTGATTTAACACGAAAATTGTTTCCAGAATCTCAGTTAGCAAAATGCTTTAATTTACAATTTACAGTATCTCAGATATAAAAACTAAATTAGAGATCTGCTGATAATTCACTCACAAATGAGCATCAGCGAATGCTAAATAAAGACGGCTTGGTTCGTATTGTTGCATTTTCATTTATGGGACTGCATTACTGTTGATGTTTCCTTTCCTTACAGATAGAAATTAGCACCTTGCTAAATCCTGAATTTTTACAACGGTATTGTTAGTTCATTAACACACTGTTCCATTTAAATGAATGATTAAAAGTGAAAAATACTTTAAAGCTATCACCTGTACCAGAGTTATAAACAAAGTGAGAGACATTCTGGACCAGAATGCATAGTTTGTTTGCAAGATGTGGAGTTTGACTGTCAGAGCTTGACGGCATGAAATTTCACTTGACAGGTTTTGGAGCGTTTGATAGAATGAGCACACTGAACGGCTGAAGGCGGGAAGAAAAATCATCAGAAAAGTCAAAGCCAGCGACGATGTAAACAAAGTTGTTCTTGAAGAAGCTGCTGAGCCTCTTACATTTTCATACGGACGTGTGTCCTCAGATAAAAGCTGCAGACTCTGCATCAAAACCAGCAAAATTCATGCAAAAATCAAAGTTATTATTCAAACTCACCCAAATTCATCCTCTTCAGCTGAACACGGCTTTGATGCCAGCTTGAATTGGATGAACATGGCAGTGAGAAGTAATTGATTATTTTCTGGTTTATACTAGCGCCTTGCTTCTGAGAGAGCAAATGAGACTTTGCCTCTTTATCTCTCCTTATTTCACCATTCTCTTGATTTGCGTTGAAAGATGCTTGCTGTGAAGGTAATCTGTGCATGCACGCTGCAGCTTGCAGTCAGACAAGGTGTTCCCTTTGATAGCTGTGAATGAGGAACTTTTGGCTCACGGGCATTTCTTTCAGCACAAAACATGAGATAATGCTTCCAGAAGACACAGTGCTCATTTGTTTGAGGTTGACAGTTTTTCTGGCATCATTGTTAAGTGGTTATTAAACACAGCATTGCCAAGTTGGGGGTAACATCTAAAAACAGTTAAGACAGCATATGAGAAAAAAAAAAACTGAGTTGTTAAAAGGTTTCTTTTTTTTTTTCTTTTTCTTCAAGGTGCTCTGAATATTATTCACGCTCTATTTTTCCCTGTTAATGAACACCTCATTTTCACTTGTTTATACAATATTTTGTTAAATGACATTATTTAAAATAAGACATTTTTTGTAATTCAACTGGATGTTTCAAATAGTCTCTTATAAAGACTTGAATAATATCTTATTGAATTGTACAGATCAATGTCAACAGTCAAGGGCAAAAATATTTTTTCAAATTTATTAAGCTGTAGTTACAAAGAAACAGATGTAAATTATGAAGTGCCATCTAAGCCTCCTCCATTAAAGTAATCAATTTAATCATTTTTGTCAACATAATCTGATAAATTTGGTTATTATTTTATAATAAGGACCATAAGGCTCTCGAGCAAGGTCTTCAACAAGTCCAACTGCTACCCGGGGACAATGATATGGCAGCACACTGCTGTCTGGTTTATTATTGGTCAAATACTTGTGTTTAGCAGACAACATGTACAGATCATTGATATCTATATAATCGCTAGATCTCTTATGGTTGCTCGCTGGACAGCATTATTGGCGGCCATCTTACCACAGGTAAGGCTCTTTCTTGGGCCCTATGTTTCTGAATGAAGGAGAGTCATCTCCACAAATGCAAATAATCATATTTCACTGAAATCTTGATGGATTTACAAATGGTTTGGTTTCTTACAAACTTTTCTTACAAATCTTATTAGCGAGGCTAATTCTGGATGCTTGAACATGCTGAAATTGCGGCATTTCTTTTTGAAAAAAGACTTAATCGAGTGGCACAGTTGTGCATAACGGCTAATATAGCTAGCCTACTTGCACAAGTAATTAGGCATAATTAGATCTTTAATTAAATAGCAAGGAATAAGAACATCAGTGACAATTTTGTGATAAACCCTTTTGTTTAAACTACCATCTGTACTTGCAGTGTAGTGATGTGTCGTGCTCAGAAGAGCCGGCTCTGAGAGCCAATGCTTTGCAGTGAATCAGAAGAGCCGGCTCCCAGTTACAACTTTGGCCATATGGTCTTCAAAGTTGTCAATCAAAACAAATTTTGCAGTCAAATGTAAACGTAGAGGCTTGTGAAGACCTCAGACAGTGGTGAGGAGAGTGTATGAGAGCATCAAATTGTCCTGTAATATAAACTTGAAGTGACACCAGAAAGCAGCATCTGGCTCCAGTTTTTTTGTTGTTTTATAGTATTGTGTATCTTTTCTTCACCTGCCTATGGACTACAGATGTAAATTAGCTCGCTAGCTATAATTCAACATGTTCACATCTGTTGCTGATTTGTTCATTAATGTGTACTGTCCCTATCAAATATGTGAATAAGTAATTACAAAGTTTGAAGATAGAATAAACACACAAACTTAAACAGCTTCTCATCAAAACACTGAATGCAAAAAAGTTTTCAACACAAAAGCCATTTGATTTTTGCAAAGTGAAAGTGAAATATCCTGCTGCAAATGATCAAGAGCCATTTGGGAGTCAAAAGAGGCTCTTCATTGGGAGCTGAATCAAAAGAACCGGCTCTCTGAAAAGAGCTGAACATTCCATCACTATTGCAGTGTGATTAGCTGGGGTGCGTTTCCCGAAACCATTGTTGCTTACATGCTTCAATATACTGTAATTTCCCAAACTATGTTGCTAACAGTTTAGCAGCTATGGTTTTAGTAAACGCACCCCGTCTAAAGCCCCGTCTAAATTTTGTTGAATGTATTTTCCCTTTTAAATAAACTCAAACTCAAATTTTTTTTTCTTCAACAAGTTTATGCTACCTGCTGTAGACAGCACACGGGAATATGCAGCTTCCGGCACGCAGTATTTCTCGCCTATGATCGGTCTCGCCTATGACCTGTTGAACTAACTGTCGATCACTCTTAACTGCATTAACTGCAGGCACTCATTTTTAGCTACAGAGCACTTTTCAATCTGTCTGCTCTAAGTAGGCCTAAAAAATGTAGTGGAGTACATTGATATTATTAATCACAACGCTTAGTCGCTCTGATTGGTCGATGCCCTGTCTCAAGCTGCTAAAGTTCAGATTTTCCAATTCTGGCATACGCCACCTTGTAGTTTACTCAGGCATAGTAACAGACGCAACGTTTCTGAAAATAGGAATACATTCTCCGACATACCTAGATGTTCTTAGACACCAACAACATGCATTTAAACTTTATTATTGACTAGAAAGTCTTTGCATCACATGGCACAGCAATAAGGGAAATATACTGTATATATTTTTTAAAAAAATAGTTCTTTGTAAATTTTTCCACTGCTAAAATCACTGGGGTTATTGACCTAAAGATTGCATACAAAGATCTCTCTCAGTAGCCGACAATCAGTTTAAAGGCAGGATGATGTTTTCCAGGAGCATTTTTTACCATATTGCTTAAAGTCTTGTTCACATCCTGACTGCAGCCAATGGATTAAATGTTCTGACACAAAAATTAAAAAAAGTAGTCACCTGTGGAACGTACAGGACTGGAAAAACCCCATTCAATGAAATTTATTTCATTAGATGGGCCTGTAACGGCCTGTGCTTATTGATTGAATGATTATATGTCCATCAAACTCGACTGCCGTTTGTTCCCCTCCCATCCTCCCCAGGCGCGGCTTGCAACTCGCCGCTAGCATCTCACAGTGCAAACAAACATGGCTGCTCGCTGCTCTTATTTATGCCACTGTTTGCTCTTAAAGACACACAACTTAACTTTTAGACCTTAAAATATGTGTTTCTGACTCGTTTTAATGACACACCTACATTCTTTATGCGCATTTTCGAGCCGTCACTGCCCAGAGGCGCCCCGGGGCTCAGAAGGAGCAGTATTTTTTAAAATGTAGCTTTCTCAAACCATTTCCCCCCTACTCTGCCTTTAATGTCCTTCTTTCAAAAGACTAAAAAATAATGAAAAAAATAACATAGATACTCTGACAGCACATTTCCTGAAGCTGTCCTCCTGTGTTAACACCCCAAATTTAGTTTAATAGCTTATGTTTGGAAGGTTTAAGTGATTGTTCCATTAAGCAGATGTTTTTAATGCACTTTTCACTAAAAACATTCTATCTTGTGGGCCATTTGATGTTGCCTCTACACTAGTTTCCTTACAGGTTCTGATGTTTGAACATTGGTTCTCCATTTGCTGGATTTTACTTTATTAAACTCATTTTTACACTTTTATGATCGTTTTATGGGTTTAACTTGACCAACTGATTTCATATTTAATTGTAGTATGTGGTGTAACAGTTACTCGTTCTAACATTGTAATATATGTGTCTCTGTGTGTGTTAAGGTAAGCCTAATGAGACAAATTCCACTTATTTTATGGGGCAATGAGGTATTTAATCTTAACTCTTGAATCTAATCAGCCCTTACATCAGGAATGGGGCAGTTGTTAATTTGTATGATTTCTTTTTTTTCAAGATTTGACTGCAGAGTTTTGCCTTTAGATTGATTTTTCTTTTTTTTTCAAACAGAAAACACTCCTTTTCATTCCAGTCATGTATTGGAAATGAAAAATATCCCAAACTTCTCATCTTTTTTTTATTCCGAGTCCTTCCACAGTCACACATATGCAAACTGAGAAATGAGAGTCTCTTCTCATTAGTAAAACAAATAACCTCTTAAAGTCTTTTCCCAAGCACTTTTCCCTGACTTTATTGGAAACCTTCATAAGTTAAGGATAGATGGTAGGAGAAATTTGCAAGAGCTTTAAAAGAAATTACAGCTTTTACAAATGAGATGATGCTGTGATGTGCATCTGCATTGGAAATGCTGCAACTTTAAACTAGCACTCACTTCTTTGGTGCAGTGACATTTGGATGGATGAATTAGCTGTTGTTAGTGGGCGTTACTGAGAAAATCTCCCAAAGTTAAAAAGTGCTTCTGTAAAAAAGTAATTTCAGGATGAAATTGCATCCTCTTCCACAGGGTTAAATGACTTATATCCAGCGTTTTTGCCCACGTGACCCATATCTGAGCCATATCTTGTTATTAAAGCCCTG
This sequence comes from Atherinomorus stipes, assembly GCA_023101725.1. NCBI lineage: Eukaryota > Metazoa > Chordata > Actinopteri > Atheriniformes > Atherinidae > Atherinomorus > Atherinomorus stipes. Next base: position 155,958 of record JALJCO010011148.1, on the reverse strand, counting down.
AACAGCACAAATCAGACTGCTTCCGATCCGGCCCAGCCCACTTTTCCATGCGATACTAAATCTCAACAATCATGCTGCATTTCATCTGACTTTTACATGCTAAATGTGAAACAGATGTCAATTCTGCACGGGACACAATAAGGCTGAGCGTAAACAACAAACAGAGCAACGTTAGATCAGGACTTTTTTTGACTGGTTGCATAACAACTTCAAAACTGAAACATGCACTACAGACTGGCGTTGCAACTTTTTTGCACATGTGGGTCACTTCAGGGCTTTGTGTAGCTTACATGAAAGTGTGATGGGGGTGTCATTTAAATGATAATGTGCACAACTACGTAAAAAAGATCTGATTTTTGCACAAAAATGGATTTGAGCTGAAAAATGAATGTAGTCTTACAGTACATAGATGATTCGACCAACTGTTTAACATTTTTAAACGTCTGTCCCATATAACTTCTAGTTGAAAAAAGTATGTCGTGAGCCCTGTATTGTTCCACCGCCACACTTAACGCAATTTGTTGCAGCCATCAATATGTCCCTTTAATGCATGACATTGGTGGATCAGTGAGACGGTCCTGATGTTACTACCTCCCTTTGTCAGGGTGTGAGGGAGTGGAGGACCCAAAAGTAGGAACAAAGCATGAGGCAGGCAGGTGAAGAGGGGAGCCAAGGTTTATTACTCAACACAGAAGGTAAAGGGTAGCACATAGACAAGGACGACTAACTAGGGACGGAACAACGAGACACTGGGGAAACGACCTGTAGCATAGAGGGAACCAGAAACTAAATTTGAGACCAGGAGGGAAAATCTACAAAATGGAAAAGGGAACCAGACGGGCTAATACACAAAACCCATAGATCATGACACCCTTAGCTTAAAGATTACCGAGTTGTTTGATGCAGGTTGATGCGGGCAGAGCCGGTTCAGACCTCCAAGGGGCCCTAGGCAAAATTCTGGTAAGGGGCCCTCCTAATGGAACAGCAAAAACTTTCAATAGTTGCACATGACACCCAGTGCTTTAAACATAATGTATATATATTACACATCTGTGGATGCGTCTGCATCGGGTGATAAAGCTGGCGCATCTGTGCCTGTCCTAAATGAACCTGCTCTGTCTGTGCTGCTGCTTGTAGGAGAAAACTTAAGCACAGCACCTGTTATATGGATACGGCTAATATTAAATATTAATTCTCCATCAAATTGGCTATGCTTGTTTTACTTTCATATACTTCAAATGTAGGCAATTATTTATATTATCATTTATCATACAAATGATTAATTTAGCACCATTGTCTGAGTATTTTGTGAATTTTAATTCTTATATTCTTATAAAATATCTGCATCTACAGTTGTCCTCAAAATATTCAGACCCTCCAGTTAAAGAAAAAATCAGCTGTCACTGAAATAAGTTGAAATTGACAAAAGTAATAATAAATAAAAATTCTATGAAAATTGTTGATTTTTTAATTGTGGCTTGACAGAAATCTAAAAAAAAAAAAACACACACGAAATAAAACAAGTAAACAAGCACAATGAGGCTCTGAAGCTAAAATGTTGTTGAGCGACACTTTGAGACAATCACTGTAATCAGATGTTTTCTTCTAATGTTCAAAAAGACTGGGATAGTTTTGTTTGTTTGTTTGTTTTAAATTATATTTTCAACCATAATTCAAAATCAATATTTTCCTTCACTTAATTATAATTTTACTATTTTTCAAAGATTCATTATTAGTTTCTTTAGTTTGTTGTTATTTGAATTACTATTGTGAATATAGCCTTTCATTTAATTTAAGAGTATGAATCATTTTGAGGACGACTGTGCCTGTTGGTTATCCAAGCAAACAAAATTAAATCTTAGTCAATATTTATCCATTTACTTTTTATTGTTTTGTAAGTACAGTTGTAACTTCAAAACCGAAACTAAACTGATAGCAGCCAGCAAACCGAAGCGCCCCCCCCCGGTAATTTAGGGCAAACTTGTACAAGTCCTTCCCATTCTCCCACCGAGAGCAGACAGTTACCTGACTGCTGTTCCTGCGGTTCATCCTCATGTTCTTTCCTTCTCATTTCCTCGTATCCTTTAACTCTGCTTCATCTCTCACTTCTCCTCTCCAGCCTGATGTGCTGGAAATGCGCGACGGGTGGTGACGTCGTCAGGGTTTTTTCTTTTACTTTTTTTTTTTTTTTTAATAAATCCCTTCACGGGGCCTTTATGAGTTTGCGGGGCCCTACGCAACGTGCGTAGTGTGCGTATTGGGTGAACCGGTACTGATGCGGGTTTGTGAGCCTTTCCCACTGCCACTCAAAGCCGATTGTTCACGGGTTTAAACAGGCTTTTTGACCATTGGGAAAGAGGTAATAGAGATTGGATTTGGGAACCTGCAATGGTGGCTTGTATTGGCTTGTAGATGTAAACATAATGCTATTGTAGAACCCTTTCAAATATTTATTTTAAATTTAGTTGCAGGCTAAATATAATTTTTCAAGGATATGCTGTACTTTCATTCTGCACCCTTCCAAACACTTTGAAAAAAGTATTGGCCAACACACCTGACATGCTGATATTTGCACAAAACGCAAATATCGGCCTAAAATATTGGCTAGATGTATAGGTTTATCGTTATTCCAGAGTTCAAGTTACACACAAGGCTGCCATTTCTTCACTTAAATTTAAATCCCCGCCTGTAAGCCCAGGCACCAAAACCTGGTTAGTAAGGAAAAGGGGGTTCTGCAAAATAACACTAAAGGCAACTTAGTGTATTACAAAAGCCCTATGCAAAGTATTGGACATTTCAGTCCCAAAAACTTTTTTAAGAACAAAAAGATTATTAAGGCCCCATTTGATTAATTTCTATTGTGGTCCAAAGTGTAAACTGAAGATTATATATTTATGGACTGATGCTTGAAAAATAGTCTTCCTTCCCTCTTCATGCAAACCTACAAAATTCCACCTTACAGTTTTGTGCTGTACTATTTGTAATCTTGTCCTGCTTTAAAATCAGTTTGAGAAAGATCTAAATGTTTCTCTCTTCACTGCCTTTTCATGATTCTCTCTCAAACTTGGTCAACCACTTTAGTGGTCCCTGGGGAGACTTGCTGCAGTCTAAACAGGTTAAAAAGTGTCAGTTATCATCCCAGTTTGGAAAGCGATGGGAAATGCAGGCTCCACCAAACACAGCTTGGGGTAAGGAGCCAGAGCAAGCACCTAAAATCATATCCAGAAGTAAAAACATAACCCCCCTCGTTGAAGTATCTGAGGCTGTTGCAGTGAACTAACATTCCCCTTGAGTAACAAACTGAACCGGTGTTAACATTTCCTACACTAATACGGTCTCCCTAAAGGCCTGCTGTACAAGGCTTGACTAAGTCTGTTATGCAGTACTGTAAAACTTTAATATCTCAGTGGGACCTCAATTTTGTTGACTACTTTTTACACAAAGAAATAAATCTAACTGCATGCACACAAACAGCAAGCACATGCTGGTTATTTCAGCTTCATCAGCCGAAAGTTTGCATATAAAATCAAAACTAACAGAAGTTTGGCATCTCATAAGTCACATACACATCTGCAGAGCTAACAAAAGTCTCCAGCTCTCCATTACAACCATGACATCACCTTCTCACCACACTGCGTTTCACATGTAGGATACGCACTCTCCTTAATTAATTGAATTGCAAGGCCATCCACTTGGACACCTTCTTTTCAGCCTTTTTATTGCAGCCTTCTGTAAATTAATTGGGTGAATCCCTCATTCCCTTTAGCTGGCATCAGAGACAGTCAAAGGGAGATTAAAACAAAAGCAACATACTTGGATCTACAACCTAAAAGATGTGTGATGCAGCAGCAGCAGAGATTAAAGGTGCAGAATTGTAATTATTTCCTCTCATCACAACTCATACATCATGCTCACTGTATTCTTTTCAAAAAAAAGAGACCTTTATTAAAGCTTTTGATCTCTACATGGGTAAAACATTTTACAATAATTTAATGAAGATTTCCTGAGCGTTGGGTCAGGTTTCAGATGCTTAGCCAGCTTGCACAAGTGACACATGAAACAAAGAGAACAATTTTCTCAGTATATTCTTATTCCTCCACTGACTGCAGCAGGAAATCCTTTAAAATGTCACCACGGTTGCATGTGGGGAAAAAAAAAATCTGAACAAAGAAAATGTCTCACTTGGGTTCATGTTTGATTAATAGTTATTCTTTTAAAGCAACCCCAAGAGTAAGGAGCATTGACTGGCCACTGCTTGATAAAATGTAGACTTGGATCAGTGGGGTTTAATGGACTCTAAAGGACAAGGATCAACCTGCTATATTTCAGGCTAGCTTATACAGGCAGGGACACCAGATCCAGACCTCAGATCAGAGGGCTCAGTGGTGGGTTCATCTGAGCCTCCCAGACTGAAATGCTGGAGACAAAGAGAAAATCAAGCTCTTTAAACTTTGAGGGCACACGTGACCTGAACAAGTCTTATTTTAAAGGCCAAGTGAATGACAGGTATGAACTAATACAGAGGCCTGAAGGCAATTTAGCCTCACCTATTTCCAGCTCTCCACTTCTGATCTCTATCTCTCAATTACTTCTGACATTTTGCATTTAATGCTGCAAACAAGAGCTGTTTTAGAGGAAGAGAAAAAAGACAGCAGGTAATATTCCCAACCCCCACCAAACTTACCAAAAGTATGCTTGTATGCTTTTACTATTATTATTACTTAGTCCAGGAAAATGATTCAAGCATTTAATAAAAACACCAAGAAAGAGCAGTCTGTGCCTTCATATACATTCTGTATGAGCATTTAGTTTCCAGCATTTTGGCTTACTTCAACTTTAATATAGGAAAACAGGATGTTTGCAAGGAATACTTGCCAAAAACCTCCATCACATTGGCTATTCTGATGGCAATTTTAGCCTAAGAGTGTACCACTTAGATCCGCAATGATGCCTTGAAGGCATCAGTTTCTGTTCAGGTTTTAACTTGATGTCTCATTATGTATGCTTTCCACTGAATAGTGCAGCCAGAGGAATTTACAATATTAATGCAATCTCTCTCTCTCTCTCTCTCTCTCTTTTCTATACTGTGTGAAAAGGTTTTTGCCCCCTTCCTGATTTCTTACTTTTTTGCATGTTAGTCACACTTAAATGTTTCAGATCATCAAACAAATCTAAATGTGAGACAAAGATAACACAAGTAAACACAAAATGCAGTTTTTAAATGAAGATTTTTATTTTTAAGGGGGGGGGGATCCAAACTTAAATGGGCCTGCATGAAAAAGTGATTGCCCCCTAAACCTAACAACTGGTTGGGCCACCCTTAGCAGCAACAACTGCAATCAAGCGTTTGTGATAACTGGCAGTGAGTCTTCTACAGCGCTGTGGAGGAATTTTGTTCCACTCATCTTTGCAGAATTGTTGTAATTCAGCCACATTGGAGGGTTTTCCTTTTTAAGGTCATCCCACAGCATCTCAATTGGATTCAGGTGGGGACTTTGACTAAGCCATTCCAAAGTCATTTCAAATCATTCTTTTATTCTTTTACGTTTTAATACTTTTGTCCTCTTCACCCTGCTGTAATGCTTTTACAGTTTGAATTGTTGTAAACATGAAATGTGCTATACAAATAAATTTGCCTTGCCTTGCTGAGCTTGAATCTATTTTTTTTTTTCAGGATTTCATGCAAAGCATTTTGAGGGGATGAACCCAGCCCTGTACATTTCCCCTCAACTTTTATCATTTTTTGTGTCATTTAAACAAAATAAAGTAACATACTAACCGCATAAAATGCACATAAACCATGAAAGTGGTATGCAGTTTACTGAGGGTGAGCAACATGAGACTTTTTGTTGTTGATCAAATGTTGCAACAAAATAAATGAAAATCCGAGGCTCAAATAGAACCGTGTGAAAGTCGATGATATCCTGTTTCTTTGAACTACAATGAAATCTGTGAAGTTTAGTTAATTTAGATGAAGAAATATTCTTTATCATCCTGCCAGTGTTCTGAGTAGCTGTTGGCTTAGCTTTGTTGTCAGACCTCCTCCCTGCTGTTCCAGACTGAGAGCTGCTGTCTACTGAAGGTAAGATCTTCAGAATAAAAAAATAACAGAAAGGAAAAAAATGAATATCCCCTTTACAACATGTGCTTCTGTCAGACTTTTGTGTGTTTGTACTGGACTGTAATAACTAAGAAAATTCTGACTGATTCTTTGAAATAGCTGTACAGTAGCTAAGACTGCTATACATCATCTGAATATGTCTTTTAATTTATGTTGCACGCTCATTAATAGCTAATGTGATGTGATGTGTCAGACTTGTTTCAAACTGCTCCTCCAACAGCTTACATGGCAAGATATTAACGGGGGTGAAGCACAGGAGAGGAGATGAGAGTTGGATGTGAGGCACTAAAATCAATATCATCCATCCGGCATGCTGCTACTCACAAACACAATCACATATATAATAAGATGTACACTCCTCACAAATCCTTGGCTGCAAATACACTCTCCAGTCACTGTAGAAGGCAGATCTAGCTTGAACCAGGTTTGACACCTTTTGCCTTCAGAACTTAATCCTTCATAGCATAGATTCAACAAGGTGTTCCTCAGAGATTTGGCTCCATGTTATATGATAACATCACACACTTGCTGCAGATTTGCAGGCTGCACATCCATGATGAGAATCTCCTGTTCCACCAAATCCCAAAGCTGCTCTGTTGGATTGAGATCTGGTGACTGTGGAGGCCATTGGAGTACAATGAACTCATCGACAGGTTCAAGAAAAACAGTTGGAGATGATGTAACATGGTGCATTATCCTGGAAGTAGCCATCAGAAGATGCTACACTGTGGTCATAAAGGGATGGACATGGTCAACAATACTCCCCGCCACCAACCTGAACTGTTAAGCATTGACTCATACTGTCTTATTATGTGTTGTTTCCAACCAATGTAATGTGAACCAACTAAATCATTAGAAGGAAGGCGTCTGCCAATTACAAGCACTTAAATTTAGAGATCTAGGAAATTACAACACAACTGAAATTGTTCTTTGTACACAAATGGTTACTTAACCATTTGCCATTTTGTATCCTGAGGTTTTTTAAAAAGAGGGAAAAGTGTTAAGAGTTCAGAGAATAAACACATTTAACAAATCAAGGGTCCACAAACACAAAACTATGGAACTGCACTGCAAAGACTCAAATCTTACCAAGTATATTTTTCTAATTTCTAGTTAAAGTATCTCATCACACTTACTATAAGACAAAATCACCTTAAACAACATTTCAGTGAGATACAGGAATTTGTTTTAAGACAAATGCATCTTATTTCAAGAAATGTTATCTAGAAAATTTCACATCTTCTATTGGCAGAATTTTTTTTGCTTATTACAAGCAAAAAACAAAAGAAAAAAAAAAAAAAAAAAACCTTTTCACTTATTTCAAGAGTGGCCAGGATATTTTTGAAAATCAAGGAAATTTCACTTGTTCCATTGGCAGAATAGTTTTGCTTATTCTAAGCAAAAAAAAAAAATCTTGGCTACTCTTATAATGAGTAAAAAAAAAAAAAAAAAAAATTATATATATATATATATATATATTTATTTATATATATTATTACATTTTTTTTTGCTTTTAATCAGAAAAAAGTTCTGCCAATAGAACAAGTGAAATTTTCTTGATAAGATTTCTAGAAATAAGGGTGCATTCTCACCAGGATAGTCCAGGACCTCAATCTGATTGGACGGGGATTCCTGAAAAATTCTGCAGCTTCCTTTGCTTTGGTTTGCATTCAAACTGCAGTAACTGAAGCAGACAAAACCGCCTGGTTAAACCATCATAGTTAAACTGCCCGCTAGGGGCGACACTCCCCAATACAATCACTGATCAATGGTGAAAAAGCAGGAAGAAGGAGAAAAACAGACTCAGTGATTAAAGTGGAAATCTGTTTCTTCTTATTTGCCCACTCCATCTCTATCTACACATTTTTCAGTTGTTCATTGTTGTTGTTTTGACCTCGGCTTCTTCAAACACATGCTGTTTGCTTTGTTTTTCATCCAAACCAAACGATAGTCTGCCCCACTTCCTCCTACTTCTTCTTCTTCTGCTTTATTGCAGTTGACAAATGTCACTTCCATTAGGTGCGCTGGATAGTCCGATAGTCCGTTTGCAAGTGAACCGAGACCCCCGGCTTTTAGATGGACCAGAGTCAGCGTCTATGGTGTGCACCAGAGTATGGTTGGTGTTCAGACTGCGCCAAACGAAGTGGACTATCTGCGGAATTGGACCATGGTCCGTTTGAAGCGGCCCAAACAGCCAGAGAGTGAACACACCCTAAGATGCATTTGTCTGAAAAAAAGTTCCTATATCTCACTGAAAAGTTTTTTGTCTTACAGTATATTGAGTGTGATGAGATATTTTGACTAGAAATGAGAAAAATCAAAGTCAGAAGTCAAAGTCAGCGAAGAAAACAAAACAAAGCAAGTAGGGATGCATGATAATCATCGGGCCAATAACAGGAAATTATGACTTTATTCCAATAAGACCAATATCATGACGACTTACCCCGATAACTTATGTCCCATAAAGTTGGAATTTTTAACATTGGACATGCAGGAACCAAGGGGCAGGAGGGTAAATAGGGGCACAGCAATATACATGGTAAGATTTGAGTTTGTGCTGTTCTGACTACATACAAACAAGCTCTACTCTGAAATCATTTAAGCACGTTGTTGATACAAAATCACCTTTGCTGTAGTCTGAACGCACTGTTATGCAATTTTGGTGAGTCTGTGTGAATTGTTGCCATAGTTTCTCAGTTTCCTGTTCTTAGCCGACAGGAGTGGCACCCCGGGTGGTCTTCTGCTGCGGCAGCCCATCTTGCTTCAGACCAGATGTGTTGTGTGTTTAACCAGTCTGCCCATTATCCTCTGACCTCTACTCACTGGATATTTTCTCTTCTTCAGGCTATTCTCTGGAAACCGTAGAGATGGTTGTATGTTTAAGTCCAAGTAGATCAGCAGCTTCTTAAATACTCGGACCAACAACCATGCCACATTCAAAATCACTTGCTGGGGTTCTTAAATCTCTCTGAATCGGATGTTTCAACACTGAGTATAAGAGAATTTTAATCCTGTGAGACAAAAAAATAACCATCTCGACTCCTGAGCTCAGATTAGACAAAGCTGTCATTTTGAAGCGAAGTGCTGTGAGACAGCCGAGGAAATAACTGATGTCATGGTAGCATTTTCATGTCTTGCCCTAAACTCATCGGAGGCAAAGCTCCGTGAGAAAAAGAACCGCTTCAATGTTGTAAACAGTTGAAATTCAGGGAACAAACGTGTGTGCGTTATCTGTCTAGACTTATCCGGGCTGGTGGAAAAGAGCCAGGTGACTGGATGTGAGAGATCAAAGTTCTTGTCAGCCGTGCTCAGAAGCAGGTAGTTACCAAGACTCAGGATTTGCGTCCATCACTGTAAGCCTTAGCTGCCTTTGTTCTCCGTAGACCTCTATTAACACAGCTGTTTCCCTCCTCCAAAGCATAACGCTGTCATTTGATTCATATCCACAACATATTGTTTCATCCATGATGTTTTCTTGCATGTGGAACTAAGAGGGCTCAGCTTAAGAAGGGCTTGTCCTGGATAATCAAATCCTTATCTTTAAGGAGGAAAAATGGCTCTGTCTTAAAGGACATGGAGCAAAGGACGAGCAAGGAAGCTTAACTTTTATTTCCCCTGCCTCTACATTCTCCCCGTCTCTCCGCTTGTTGTCTTTGTCCTTTTTTCCCCAGTTTGAATTATTTCAGATAAATCCTTTGCATTTTCTTTCACTTCCTTTATATGGCAGCGAATTTAAAGCACCTGATCGAGTGCCAACATTTCAGCCAGGCTTTACTTTCCCTATCCCCTCCCTTCTTGCACTCTTTCTCCATCACCAGTCTTCGGCTCTTTCTCTTTTGCTTCGCCCCTTTCTCTGAGTATAAAAGCACAGCAGCCATTCTGTTCCAACCTGCTTGTCCGCATGACAGAGCATGGGAGAGATGATGGAAAAGCCCTTCGCCCGGGCTCCTGCGTCTGAAAGCCTCTTTGAGTAGAAGAAACTGCTTCTTCTGTAAGGTGTAGGAGAGATACCGGTTGGAGAATCAGAGGAAATCACAACAGAATAAAGCATTCAGCCTCCCAAAACGACCGCGGAAATTTAAAACACCTTTTTCTGGAGGCGATTGTTCTTCACTCTTTTTCAAGGTGCATTAAGAATAAAAAAAGAGGCCAACAAACTACACACATTAATTCTACTCTGCTAGGCTCAGGGAATCCAAGCCGACTGTGTGGGATAGAGAAAATAGAGGAGAAAAAAAAAAAAAAACACTCCACAGCCTGCCTGACTAAATGATGGTGTTAGGATTATTGGGGACCACCAGTTCAGTGAAGCAGAAAATGGGAATATGCTTGTGAGGGCATACCAGTTTACTTGAGCAAGAACTGCAGGCTCCCTGAGAGACAGACGGGACAACCTCAGCAAAACATTCGGCTTAAGAAAAACTCTGCCACGCAGCACTGACGGGTCTAATTGTAGCTAATTGGAATTCATCACATGCAGAAATGCATTTCAGCATCTTATGAATTCTGGATTCTTGGCTATTTGAAAGGACCAAACGGGCTCAATTCAGAAGGAGGAGGAAAATGAATCAAACAATAACGAGGCTGGAAGAAATTTTCAGTCCTTGCATTGCATTCAATCTTAAATTTGCACAATGCAAATGGACCAACTGTCTTTTCTTGTATTTCCTAAAAAGAAGGAAGAATCTAATTAGCCTCTTTTAAATTTCTCTCTTTTCAAGAACTTAAAAAGAGCTGATTTATTCATGTGTCCCCTTTCCTCTCATTATTCCTACAAGTCCGGAGAAAAAAACAAGGCTGTTTGGGAGAGTAAACGTATTTAGATGAATTTAGGCTGAACATTACTTTTGAATTTCTCTCCAGCATTGTTATATTCTCCCCTTTAATTATATATAAAAAATAATTATATCTGCATCCAAATTTAATTCTTTGTCAGATCCTTGTTTTTTTTTTTTTTTCTACCAAGTGTCTGTTTTGAATATTACTATGGTCTAAGGAAGTTATTACGGCACTTTTTTCTTTATTTATCTCAGAAACATTGCAAAACTTTGGCCCTTTTAAAGATTGCTTTTCAGGTCAGTACTGGTACAATTTCTTTCATTCTTTTGTCTTTTTTTTATACTGAGGTAATCAAAGTGGTCATTCCTGGTTTTAAAGCTGACTTAAAATGATTGTTTGCTCTTCAATGAATGAATGAATGAATGTTTCACAGCTTGTTTTAAGCCATTTCTCGCTCATCTAAAGTCTAGATATTTTTAATCACAACAAATCTGTGTGTACTGTATGAGCTGGTATGATGAGGTCTTCAAACAAGTTTTTACAGCTAAAATTGTAATGAAAGACACAATGTGATTTGAAATAGTGTCTTAGTGAGATAATTTAACTTAATATGCATATAAAATAAACAATTTCAGGATTTGGCTACGAAGTGATAAATAACAGACATTTACTCTCAAAACATGATTAATAATCTGACATATTCTGGTCTTGTCTGGTATATTACTCTAAAATCAAGATCTTTAAGACAGTTTTTTGTTGAATATAAGAATGTAAGACAGGGGTCGGCAACTAAGTTTGGCCTGGGGCCAAATTTTTTCCAGGCTAACCGAAGGCGGGCCAAAATTACATCTTCATTTTTTTTCCAAATAAAAGTTTTTCTCATCTGAATTTTTATACTATACCTCTATTATACTTTAGCAAAAATGCAATTTAATTAACTTGTTTCAAATTTATTTTAGTGGCACACAGAGAGCTGTTGTTTTTTATTTATTTATTATTGTTAACTCTTTTTTTCTTAGAGCACATGAGCCATTTAGGTTTCTCCTTCAGGCCAGATGGTCTGAAGTCAAGAAATGTGCTTTATTTGATCTTATTTTGCCAGTTCACTACTTGTGAATAAATGTTCTGAAATCTGTGAAACTGATGTTTTGTGGTCACAGATATAGTCAAAATGCTATCAATGAGAGAGAAAAAAAAAGTTTATCTCCAAAGAGAAAATGCGTTGGAAAATGCGTGAGGTTATTTGTAGATGTGTCCAAACACAAGTTTATTTTTATTTAACATTTGGTTGGATACAGCGTGCTTTATCGTAGCTTACAGGAGGTAGAGAAGAAACTGAGTCGGCATCAACCAGCTGTAGTTTTTAGGTGGAGGTTTCTGTGAACTAAGCACAATGCCCACTGGAGCATTTAGTAACAACAAACCAGTTGTTTTCTTGCTGGTCTCAAAAAGACCAGCCTGGTCTCTGTCTGGTCTTTTTGCTCCTAAAGCAACAATTCTGTGAGTGCAAAGTAACTGTACACATAGTTTTAAACTCCGACTGATTAGCTGTTCAACTTCACTGCTTCCACCTCCAAATGAGGCTGTTAACTCTCCACATTGGAGAGGTGAAGCAGGTGCGGACTCTGCTGCAACTTGAAGCAAAAAATTCAGAGTGAAACAGTTTCCTCGCACGTCCAACTTTCTCTGCTCCCGACATCTCTCCCCTGCTCTGACTCACACTGTCAGAGGCTGTGTCCGGATGTCCTCCTTACTCCCTAACCTAGTGCTTCTCAACCCCGGTCCTCAGGGACCCCTGCCCTGCTGGTTTTCCAGATATTCCTACTTTAACACACCTGACTCAGATGAAAGGCTTGTTAGCAGCTTGCAAAGAACTTGATGAGCAGTTGAGTTGATCTGAATCAGGTGTGGTGGAGTTGGAAACCTGGAATACATGCAGGGCAGGGGTCCCTGAGGACCAGGGTTCAGAAGCCCTGCCCTAACCCCTCATTCACTGCATAAGGCTGCACTACAATGCACACTATCTAGTGCCCTCATTCTGCCTGTGATTCAGACACAAAGCTGACTACTTTTGAAGATATTTTATTTACTTATATTGTGTTTAATCTAATTTCTGTTGTTTTTTTTTCTCTCTCTTTTTTTCCACTGCTCGATGTGTCCAACACCTCACGCCATTCAGCTCTCCTGACCGCAATGAACTGTGGTCTATTGATCCATCTATGGACCATCGAAGCTCACTAGTTTTCAAGATGCATTGTTAGTAATTTTGAGTGCACTACTTTTTTCTTTCTGGACATTCAGACACCACTACAAAATGGTGTTATTCCTTATAGGGCCCTATATAGGGAAGAGGGTGGACATTCAGACACAGCATGCGCAATGTGCATCTCCGACCTTGAAGGGACAGCGATGTAAACATCACCATGTCTGTGCAGTACTGTACAAACACAGACAACGTTTTCTCTCTCTCTTAGGGCAGAGACACACAGGACAGACTGCCGACTGTCGTGGTTGTTGCCAGAAAATGGGGTCGGGCTGATCAATCGGTTCAGTCTCACCGCCACCGTGAGAAAAGTGCCCAAGAAACACATCGAGCAGACTCCAGACCTGGTTGTACCTTCTGCGCATGCGCAAAATATAATGTCACCACAACAGCAGGTGGCGCTGATCTATATGTGGCCCCAAAAAACAAAAACCGGAAGTGACGGACCATTTCCCAAGACAAAAACACATAGAAAAGCTGCTGCTGTTGTTGTTAGCAGAGAGCGAGGACTGCTAGCTAAGGTCCCAATACGATGCCAAATGTTGTGTGAGAATTTGCATTATGTCCGCTCTTCATCTGGTTTGTTCATCTTCACTTTGGGTCTTCTCGTTTGCTGATTCGCCAGCAAAGTCAAACCTCCACCGACTGAACACCTGGCTGACGCCGATACATTACACATTACACATGTTCAATCAGCTGAAAAGAATGCCGATAGTATTGGTGAGGGCTGCAGACAGCCGATGACACTGAACGCACCAAACTGAGTCACGACCCCAACTTCAGAAGACTCCACAACGACACCAGACGGCCAAAAATCAGCCCGGTGTGTCTTTGCCTTTACTTGTCCTATCCAGCATCGTAGCAGGCAGAATGATAGTCTGGCTGTTTATCGTGTTGAACAGAAAAGTCAATTTTTTTAAGAAAGCCATGATAAGTCTTACATCAGTGGTCGACAACTGGCGGCCCGGGAGCCAAAATTGGCCCGCTGCCAATAATATCTGGCCCGCCAGTTGCCGACCACTGATGTAAGAGTTGGTTAGAAAGAATGTTTTTGCAGGGTATCTCCTCGGTGGATACATGAACACACTAGTAATAGAACTGAGAACTTTGTGATTGAAAGATTCACACAGATTTAGCCAGAAAACAGCAAACAGAGCTAAATGAATGATTAACGGTGGAAACATGCAGATAGTAAAGTCATAAAATACTGCACTGTGATGATCCACAAGAACAGCCAGCAGCACGTGAACCACTGGCATGAATTCGGAAAAAGGATGCTTTACCTCCCAACTTAAGTTCAGACTGAGGTTCTGGCCTTAATTTCACTGAAGCTCATCAGATGATGATGCCTCTTGAAGATTATCTAAAAAAATATGTTGAGCTCTATGCACAACTCCACAACTTCCTGAACTAAAAGTGCTGATGACATGATTTTGACGTTTTTTTGCTATGTTTTTTAGCAAAAACATTCTTCATGATTATCTATGTAATAGAAACAGCCTGCAAAAATGATTTATTAGGAAACATCGCTGCATTTCAGCACATCGGACCAGACTGTGGTGCTGCAGTCACGTCTGCTGGAATATTCTTCCTTCACCAGAAATTGTTACACAAAGCTGTGATGTCCAGTTTTGAACAGAGACAGCTTCTCCTCTGGTCTTCATGGGAGTTCTCGGACATCACAGGATTTTCTGGCTGCTTCCAAAGATGCATCCTTCCCTTCATCTTCATCTTAACAAATGAGAACTATTCAAAACTTGACCGGAACCATGCAAGTTATCTTCTCGTTTGTAAAGGCTAATTATTTGCTGCAAGTTAGCTAACGGTTAGCCATGAGCTAATTGTTAGCCACGGCTGCCTCTCCACTCTCACTCCTGACTCTTCGTCGTACCGGCGCTGGTCTTGGCCTGCTTGGTGCAGGTCTAAGCAGCTCTTAAACAGTTGTGGGTTCACTTGGTGCTGTTCTGGGTCGCTCCCTACAGTTCTGAGTCTGCTTGGCGTGGGTCTTGCATGCTGGAGCTGAACCGATTGGACTGGGAGCTGGGAGAAGGTCTTGGAGCTGTAGGCAGCTGACTACAATTCTAGTCCGGTTCTAACCTGTAAGGTCTGATGTCCCCATATTCCTTAGCATCATCACAATCTTCTGAACTGGCTGATGATCCCACCATACAAACCAGCTCCAGTCTAGTGGTTCTGGAACCACCTTTCATGTTTTCCACTGCTTTGATTCTACATGTTAAACAACAACTTCACAGAATTGGACAGAACCACTTATTTTGTTAATTACTTGAAGTTAAGGATGTGCCATCAACACTTGGAGGCAGTCCCTTTAGTTCCTGTCTTTTGTTACTGGACAAATCGATTAATCCAGGTTTGTCTGACCTCAGTAACCATGACAACAATGGCCAAACACACCCGGATTAATCAGTTTGTCCAGTAACACAGAAAACAAAGAAACTGGTTTAAGTTCGGGAAGTAGTGAAGTTGTGCATATAGCCCTTCTCCACATCATTTATACGTCACAATTAATCACAATAATTCTTATGTTATTGCATAAGTTAATGTACCAAGATTTAGAGATACTCAATTGGATGAATGAGGTATTTCTAAACTTTTTATGTCCCCTTAAAGAATACAATAAAAGGAAAATCCACTGGAAAAATATTATGGTAATATGAATTCTAAAACTTAATACATGAACTTTTTAAACTTCACAACACAACTGACTTGATGCTTTCATTTCCTACAATGACACAGATCACTTCATACTAGAAAGAGTGCAAGCAAATCCTTTATGGATTACTGTGGAGTATTTGTAAATCAATATGGGGTTGTTCTTGGACACAGAGCAGACTCCCTGCCTTTGCAGCCTCCTGACTGGATAAAACTGCACCTCTGCGAATAGAAAGTAAAAATATAGAGTATGATGGCTGCTGGAACAGAACAGCCCTGTAGGTAATTTGTGGTGCAGCTTGGATGTGCAGTTGACACTCCTCAGCACCATCCGTCAACCACAGATACAATAAAAGTTGTTGTCTGGGATACAGATGTATTTAGTCCTCATCCTATTTTTTTACCTGCAGGCTAGCAGGGTTCACTTCAATAGCAGAGCAGCAGAGGAGTCAACTTTTCTTCTTTCTCTCTGTCGCCCACAGAATCCCAGCTGACAAAACCCCTCAGCACTGCCGTCCCACTACACCACTTCAAAGAGCTGTGCCCAATTACCGATTTCCCACGTGAATCCAGTCAACCTTTCTGCATGTTCTTACATGCACCCTGTTATGTCCAAAAGTTGAGCCTGGTCAAGATATTTGTTCTTTTACAGAATCCATGCTGCTTAACAGACAGATTTACTAAAATTAAAAAGGAGAGAACTACAAAGGGACGGATGAAAGCAGAAAATCCATTGCAGACCTGTTTGTAGCTGATATTGTCTGCACAGGTTATGCTCAGCACAATGATTAAGAACCCCACAATTTATATATTTTTTACCATTACATATGATAATTCAATATGCAAATGCTTAAACTTTCTAATACGTGAGCATTTTCACAAACAGAGACATATTTATCATGCATTTTCTGATCAAAGGCCCAACTGCTTCATTCTAAACACCTGATGAGTCAACTAAATAGCAAACAGCTAGCACAGTTGTTCTCTGTAGACACAGGACTGATAGAGAAGGCACACTAACCTCATTTGCATTTGTTATATAGTGATAATATAATCTGAGATGATCCATGTACAAAAGGTGATCCAATAACATCATCACACCAGAAGTTCTATTTGATTGTAGCTAAACCACAACCGGACCTTCAGGCACTCAGGCACGCATTCAGTTGCCACTGTCTCTGTAGTCTGACCCGAGATCAGCCTTAATAACTGGCGATGTGTGAGTTTTGAAGTGCCAAAGCTCTGCTGACCTGAACCTGGATCAGCGCTTGCAGCGGTGGCTCCATAATGAGCCACAGTGGGAAACCAGCGATGATGAGTTTCCATGGTGAAGGGCCCCGTTGAGGTTATAGAAGCAGAGACGGGTTGGTAATCAAGAAGTACAGCCAGAGGCAGTGTCAGGCTTGCTCGATTGCTCAATATCCTCACATTACCGTCTCATAAAGCAGCTATGAGGGATCCAGCCCTGTTTGGATGATACTTTGCAGCACATCACAGAGGGAATTCTGGGAAGGGGCTTTGGGAAAACTTATCTTGATTAGTTTTGTTGGTCTGTGCACATTACTTGAAACTTAAAACAACAAATTGCTTTTTATTCATTTATTCATTTGTTTGACAAAATTCTAAACAGCACCTCTGATTAAAGTTCATCTGAAAAATATGTTTTAACACTAAAAGTTCATCAATACAGATGTTTGGATAACTAATTAAAAGATAATTATTCCAGCAATCGGTCCAACAATTATCGACCCTAAACAACCCTCTATGCTCTGGAAAATTGTATATTTGGGAGGTTTTACTGGGAAAGGTCTTGCATGGCCTTAATATTTAATAGGGTTTGACTGCACCTTTTTCTTCATTCAGTGAATGGTGATCTATGTGTATGTTCTTATTGTTTTTCACTAATTTCTGCAACAATTCTGCAAAGTTTCCTCAAACCGATAAAAAGTAGCTCTTCTATGCTTATATTGCATCAAACAAACGCCAACAAAACACCAAAATCAGGGGTGATAACTTCATTCATTAACTTATTTTGTTTGTTTTTTAGCAAGATGCTGGCATAGCTATCTCTGTCTCAGCTGGACAAAATTATTTATACCAAGGACAGTGATCCAGTTAGACTGAGAAGTCTACTTCTTAAGCCCTCTCCTGGCCAGCCACTGGTAGCAAGATTGTCTGAAGCCAGTGGGTTGGCCCTGGTGGCTTAAAGAGTGGGGCAGAAACACAACACCTTAGGAAAATTATAGCACTGGTTGACCAACATGACTGGTCATGCCCTCAGTACTGTGAATAAATGGACAAAATCATGTCAGTCTTTGCTGACATTTAAGTGGGAAAACTGTTTTTCAAATTTGCTTACCTCATGCTAATCCTCAAAATAAAACCGTAATAGCCATAAAAAGAAGTCAGGTTTCCATCTTCCAACAGCAGCAGAACATACCAAGTAGTTTCTCTACCTACTTAGTGCTAACTTCCTTCATTGCTTCCTAGCTTCACCTTTTATCAGTTGTTCATGGTACATCTTTGTTATACAGCAAGTAATCAAAACATGTTTCTTTATTGTTTTGTGCAAACTGCGAGGGGCATCTGACTTTGGCTTTGTAGACGGCCACGTCTACATTAGGGTGTGTAAGAATTTAAACGCATACATATTTAGACAACACCCTGTCTCGGCCACAATAGCCTTAAGTTTCCTCTTCCTGGATATTTTTTTACATGGGTAAATGTGCAGTCTAATTTTTGAATCTCCAATTTTTGGATTGGTGTGGACTTGTTAGGCTTTGAAGAACTCAGTTTGGTAAGGAAGTAACGTCATAGAGAATGTGCCGCGCCACAACCGACTTGTCAACCGGTGTATCTGTGAAATGTCAGATGGTAGGGGAAGGTAGCACCTTTCTTGCCTCTGATTGGCTAGATTCAAGGCTATATTCAAGGCTTAGGAGATTTGAGGCTTAGGTTTAGGGAAAAAGGAAAGGGGAAGTGTTTAGGTTGGCTCAACCTGAGATGACGTTTCAGGGCCAAATGAAATAGCCAATCGGATAGAGGCCTTGGAACCAATCACAGGCAAGAAAGGCGGTACCTTCCCCTACCATCCTATGTTTTAAAAATACGCCAACCTGTGACCACTCAGAGAAAACAATAACAAAATGGAAGCGAATAATTTAGAACTGATTTTGCTGTTCATTTTTCTACATGTAGAGGTGCTCGGAAAGATCACACAAGATCAGACAGCATGTTCATTGACTTTGCTCAACAGGTCGCAGATCAAAAATGAGCTTCTTGCTTCTTCTTCTATGTAGGCAGGATGTACTTACAGGTCAGAAGTGACTGTTGTGTAATAAATGAGTGTTTGCCTTTTTTGAGCATCCCTACTAGGTCAGGTTTGTGCCAGTGGTAGGGCGTTGTAAATGATGCATTGTGCGTGTGTGGACAGGTATAAGGTTAGGTGGAATTTAGTAGCCTGACCCCGGCTTTACACCTGGTCCGTGAGTGCAGCGCAGCGGCATGCCATTCGCACCAGATCGCGCCCATGTAGTCAATGCTTTGAAATATATCGAACATGCCGCGGCACGTGAATGGTCCGTTGTCGCTCTGGCATGTCGCGCTGCTGTGCTAAAGATACGCGCCAGCTCTATTTCTGACGGAGCATGCACCGACATCGCATCAATTTCAGTAGTTCAGATCGGATCAGACAGAAAATCAGACACGTGATTCAGTGTAAAACATCCAGTAACTTCCTAAATAAAAGCCACTGTGCAGATTTCCAACTGCTGAACTATCTGAATGTGACATCAACTCTGTGTCCACGAGGTTTCGGTGAAATAAGAAACCATGACGCATAAACATGTGGACAAAATTAACCATTTGGATGAGAATTACGGGTGATCTTGCAGTCCATCCCATTATTCCGTGATGTCACGAATCTAGCAACAGCTGATGTGCTCACAGGTGTGCTTGCGGGAACACAGTTCACGGTGTAAATGCTCGTGCCATGGAGGTCACAGCAAAGCCGTCGCACTGTGCTGCACTCACGGACCTGGTGTAAAGCCATGGTGAGACTGTCAGTGGGGCTTAATAGTTATAATGATAATGGAAGATTAATATTTCACTATATTGCAGGGGAGTAAGTGCTCACATTGGACCCATATTCATTCACTCCTCAATCATACTTGGTGATGGAAAGCTATGTAGCCACAGCTGTCCTGGCTCAGACTGAGGGAAACGTGGCAGCCATTCCGCACCAACGGCCTCTCCGACACTCATATACATTTATACACCAGCAATGCCCTCACTGGAGGCAAGGAGGGTGAAGTGTCTTGCCCAAGGATACAATGTCAGATGATTGGGGGAGAAGGATTTGAACCTCCAATCCTTTGATCATTGGACGACCCGCTCTACCACTTTCATGCAGAGGAACTTCAAGAATTACTAACCAACCTTGAACCAAACTTATTTCCAGCCAGGCAGCAATGAGTTCTGATGTGTGTATTGCTTGCCCAGCATCAAGGACAAAGACAAAGTTAGTAACCAGGTGGTGAAGGCAAAATGTTTGAAACTCATGTGATCACCAAAATACAACTTAAAGACTAATCAGGTAGCTGGCACATCCATCTATTTCCTTTAACGACTTTGTAATGGAGTAGACCCCAGAGAGGTTGGCAGTCTATCACGGAGCTAACCCAATCTAACCCAAGGATCCAATGATGAATGCTGATTTTTACAACCAATGTAGAATCCCAATCATGCAAGGCATTTGAACTGGGTACTAAACCCCTTCAGGCAGTCATTTCTGTTCAATTCCATTTAATTTGTAAAGTGTCAATATAAAACAAAATAATTTCAAAAGACCTTTGCAAAATACAGTCAAATTCAATCAAATTCAATACAAATGTATTGACAGCCCACAGGGGGACACTAACTTGTCTGGAAGCAAGATTGGTCCAAAGCTAAATTCAGTGAAAGCCTGTCTTGGCACAGTACTTGTGTACCTCAAGGGAAAATGTTTTTCATCCCCTCTATGGTTATTGCAGAAATTGATAGCCCTACTATCTCTGTCACACTGTGTAAATACAACTGGCAGGTTTTAACATTCTCAATATTTTGGACAGGACCTCAGAACCTCAGATAAAAAACCTCTAGGCAGAGCAAGTCATCGTTCCAGACTCGTCTTTGTACCTTCGTCTCAGCAACAACTTGAATGGCCTGTCCAGTCTTTTAAACTGCAATCAATCGCTGCTGGGATGCCGGGAAACTGTTCAGTGCAAGTCTGTTTTTTTGTGTTATTTTTATTCAGCCACATCTTCTTGATCTTGGCTTCAAACCGGCACATTTTCTCCTTGGGGAGCTCACAGTGACTCACATTCGAGCCAGGAAACCAGGAAAGATTGAGAAGTTTCTGTCACTTGCATGAAGATTTTTTTTTTTTTTAAGAAAAAGCAAGATCAATCAGTATCTACCTCTTTAATTCACTTTAATACATACCCTCCCTTCAGTTCCTAACCATTTCTGGTGCTCATGAGTGCCTGAATGCCAATGACTTGGAATCCTGACTTCAAACAGGCTGGAAGATAAACCTATGAAGCTAAAGACTGCTTTTGTGTTCTGGGAACAGCATGTGCCCCAAATTTCTGTGACCCAATTTCTTTTTTTTTTTTTTCCCTCCACTGTCGATAACTAAATTGTATAACTGCAACTAATTGAACAGCATATTTTAATGGCTAAGAAAATTATTCATTATGAGTTTGCTAAACACAAACAAGTATACGCAGGAGCTTGAATACAGCACAGAAAAGCCTCTTGAACAAATTAAGCTTTAAAAGAGACCATATCAAGACAAGAAAGGGACTGCCCCAAAGCTATATCTGTGCCAAAACCAGCTATACTAGCCGCTGTCAGACTGGCATTGGTTAATGAGTTGGTGAATGCATCTCTTACTTGGTTTTCACCTGGATCAGCTACTAGGTTGGTTGGAAATTAGCACAACAAGGTTAGCCAGTGGGTTTCTGGATGAAAAAGGAAGCTGTTTTCACATTTTTCAACCTAGGTGCCCCTGAATCTGGCCACATTCAGACCTTCATCTTTAATGTTACTTTTCTAGCAACGTGAACAGGAGAAAATGATTAGTAAAACAAGTACAGTACTTTCTGTAAGTATTACTGTAACAATTCCCTTCCAAAGGGCTAAATTTGCTATTTAATATACACTACCAGTCAAAGATTTGAACATGTTTTCTCATTAGATTATATAGATTGCCAACAGCTCACTGGCATCAGGTATTTTTCCCAAGTCACTAAAGACAGCTGCCATTAAGCCAATCCTAAGAGACAAAACTCTAGACACCTCCATAATCAACAACTATACCTGTCTCTAACCTCTCTTTTATAGCCAAGATTATTGAGAAAGTTGTATTTAACCACCTTTAGCCTCAGGGGTCAGCTCTAAGACCTCTTATTTTCAATTTGTACAGTATATTCTTCTTTTGGGTCAAATAACACAGAACTTCAACATCAAATATAACAGCTATGCAGATGATACACAACTTTATGTCTGTGTTACTGGACGACTGCGGCCCAAAAGACTCACTGTATCAGTGTCTGGAGTAAACAAACACCTGGATGAGAGAATTTTCTACGACTAAATGAGGACAAAATTGAGATAATTCTGTTTGGTAAAAAAAAATAAGAAATAGAGAAGAGGGTCAGCATTGCTAAACGTCTTGAAACTCGGACTCTGAAAACCACTGACCAACCATCAGCATATAGTTGTTATGCTGCAAACAAGTGGAACAAACTGCCAGTGGAGATTCAATTTTCATGGTAGTGTGGTGGTTAGCACTGCAGCTTCACAGTTAAAAGGTCACTGGCTCGAGCTTCGGCTGGGGAGGAGTTTGAACACTTCCAACAGTGGCCTTCCTGTGTGGAGTTTGCATGTTCTCCCCATGCATGCGTGGATTCTCTCTGGGTACTCCTGCTTTTTCCACCTTCCAAAGACATGCATGTTTGGTTAATTGGTTACTTGAAATTGCCTCTCGTAGTGAATGTGAGCATGCATAGTTGTCTGTCTCTTTGTGTTGGCCCTGGGACAGACTCGCAATCTGTCCAGGGTGTACTCTTCTTCTCACCTGATAATGGCTGGGATAGGCTCAACCAATCCTGAAATGGACAAGGGATGCAAAAAATGAAATCATGTTATTTACATTAATTGGTTTATAGCAACTGCTGCAACAAAATTTTGTTGTTCTTCCTCATGTTTGGCTTTTTTTTTCCCCTAGTAATTTGTTCATGATACCAAACCCTCAGTCTTATTTTTATACCTGCTGTATTATTTCAGGACTGCAGAAAGTAAAAGGATTATAACCATAATAGTGGATTTGATTTATATGGCACTTTTCAAGGCACCCAACATGCTTTTCTGTGAAACCATTATTGATTTACACTACATTCCTAATTGGTGGTGGTAAGCTACACGAGTAGCCACACATTTTCTCAGACTGATAAAAACATGGCAGCCAATCTGTGCTAACAGCCTTTCAGGTCACCAACAAACAGTGATACACAAGGAATGCCACCACTAGAGGGAAGGAGGGTGAAGTGTTTGCCCAAGGACACAACAACAGATTGGCTAAGATGAGGTGGGATCCAAACTGCCAACATACCAGTTGCTGGATGACCTGCTCTACCAGCCACCCAAAGGTATGGAGACTGTACAGCTACCAGTAGATAAAAGGCTGGGTACACCTGAAATGTAGTTTTTGGGACAGTGAAAGTATCTAGATGAGATTCGAACCTGCAGGGAATTAAGTACACACCAAGATTCAATTGATATACTAATATTATAGGCAGTAGCTAAGTGTTGCTAATTGAATGCACTTGATTAACTCACCAACAAATTTGACTGCATTACTCTTCCAGAGCTGAATCTTTGGCAGTTTGCAGCGTTCAGGTGTGTAAAACAATATCAAGAAGGACAGGCGTCAGCAATGAAACAATTGTTCCTGCCCATCTGTCTGGGGAGGATTATAAGGACATCTCCAAACAATCTGGAGTCCATTATTCTGCAGTGAGAAAGATTATTCTCAAGTGCAAAATATTGGAGACATCTGGCAATCTTATGGATGCCCCAGCAAGGTCAGACTGTGCAATACTCAGAGAAATCTTAAAAATCCAAAAGCTTTGTTTCTCACTCTGTGGACATCAATTAGCATGTTTAATGTTAGGGTTCATGACAGTACAACAAGAAAATAAAAAACAAACAAACAACAAAAAAAAAACAATTTCTTTGGAAAACATCCAAACCTAAAAGAAAAAGAAAAACCAGCTTTGATTTATCTTCATGTTTATCTTTGGATCATGTTATTTTGAATAAAAGTAAGTATTAAACTTTGAATCGATGTTACTTCTTGTAAAAGTTTTTTCCTGAGTAAACTTTACGATACATATGTAAATGTATTAGAAGAGGACTCTGTGATGGCTCAGGGCTTTATGAATGCTCTTAAAGTAGTTACACATGTGTGGCATAAACATTTACAGTACACTGAAAAGTACTAAAGAATAACAAAGAATATTCTTTTACAATAGATCTGTAAGTTTCTCCCCATATGTGGTTGCTGTTTGCAAAGAAAAGATTTTAATATTATAAATGTCAGCACAGGTTTGAAGAAAACTACACAGAAACAAATCAATGAACATTTTTTCAAAGGTAAAATGAAGCAAAATGATTGAAAAACATCCATTCTTTCAAACGACAGCAACATCTTTTAAGCATTTAAATCTATTTTTAATACTGCCCTAACATCTGGTTTTGCATAAATATCATTGGAAATGTAAGTGTTCAGTGTGATTGATGCTTGCATCATATGCTTTTTCTATGATACGTAAATCAAATGCATGTTTATTTTAAAAGAAAAAAAAAGAAAGTAAAAAGAAAAGCTTGGATGTGTTTCACATGAATGCATTAATCCACAGACACATATACTGTAAGCCTGCATTCATTTTTCTTCTGCTCCCTTTCAGTTTTGTGTCTGACTGAGTTCGAGAGTCAATGCATTTTTCTTCCCCTAATCCCAGTAAGTGTGTTATGAAATCCTGCTTGAGCTCCTTTCTTTCAGGTGTTAGTGTGTCCTTCACAAAAAAAGGAGCCAATAACATATATCAAGCCCACCGTTTCTTTTTCTCAGTTTCTCCTTGTGACGGATACGTCTTGGAAAACAGAGATGAGGTTGTAGCCAAAAACAGAATGGCTTCTCAGCAGCGGGGTCTATACATCATTGTAAATAATTCACAGAAGTAAAGCTAGCTTCCTGCGGCCAGCACACGCCCAGGCTAACATGTGATTTATCTTGTTCACTGTGAAATTCCCCAAAGGCACAACATTGACCCGGGGCAGCCATCTTTGGGATAAATTCCTGCAGAAGAACATCACTCCTCTTCTTCCAAATGTAGCTTTTATTAGGTGCCAACAGTGACAGCTAAATGGGATTTTATACTTTACTTCTTTTACACAAAGTGCCACTACACTGAGAAGTTTGGATGACAAGTCGACGCATCATCAGCTTGTACACTATCTAGTCTGGCTTTGATAAATCTGCAGGGAAGAAAAATATGGAATGAAACAAATAACATTCTACCTACCCATCTTCATTTTAGTGCCACGTGTTTTACAGAATAGCTGAAGGCTAATTTCAGTAGGCTAATGTTAGCAAGAGTATCATACACATATATGCAAGTATACAGGCTGTACACTTTCAGCTTTTGGGAATTTTCACACAAGCACCTTGGTGGCTGCTGCAGTTCAGAGCAGTAATGTGTAAACGTGGTGTAAACAAGTGTAGTATAACTGATTCATCCAGTTAGATCAAACCGCATCAATGTTCCAGCTAGTTAGCTTGTTTATATAGCCACATATCTGTTAATGATGCAAACAAATGAAAAATGTGGCTTTTCATGCCAGAATGTGCCATTTGTTTCCTGATGATGTTGTCATGCCTGCTCCTCCACCTCTGCGTTCAGCCTCACCTGATCACCAGTCCTCGCTACAACTCCCACATTCCATCTGCCCTTTTCATTATGGATTCCACCTGGTCATCGTTACCTTCATCAGTCAACCGTCTATTTAAACCAGTGCCACCTTTTCCATTGTCTTGTGTTCTTTGTGTCAACCAGCTGGATTAAACTTTCTAAACTTATTTGCAATTGCGTCCTGCTTCTGCCTGACAGATATGTTTGTTTTTTCTTTGTTTATAACCTGTATAACACCTTTGCTTATTTTGTCTGTAATTTTGGGTACCTTTGTTGGTTAAGAAAAAAAAAGGAAGGAAACTGCATTGACCTGTTTAAAGGTAAAGCTTCAAACACAAATATTCAGCTAAAATTTAAGATAGTTTTTTTGTGTTTTAGTTACTTTTTTTTTCGTGTCATTAAAAAAGTCTTGTATGATAAATTTGTGGTTGCATTAATCCACTGATTTAAAAAAGGAATCATTTAGAACATATGAAAAAAATTAACAGATTAAATTGAATCCAAAAATTTCTACACAATCAGTCATTAATTTGAATCAGGTGTGTTGGAGCAGGGAAAGACGGAAAGCCTGCATGAGTGTGGCTTTTTTTTTTTTTTTTTTGTCAACCTTTATTTTCCCAGGAAAGTCCCATTGAGATTAAAATCCTCTTTTTCAAGGGAGTCCTGCCTTGCTCACCCTCAGCAAAAAGTATTTTTTTCAAGTGTACAATGAGTATACAGTACTTATTTCATACTAAAACTGAAAGCGTACACTTGCAGTTTACTTTTTATATACTATATTTTACGTCACTAAGAATAGTATTAAGTATACTTGGCTTATACTTTATTAAAAGTATGAAGAAAATTCTAACACTAATACCACAACTTACACTTTATTACTAACCTTTGTACTTATACTTTTTGCAAAGTTCTTTCTGAAAAACAAAGTACTGATATTTAGTAAATGTTATCCAAGTACAAAATAAGGTCCCACAAGTCTTTCAGCCTTTAGTATGCTGGTATTACATTTCTTTGAACGTTCAAGATAGAAAGTAGTATAGAAAAATAATGGTAAAGTAAATTGACTTTAACTGCAAAGTATTCTTTTAGTAACTGTTTAGTAACTGTAACATATTAGTACCATAGTAAGAATATATTAAGATAAAGTTCATATATTTTTCAGACACTCTCTCACCATAAACAGTCAGGATGGCGGCTGCAGAGGAGGGATGATATAACGATCCCCTTTCTAACATCTTAAATGTGTCCTTGAAACCGGAAAAACTTGCTGCTTTGAGGGCTTTCCTCTGACAAAAGATATTTACGTCACTTCTGTGTTTTTCTGATTGGTTCTCTTCAGTTCAGTTTGTTCCTGTTCGTCCCTCCTCTCATCTCGCGTTGGAAATCGGTCTCCAACGGAGGAAACCCAGACGCACTTGCTGTGTACAGTATGGCGTTAGTCAGGCTGGTGTACCAGGCTAGCTACAAGTACACTAAAAGTATTTCTAGTACAGTTAACATGTTTATTTTTGTTAAAGTGCCCTGAAAGAAATTTTGTTCTGAGACAGTATAGGGAGCCGAAATGCTGCCCATCTACTTCTGCCCCATGGGACCCCCTAGAGACGAAAAATATGAATGGAAGTCAATGGGGAGAAAAAAAAAAGATCTTTTGGCCTCTCTCTGCCCTGGATTCCAGATATGTTGTGGATGTAAATGAAATTTTTTTTGTGTAAAGAAAAAGTAAAATATCATCAAGAACTTTGTCTATTTTAGGATTTACTTGAAGCTGCTTTGTGGACTACAGCTCTCGCCGCGAGTGATGACGTCGCTCCCTGTGAGTGGCATAAACAAGACCGACCATCATTCCATCAGAGTGATGAAAAGACTCAGCATTTCCTGACTTATATTGGTTTTCACCTCTATCCATGCTCTTTTCCTCCTCTTAAAGACAAACAAGCAAAAAACAACAGTGATGTGCAAGAAAAAAAATGGAATGCTAACGTACTCGGGCAGCTGGTGACACATGCTGCTCGTGATGAGAGCTGTAGTTCACACGAAGGCTTCAAGCAAAACCTGGAATAATCTAAAATTTTTGCGGTATTTTGGTTTTTCTTTGCATGAAAATTTTTCATTTAAATCCACATCGAACATATCTGGAATCCGGGACAGAGAACGACTGGGTCCAGGAAATAATTACTTTCTCCCCATTGACTTCCATTCATATTTTTTCATCTCTTAGGTCCCATGGGGCTCACTGGAAGGGGGGGGAGTTTTGCTCCCTAAACTTCAAATAAATATGATCAGATTAAATTCAGTTGTAATCCAATTCAGCACAGTAGATTACTATTCAATTTGATATTGTCCAGTTCAGTGGTGCTATCCAAACCTGTCTCACTCACAGATCCAACCAGCTCACTTTTAATGAGCATGTGTGAATCGGGACACACGCTTACACACACAAATTTTCAATCCTAAAATTTAAATTCATTGTCCTCTCTCCATATTCTTTCCTGCTCTCAATTTATAAAGATAAATTGCTTTCCACAGCAACAGCAGTAGCATTAAACCATTTGTCTTTTTATGGCATTTATCTTTATCCAGACTCCTGAAGCTGGCCTCACAGTGAAGCCGAGTTGTTACTTGTCAGAATAGTTATAAATGAATGTGGAAACAAAAATGTAAAAATTCCCCTTTCTCTCTGTAAGATTACATCATCTTGCCTCTGCTTGCTAACAAGCTAATTGGCTAAATTAAAGAATTAACTCATACTACACCTCATCATTTATTACTTATGTACAGTATGAAGGCAGCACTTAAGGTTGTTTTGGGGTTTTTTCTGTCACAATATTTCTTCCTGATAGTGTGTTTACCTCCATCAGATATACAGTATTCTGACACATAGACAAACACAAACGAGAGGAAAAAATGAAGCAAAAATCACACAACAGGATTGTAGAGATACGAAAGAGTAAAAGACAAAAGAATGGCAAGTGCTCGGAGGCAGCACTTATTGGTGAGGCAGGACCTTTTTCTCCAATCGCATTACGACAAGGAACTCGGCGCTGCAGGGAACTCTTTTGGGGATGGATTCTCCACTGAAGAATCATTTTTAATTCAGCCGCTCTAACTTATTTTATCAGCTCTCAGGACTGCTGCTGAGTAAACACTTTTAAAATTGAAGGTGAGAAAGCCCCTCTGGTTTTGAGCATAAAAAATGCATCAACCGTGTGAATGTAGAACAGTATATCATTCCTGAAAACGCTGCAGTGAGCTACACTGCCCCGCCAGTTGTTGGATGCAAAGATCGTTCCGTTTCGATGGAGCTTCCAATTTATGATTGGGGGGCTTTTGCATCTATAAAAGAAAGATAACACCATATTTCCTGGTAGTTTATGGCATTAGTTAGTGCCCAATTTTCAAGGTAAAATTGAATGTTGCCTGCCTTCTGGTAAAACTCTGCTGCACATCTGAGCCTTTCTACAGATTCATAAACTGCTCAGCTCCTATTGATTTTCCAAATAGCTGCCTCTGCTGTGGCCTTGCACCAAAGCCCACACACTATTTGAATGATGACACTCTTAATATATCAACTTGCCCAAGTCAAACGACCTGATTTCGACAATACCAGAGCAGCTCAGCCGCGTGAAGTTACCTTTTGTCTTTTAGTTGAAACAAGGCAGAGCAACAGCAGATGTATGCAGAGAAATGATGTCAAACAGGCCTGAGCTGAATCATAAACATACTCGGCTATGTTACATAAATGTGTGTCTGGTTTGGCTGAAGGCTGGATGAGCCAATGAGTTTGGACAGATCAACCAATCAATGTGGCCTGACCTGGACTTTGCACCCATTACACAGCTTCTTTAAACTGTCACCACAAGTCAACGTTAAAGAGTTGACTCTTTGTTCTTGGGAAGTAGCTATGACGCTCCCAGAAGCGTCTATTTTCTCTGGTTTCACGATGCATAATGCTTTAGAAAAAGGTTAACAGTTTGTCCAGAGTAGCAGCTTGTCTTCTCTTTAAAGGTACAGTGTAAAAAAAAAAAAAAAGTCAATGGCAGATATATTTAATATATATTCCAAAACTGTGTTTTTATTGATGTGTAATTCCTTCACTTGAATAGCTGTTATATGTTTAGTTTCTTAGAATGAGTCATTTAGATGGGTGGTGCACATACACAGAGGCTGCCATAGTTGTGCTGCCATTTTTACTACAGTGTCCCTAAATGGACAAAAGACTGTGTGTGAAGTGAGAATCCTCTGAATTTTAAAACTGCTGCACCAGTTTTGTTTAATGGGAGTTAGAGGCTGTTTAGGATAGGTAATGCCTTAAAGCACATTAAAAATGGCTACTTATAGTACAGTCATAGCTACACCTGAGACCACTGGATCCACTCACAGATGAAAACATCTTTGTCTGGGAGAATTTTGGTCAATAACGGCCACCGTACATTCACAACAGCGCTTGGCATATGAAGTCATTTGAAAGAAAAAATGTTTTCTTTCAAAACCCATCTTTACCACACGGTGTCAGTAATTCTTACATACTGTACCTTTAAAGATTATTAGAAAACAAACAAAAGAATGAAATGATGAAAATAACTATAAAAATTACATTAAGATGTTTACAGTCCAGGTTAAAAAAAAATAGTTTGTGTTGTCGCTCTCAGACTTATTGCATAATAATAATAATAATAATAATAATAATAAAATTCAGATTTCTTTGTCATTCTTGACATCATGGAAAAGAAATAACGATCCACAGGACTGACAGTGAGGCACTATCTAAAATATTTTGAAGTATGAGAAAAAAGATCAGAGTACAAAATTTAATGCCAACAGCACAACAACAAAACCAAAATTGGAATTGCAGTATTTCTACCTCTGTGTTCCGTAATCTTTACTTCAAATTGCAGCTTTCAATCATTTAGGACGTCTTGCTAAATAAAAGATTTCAGCTGCAGCTGTTGTCTGATTTTACTCATAATGCAACATATATTTTCAGCAGAGATAGATCTGCACTGCAGGCAGGTCATTCAAACACACACTTGCACACTGTGTCTATGAGGCCGTGCTGCTGGAAGTCGTGCCGCTGGAATAACAACCTACCTCGCTGGAAAAGACTGCATTAAAAGTAGCAAAATGACTTTCAACTCTGCAAGTACTACTGATGTCGACTTCATACAACTCTGCATTAATGCTACTCCTACACATATCAGAAATCATGCATGCATCTGCTCTCCAGTCCTCACACTATCACAAACTGGCTTTTGCACCTTCTGCAGCATTGATGATCTTGATCCTCTTTGGCTCCTGAAACAGATCCCTTATCTATTCTTTTTTTTTCCAAAAGCATCTGAGCATGTGTTATTTCTTTTTCTATTTTATTTTACTTATTTCTTGCTAATCTAGAAGAGTTGTCGCAGAGGTGGTCTGGGTCTTTTTCATTCTTTTGATCTATTTTATTCTATATTTATGTTTTTTAAACTAAACCATTTTTTTAATCTGCCCTGAGTTTTAGAAGATTTGTGAGCTCTAAAAACAATTACCTTTTTTCCAGTTACTTAGTCATCATCAATGGTTATTTTTTGAGTACAGAATCCTTTCACTTGTATTCTTATGTGTCATCATGTTCAGCACTTTGCGACCCCTGTCTGTGAAACACGCTATACAAATAAAGTTTACTTTTCTTACTTACCTACTTTTAGTTGGAAAGAAAAATTCTTCACCTATAGATAGACATAAGATTTTCTTTCTTTTCCTTTAGTCAATGAGTAGATCTTTGTAGGAATTTACTATTTGCTTGGGCTTTCTTGGCTAAATAGACACCTCTTGGCTCTGCCCCTAGTTTGTGCAAAAATATAGTTCATTTTTTCATCCTTGTATGATACAATTTCAGTTTGCTTTAATTGGTGCCAAGGCGGACTGTATTAAGTAAAATATAGTTTCCAACATATTCTTGAGCCTATGTGGCTATACTTATCATGATTACGAGACAGTTTCTCGTGCAGTACTGACTGTAGAGTTGGGGATATACAAGTATTACCCAAAAAATTTGAATATCCTGAAAAAGTTCATGTATTTCTGTCATTCAACTTCAAAGGTGCAATTTACATATTTTATAGACAAATAATATGTGAATCAATATATTTCAAGTTTTGTTTGTTTGGATGTTGCTGATTAGTGGTTGCAGCTTAAGAAAACCTCTTAATCAGAAACTTAAAAAAATAGAATATTGTGAACAGCTCCAGTATTGTAGGTTCAGAGTCTCACGTTCTAATCAGATAAGTAATCCAAAACATCTACAAAAGTGCCCTGAGCCTTTAAAAAGTCCCTGTCTTGGTTAAGAAGAATTCACAATCATGGGGAAGACTGCTGATCTGACAGTTGTGCTGAAAACCATCATTGACTCCCTGCACAAGGTGGGAAAGACACAAAAAGTGATAGCGAAAGAAGCTGGATGTTCTCTGAGTGTCTCAAAGCACATTAATGGACAGTTAAGTGGAAGGAAGAAGTGTGGAAGAAAACGGTGTACAAGCCGGAGGGCTGACAGCAGCCTGGAGAAGATGGTCAGGAAAGGGCCTTTCAAAAGTGTGGAGGAACTTCATAAGGAATGGACTGAAGCTGGAGTTACTGCTTCAAGAGAAACAACACGCAGGCGGATGCTGGACATGGGCTTCAAATGTCGAATTCCTGTTGTCAAGCCACTCCTCAACAGCAAGCAACGCCAGAAGCGCCTTAGCTGAGCTAGAGAAAAGAAGGACTGGTCTGTTGCCCAGTGGTCAGAAGGCCTCTTTTCTGATGAGAGAAAGTTTTGCATCTTATTTGGAAACAAAGGTCCCAGAGTCTGGAGGAAGACCGGAGAGGCGCTAGATAGAAGATGCAAGAAGTCCAGTGTTAAGTTTCCCCAGTCTGTGATGACTTGGGGATCCATGTCAGCTGCTGGTGTTGATCCTCTCTTCTTCATCACAACCATCATAAACGCAGCCGTATACCAGGACATTTTGGAGCACTTCATGCTTGCTTCAGCAGACCAGCTGTATGAGGATGCAGACTTCATCTTCCAGCAGGACTTGGCACCTGCCCACACTGCCAAAACTACAAAATCCTGGTTCAGCAACCATGGGATTACCTTGCTTGATTGACCCGCAAACTCATCTGACCCGAACCCCATTGAGAATCTGTGGGGCATTGTCAAGAAAGAGCTGAACAGGAAGAAACCAACAGAGAAGAGCTCAGGGCTGTGATTGAAGCATGCTGGTCTTCCATAACACCTGAGATATGCCACAAGCTGGTAGCATCCATGCCACGCCGGGTTAAGGCAGTCATTAAAGGGGCCCCCACCAAGTACTAAGTACAGATGCAAGATTTTACTTTAGGAGGCCTGATATTTTTTTTATTTAAAACCCTTCTCTGATTGTTTTTATGCAGTATTCTAATTTTTTGAGTTTTTGATTTAGAGGTTTTCTTAACCCTCTAGGCACCAGAGATTATTTAGGAAAATATTCCATTTGGACTTTAAGATTTCAAAATGCTGTAGCTTGGAGGTGGTGAGAGATAGATCCATTATGTAAATAAGATAAATATTCATCATGACCTAAATTTTGTGATGGGAGTAAATTTACTCATGTAATTTGCATATTGTGATGTCATCAGGTAGCGGCCATATTGGATTGTGTAACTTTCAGTAAAAAAACAGATTTTTGAACACATTTATACACAGGAAAAAAATTATACTGTCATATCATGCTCTAAATAAAGAAACAAGAGTTTGATTGGAGTAACTTTGCTAATATAATTTGTATATCAGCAGGTAAAATTATATTTTTATGTTTTTTTCCCCTTTTTTGTTATTATAGATTTATAATTTGTCATAACCTAGCTGACTCCTCACACCATCATACCAGCCATGAAATCTGGGGTTTGGCTGGAGTTGGTGTGTGTCAGTACTGGTGAGCATATCTTTCATTTGTGATGAGGTTCCAGAAATCCTCATCCGAAAAAAGAGACAGAAAATCACGTGCACGAGCATCTGTGAGATCCTCGTGTCCGCGATGTCCCACACAGGCTCGTCAGAGTCTTTGATCCTTTTAAGGAAAACTTCCTCACCTCTCAAACATTCCCAGTTGTCATCAATAACTCTCCTATTTTGATTATCCCCTCTTCTGCCCACACGTCCCTCTTTCTTTCTCCCATCACCGTGGCAGAGAAAACTTTCACCGTCATCAGTGTGCTTTCTGACGTCAAAAATAGAGCTGGCACGTATCTGTAGCGCAGCGGCACGGCATACCGGAGCGACGACGGACCGCTCACGCGCCGCGCCGTGAGCAATATGTTTCACACCAGTGATTACATGGGCGCAATCCGGTGTGCAGGGCGCTGCGCTGCGCTCACGTCACGGACCAGGTGTAAAGCCGGGGTGACAGTTTGCGCGGCGCGAGTGTGGCAGCGCACGCTGCGACGTCAGTCATTCGTCTCTGATGAGGCCTGATCGTCCCCTTCTAATCCTGATCAGCAGAGATCAGTGCAGCACCTCGTCTGCACTGTAAAGGCCTCAGGGTGTTTAGTTTTTTATTCTAAAAGTCGCGATCTGTCTCTCACTCTTTCCAACACGCTGCTGCTTTCGCCTTTTCTCTCTCCCGCGCTCCTGCAGCTTCGCGCGCAGACAGCGGGTGTCAGGTTTCAAACCTTTATTTCTCTGATTTTTTTCATATAAACACACACAAAAATGGCGTCAGAACTGACGCTGTATGTCTTCGCGATGTAGTAAAACCAAGCAGTAACAGTACAAAGCGATAGATTTAAAGATAAGGTCTGTTATATTCAGTAATGTCGCCTGTCGCAATATTGCGACTTTGGCGCCTAGAGGGTTAAGCTGCACCTTCTAATCAGCAACATCCAAACAAACAAAATCTTGAAATACCATATAACACATGACACATATGACATATGACACAATTTCTGTTAAGCCAGGATCAAACTACACCACTTTTTCTGTCGTTCACGATGGTCTTATGTCAGATTAACAGAAATTGTGTCATGAAATCGGACGGTGTCGTGTTACCCGCGAGTGATCACACTACAAGAATGACACCAGACAGACAACTGCCTGATCATCGCGTGGTGTTGCAAAAGACTACACGAAACGGGAGGCGGGACAAGCAGCTGTCGATCAGTCACTTGGTTTGGAGCCTCTGAATTGACTGTTTGGATCACTCATGAAATGGAAAGTGGACGGAGACATCAGTTCCCTCCATTATTGTGACCAACATGACCTGTCTGTGTGTATTCTGCCTGTTCCAGTTGTTCTGTGGAGCGGGTTTTCAGTTGTAACTAAACAGGATTAAATCCATGATGTGCACAGAAAGACTCGCTGCTCATCTTTGAAAAAGAGCTTTGAAAGAGAGAAACTGGGCTCTGATCAGCGCCATTGCTTCCACCAGGTGCATCACGCACCGCGCGCAGGACGCCCAGTGCCAAGCGAAGCCAAAACCATCAGTCTGACCACAGTCTGCTGCCATGAGACCAAAGTCCAGCCGACCCAGTGACGCTACTTTTATAAAACTGCCATAAAGTGAAATAAAGTGTGATGTTCTATACAAACGCATACGGGTGTGTCCTCACGTCATTCACTAAACTCCATCAGCTCAGAGCGCACGCTGGAAACCATGGCAACCACATGAAATCACACACGCATGATAAACTGAGAGCTGCGCAGTGCACAGCAGCATCGCTGTGTCTATTCTGCATCCAGTAGGTGTGTTCAGAGGGTTAATTAGCTTTGATGATCACGCGTAATGTGGATAGTTACGGCTGAGTGCACGAGTACGTGCATGAGTGTCATATTTGCTCATCTCATTGAGCGCAATGTCTAATATGTTGCGGTGTTTTTATTTAAACAAAGTGATTTTTCTGTGATGTCATTGATTTATTTGAGAGCGTCACATTCGTGCACGTTTGGACCTGCTGTAAACTACTGTTGACTATTACTATTACTGATATAACACACATATCATGTGGTTATGTTTCGAGTTAATAAAGTAATGTTTTATTCAAGAGAGATACACTCTTTTGAATGTTCGTGGAGGTTTAACACTGTTGAAAATAAATTTGGCACACTCAGTCTTGCTTTTCTTTTCTTTTTTTTCTGGAGTAAACTGATGCCACAGCTCCATAAATCTCTCCCCCGCTCCACCGGAGCGGGACTGCGTCTCTCCTCCTTTCCTCCACTGTTGTTTGTGTACCGGCGCACCTGAGCATCTCTCTGGTAGAGGCGAAAGGCGCACTGTCCTCCTATTGGTCAATATGAAGGGACATGTCGTGGGACGTGTCACACTACACGGACAAAACCAAAAAATTCTGACACGCCAGTCTTTCTGCGTCGTGGTCGTGGAGCGTCGCAGACGCCAAATCGCCAATCACTGATTGTGTCACATTACACGGAGCGAAGACACGACGTCCTGCGACCCGACGACGTAGAGTTGTGCACGACAGTGAGCGACTGTCTGCGACGCCTCCGTCGGGCCAAAATCGGGCTAAATTCGTGTAGTTTGGACCAGGCTTTAATCTGACATATGACCATCGTGAACGACGGAAAAAGTCGTGTAGTTTGATCCTGGCTTTAGTGTGGTCTGTGTAGGTCCGCGGAGGCCTGATGCGCACTGTTCTGGACCTGACGTGCACCCTGGCTACGCAAACGCAGAGATGGGGAAGTACTCTCATGTGATTGGCCAGAGGGCAATTACATGTTTCCGGATTCCCGGAGGTTCTCGCTGAATTTTTAAAATCGTCAAAAAATGGATCAGATAGACGCTAGACTGAACGAGGAGATTAGAAAATGTGAACATCTTTATGATGCCTCATCCAGGCACTGTCCAAGAGAAAATGCCCCCGGAAGTTAAGTAAACCATCGAAAAAGACTGCCTTGTGGAGTTTACAAGACGATACCAGCTGCACTGTCGCCTTCAGAGGGAAAATGGAACTGCAATACGTCACCAGTACCCTACGCACAAGTGCGAGAGCACATCCCATCCGTGTTAGCTACGTGGGCCCGACGTGCCGCAGAGGACGCGTGACTATAAATCCAGCTTTACAGGAGATGTGTATTTGTTACAGCCGTCATTTGAATGTAAAGAAGAGGCAAACAATGGCTCAGACAGGAAGGGAAGTGAACTGAGTGGCTCACAGGAGGTGTCAACCTACGTCTCAGACTAGAGGAGATGTGAATTGAGTCATACGGTCACAGAGGTCTTTCGTCTGCAAGCAAACAATATTCAGTGTCTGCCTCCTGGCACAGACATTTGGTCTCTTGATTAGCTGTAAGTTGTGGATCGGTCTTGCAGGAACGATGACTTGATTACTTGATGACTACTTTGTAAGAATATGTGGAATAAATAAAATTTCCTCCACATGTGTTTTACTGGCATTAAAGTATATATAAATGGCCTGTGAAGAAACTCAAATTTTTTTTAAGTTTAAAAGAAATTACAGATTTGATTTCTTGAAGTAAAGTTTGAGTTAGAAATATTTATTTTAATTTCACTGAAACTGTCCTCCACCAACAAATCACATTCACATCCTTTAAATATCCACCACCCACAGCTCAACCCAACTAGAATCTTCCATCTCCTTCAGCAGCGCTTTAAACTGGCTTTCAGCTGACACATCAGCAAGCTGGTGATCCATAGCAGAGATAACTTTTGGCTGTTGTGACATAAAGGACTGAGATTGTTTTGTGTGTGAGGGCCAGTCGGTCATTGGAGCTGGGGGGATTTATCACTGCGTGCAGGTTATTGATTTGTACCCAAGTGCTTGTCACCCTTCCCCCCCCTCCAGCTCACCCCGAACCTGTCCCCCCACCGCTGTGCTCTTAGCCTCGGTGTGCTTGATTCCTGAGTAGTATCAACACCGTAGGAGCCTCTAATCCCTCTGGCTGAAATACAGTAGCCCTCCTTTGTTGTAAAAGATTGATTTGTATTCACAAGAACAGAATCTGTACAATCCTGTGGTGTATTGGCACCAACAGTTTGAGAACAGTACTTTTTACTTCATACAACAAAAAAAAAAGGACTGTAGAATTTTCACAGCGCTTCCTGTTTAGCATTCTGTCTTTACAAAAAGTAAACTGGACTTTACTGTGTCTCATACAGAGCCCTAAATATCTCTCCTTAGCTCTAACTCAAAGATCATTTCTATAAAATAAAAATGCACTGTTAAAAAACTCAGACAGATAAAAATAAACCTCCAGTGAGGGTCAGACAGGTTTTATGTCTTTTTTTTTTTTTTTTTAAACAGGTTTTGTTAAATGTCAGCCAGTCTGTCTTTGCTGAGTCTACAGATGTAATTACCAGAAAAGGTGCAAAAAGGTCCAAATCAGGCAGCCTTTTTCTATTATTCTTTTTAGTTTTATATTGATTCATTTCAGTTATGAATTATTAATTAAGCTGTTTAGTTTGCTGGGTTGCAAGACATATGGTGTCCGAGTCTGCAGTAATAAAGTGAATTAATCATTAGATAAAAATTAATCAAAATGACTGTAAATTACAGTACACCTATTTGTGTAGGCGATATGAATAAACTGTCTCAAATCTGATTTAACTGAAGGCAGTGATAGAAAAAAGCCACCGTGTAAAAGAATTAGGCCCAATTCCTATTTGTATTGTTATCCCTAGGGTTTTATTATTTCCTTAAGAAATGGGATAACCTTTAAAAATCCTCATGCGTCTCCAATAGTCACCTGTGACGCAATAAAGTGAAATCACAGCTTTTTCTTAGAGAGTTCACAATTCCGTCTGCAGCAGCAATAATCTCGCTTTCCTGGGCAGATGGAATTTTTTTTCAGCTTTGGGCCAAAAAACGTAAAATTGAAAGGAAAATACGACACCTTTGGCTCAAGCTTAACATTAACGTTACATTTCAGACATGGGCAGATACACGTAATGTTACGAAACTAGCGATTTTTTTTCACATTTGTAATAAAAGTGTCTCAAATTCATTAAAATACCAATTTTCATGTTTCATTTACAAAAAATTACTCACATTTGTGCGTTTCTTAGGCTGCTGCCGATTTCCTCCCCATTTTGCCCGTATTTAGAAATTGTGGGTAACATTATACCAGTTGTTTTCTAGTGTACCCTTGGAAAATCTCCATTTCGACGGCCAGATGGCCTCACCACTCCCCCTTGGTCTGAACCACAATCGGGACACCATCCACATGAACGCCCAAAATGAAGGGTTAGGGTCAAGGGCGAGGGCTAAGGGGGTAATTCGAATTCACTTTAAAAAAAAAAGAGATAAAGAATTTAAAGCAGTAAACTGAGTTAAAATCATGTGTTTAAAAGTCTGTTTCATAAAATAAAGATAAATAATCAAATTAATAAGCAAACGGAAATTATTTAATCAGATTAAATTAAATTTCCCCTTTTCATGGCTACTGACATCTGAAACCAAAAAGAATGCACAACTGAATTTGTACTTTGGGTGAAAAGTTGTCTAAATAAATATATCCCACATATCCAGTCTTTGGATCCACATTTGTTAGCTAAAAAGACAAAGCATAGTGTGTATAAAACATAATAGAACACACCTCAGTTGCACTTTCCATTTAGAAAGCCATGATGGATGAAAAGTCAACACTGCAGTACAAAAGGTGTTCATGAATATGGTTTGCGGGCCATTCATGCTCAATAAACCATAAATACATTATTAACAATCAATGCAGCCCATTCGATAATTTCTATAAAAGATATTTCTTTAGAAAATGCTTGTGAAAAGTTCCAGTTTGCATCAGTATAAACCAACACAAGCACGGAGGTGATGAAAATATGTGAAGAGGGATTAAATCTATCATACAAAGCATCCCTGTTGTATACAGCGTCCTTGGCTCAGTGCTGGCTTGTTGACAGGTCATCCGTCTTGCTCTGTCTTGCAATTTCTGCAGTCATGTGTCAAATGAAGACAAAAATACAAACATAAATGATAACGGTAACTGTCACCGAAATCTCAGCTAAATGTCAAAAAGCTCTTGTCCACTGATGGATTGATATCTTTATTATTTTTCATCGGGACTGCACCCGGATTTGTGCAACATTCTCCGAACCAACTAAGAGACAAATAAAGAAGCTGACAACGTAATGTTCTGGTTAGAATTACTGCTTCTGGAATGCAGGATTTGGTTTGATGGAGCGAAGAGTGAAACATTTCATCCCTGACAGACCGGGGTTTGCAAGCTGATGTCTGCCACGTTTTGCAGCACTTTTGCTGAGAAATTAATCTTCTTTCATTAAATTTCACGACATTTCGCACATTTTCCTCTCAATATGCTGCATCACCATGAACAGTGCTCACTGTCCGTGTTGCTGTCATATAATTACCAACACCTGCCATTTGATTTCTTACACCTGTTCCAAGCCTAATGAGACAGTTGTGTAATGACAGCATTGGTTATGGTTGCGAGAGCTCTCTGCCCACAACGCTGCATTTTTCTCCACGCCACGGTGTCCGAGTCATTTAGTTAACCTCTCCTGCAAGCTGTGACCCTGGAGTTAAATCTGTCGATATTTTCATTTTTCACGTCCAATAAATGTGTCAGTCCTTTAATGGCTGAGTGGCCGGATGGCTGTGACCCCCCTGTCTGCTGTCATGAAGAGCGCCCACGGCATCTCATTTGTCCTGTCTCGTCTCAGAACACAGAGGATGTGCTGTGACACTGTTGATGTCTCAAGTAGGCCACAGTGAGGAGACCGTGTCTTTGGAAAATTGTAAATATGAGACTTTCATTTTTCAGGGTAGAGAGTATCCTCAGTAATCGGTCGGTAATTTTGAAAAGTTCTCCAGAGATTTGGATGCAAAGCTAACTGACTGACAGAAAACATATATCCTCCAGCATTCGGTCCGCTGCCTGCAACGGACCAAAGCTTTGTTAAGTCACCTGTCAGATGAAATTACCCCAGTGCCAGTTGCCCCGTGGGGTGACAATGGAGGTTGCGGGCTGTGCAGGCGCCAAGGCTCCACATGTACTCACAGTGTGGTGCGGAAACGTCAGAAGGAGGAAAAGGGGGGCTTGAGTGCATGGACACATGCTGTTAGGTCTCACAGAGACACTTATACACATCCACTTTCACCCTCACATTATGGCCGTAATCCAGAATGACACTTAAAAAAAAAGAGGCACACTGGCTTCATTAGTGTGCTGACAATGCAACCCTACGGCCCGATAATGGTGAGCTCTCATAGGCTTGGCAGTGAGGAAAAGAACTTTAATCAGTGTCTCGTAGGTAGTGTAGTTGCCAGGGATACTAAACTAAAGAAAGCATACAAAAGGACTAATGGTATCCTGTTGCGCTAGTTGGCTTTTGGAGTTGGTTTTAGTTCCAACATTCAGATTTATGAAGTTTAAAGCTGCAATAGAAATGAGAAACACTACAACTCACACTGGAAATGATATACAGTAATACAGTGCCATGAAGCTATATTTAAATTCTTTAATGTCCAATATAATACACTAATTAGTTAGTTGGTAAAACCTTCTTGCCAGCCGTTTGGTAATTCATTTACTGCACTGTATTATAAGTTGCTTCACTTCAGCCAAAACCTCATTCAGTGTCTTTTCCGTATTTATCTAATGATGAAGTTTCGTGGAAAAAATGTTTGAGCAAATTAATGAGGACAAAACATCTAGATACTTATACTCCTAGAATCTAAGAAACAGAGATAATTGGTTAGATGACTGTCAGTTATTTTTTTATTTACTAAGAGGTTCACAAACATACAAATATGCCTTTAAATTAAGCTTTACTTTAAAAGGTGAAGCAGGAATTAAGCTGTAGCCTACGTAAAGTTTCAAAAGGTAGAAGTATTAGGTTCAGTTAAAGCTGATTATTGTAGCATTGTGCAGTATAGACGTGACTGTTCTAGAACATTAATAATAACCAAGGAATGAAAATATAATGATTTTTCAAATAAACAAAATTTTCACAGTTTTTTTTTTCCATTTGTTCTATGGAGGGGTCAAAGTTACATGTTCATTTCAATTAATCTCACACAGACTAAGTAATTAATCACATTGTGAGGTGTCCTTTAGCTTCCTGCTTTCCTGTGGGATGTAGCAAAGTTGTATAATATGGTGACCATTGTTAGAACGAGCTCAACATGACTGGGCAAGAACTTGAGCACTGTCCTTTTAAAGCCTGGAATATCACCTCAATGCAAAACAGGAAGTCAATGGTTGCACGGTAGCTTACAATGGCATTAGCATTAGGGCTGTGCGATATACTGATATGATATTGCGATATATTTACATGAGCAAGAGATGATATTTACACACATCGTTATATCACAGTATTAGTTGTGCAAATCTTTTGCTTTATTTTTTAGTAATGACCCGGCTCCACCTCAACTGACTACAATTGGGTCACCTGATTATTTAATAAGGGTGTGAAAAAATATCAATACACTGAAATATCATGATATTTTCATATGCCGATACCATATCTATATTTGAAAACGTGGTATCGATCTATTTTACTAATGAAATCTTGCAAAGCATCAGTGTTTTGTTATGAAATCTCGTGAAATTTCACAAAATGTCAATATTTCGTAACAGAACAATGAAATCTTGCAGTATTTTGTGAAATCTCATGAGAGTTTGTAACAAAACGATATCTCACGAGATTTATTTGGTCAAATAAATTGATACCGCGTTTTTAAATATAGATATGGTATCGCCATATGAAAAAAATCACAATATTTCAGTGTATCAATATTTTTTTTCCCACCCCTATTTTTTAAAGTGTCCCCAAGACTTTTAAAAAGAAATCATAAAAGACCAGCTAGCTATCTTTTATTACTTCAATTTAACAAACACTTCAAACCAGTGCTTTGTCAGTTCCATCACTGCTGTGGAACGATATCTTTACGCTAAACATGTTTCAAGACTAAAAACAGGTGTTTGATATGAAAAGAAACTTTCAGACAAATAAGGGTAAGGGTAAAGTGCCAATTCACAACGTAATCATGTGAAGGCAGGTATACAGACACATTCCAGTTCAATACAATTCATTGTGGTCTAATTATAACCCAATTAACAATCCCAAATCCGAAAAACTTGGGATGCTGTGTGAAATGTAAATAACAGATAACAGAATACTCTCTCTTTTTAATCTCATAAACCCATATTTTATTCCCAATAGAAAACAAACAACATGTCAAATGTCTAAACTGAGACATTTTACAATTTAATGGCAAATATTAGTTCATTTTGAATCTGGTGGCACCAACATATCTATAGAAAGTCAGAAAAGGGGCGACAAAAGGCTGGAAAAGTAATTAGCACCATCAAAAACAACTGTAGAAGCATTTGACATCTATTTAGATTAATTGGGTATAAAAGGAATCAAACAGGTGACTAATTCAAACTAAGCAACTCATTAAAAGTCCATGTAGATGTTTGTTAAAATAGATGTTAGTCATTGGAAACTTCTTGTAATGGCTAAATAAACTAGTCATACTCACCATTCTCACAGCATGTTTGGTCTCGGGGGTTTTAACACCCTCTACAATACCTCTGCTTGTTTTTCTGTTGAGATCTTAAGAATAAACCAAACACTAACCGTCTCTATTATAACCATGTTTATAGTTTTCTTTACACCAAATTCAACAACTCTCCAGAGTTATGGAGAGTTGGGTCCCTGTTTGAATGCAAGGTTAAAAACAAGTTTTTACTTTCAGTTTACTTCATAGAAAAAGGCTTTTGGTTGTTTTGTTTTCTTTATTTCACTAAATGAAAGCCTTCTTTTGTTGTTCAAAAACATTTGGACTTCTGGGGAAGTTTTCTAATGAAATGAGTTCATTTTTTATACATTTTTTAAAATGTTTTCTGGCAAACATGCCAGAATTTCTACCAAGCTCTGTCCAGTTTAGTTCGCACTCATGTTGATGGGCGGCTTCTGTGATGACATCTTCATGATCAAAATAAAATATTTCTCCAAGATTCACATTGTCTGTCATCTGGACATTCATCTTTCCATTTCACCATGTTTCCTCTCTTTTTTTCCATCATCTTTTAAATGCATTTATATTCGTTTTCTATTTTTCTTTTCAGTTTGCAGACATCAAATTACAGAGAGACAAAGATATAAACTGACTTCAGGCAATAAATGCCGGGTTAAAAAATTTTCTTTCATTTAAGGAAATATTTAAATAAAATTAAATAAAATAAGCTGCAAGAGATTCCATTTAATCAGCCTCTAAGAAGAACGTGCTGATCTGCTAGTTCTCATCTTGACCTTTTCTTAGATAGAAATGATCTTTTATTGGATGCTGATGATGTGAGCTGTCTGGAGGCCAGAGGCAGAGACACACGGAGAAATCGAGTCAGAGGAGACACTGTGAGGGGAAAGTTAAGCGCAGAGAAAATGAGAAAAATTAGAATGAGAAAGGGCAAAATGAAGATTATTAAAAAGAGAGATAGAGTCTGAATGGAGCGGTACTCATCTGTAATCACCACAGATATCTGGCCCACAGAGGTTCTTTGT
Source organism: Atherinomorus stipes (assembly GCA_023101725.1). Lineage (NCBI taxonomy): Eukaryota > Metazoa > Chordata > Actinopteri > Atheriniformes > Atherinidae > Atherinomorus > Atherinomorus stipes. The sequence continues at coordinate 111,594 of JALJCO010011148.1, read as the reverse complement.
CCTCAGCTGGACTGTCTCTCAAAATGATAGGCGTGACCTCTCCGAGGGATGCATAGCATTAGTCAGCACTTATTTCCCACTAAAATTACAGCCTCTGCGTTGCTGGTGGATGTTGCAAATCACAGAAAGCATCCAAAGGGGCATGATGGAAACCAGAGGGGTCAGTTTTGTATAAAAGGAGGGATTTAGTGGCTCTGGTGGAGCTGAGGTAAGTAAATGAAACAGACTTTAGTGGGGCCAAATTTTATAAACTTTTATCTGAATTAAAGAAGAACTGACTGAAACAAGTCTCAATGCAAAGTTAAATAGTTATAACAATTTAAATAAGCTTTAACAGCAAAAACCTTGGAATAAAAATACTAAAAGACAATCAAACAGATGGTTTAAGCCATCTGTTGCATTCGACATGCAAAATTATATAAAACAGCAGATTTTCACTTCCGACTTGTTGAATTTCGTTTTCATTTTCATGCTAGAAATAAAAAAAGAGGACTTTAAAGAACTCAGACAGAAGCTATTTAAAAAGCATGTACAAATAAGGATAAATACATACACTCTAAAAATGGCATTTGGGCTGTAGTTGATATGAAAGACTTCTTTAGATTGATCTAGCATAATTATTTTGGTTTGGTGATTAAATATTTTTCTTTCTTTTACTCAAATCAACTAAAAAACTACACTTCCTGTAGTCTGAAATCTGAAATATTTTTTACTGTCACTCAAAGTAAATTCATTATGATAAGTTGTTGCAGCTTTAGCATGCATGAACAGCAAAGGGGGCGGGGCTATTTTCAAATTCAACATATCTGGAACCTTAAAGGGACACTGTGTAATCGGGAGCAGCTCCCTCGTACTTTTCATGCTGCATTCGCGTGAAACCGGGCAGACCGACGACATCCGCTGCATGTAAAGTTATCACCGGCCTCTATGTGAAGACGTGGTCCGTCATTTACAATGACACCAGTCCACATCTGTTCGGTTGTCATGGCGATGTCGTATTGTTTTCCCTGACCCATGTTTTACCGCCTGTCGCTCGGCTTCATTGATTAAAATGACATCTGGTTTGTGAACCCAGCATCAGTGAGACGCTAGTCTCTCCCCTCTGCAGCGTGGTGACTTTTCAAAGGCATTACCTCGAACTGAGCTGAAAACTCCGGTGTGTCCGGTGAGTTTCTGTGTTTTCCTACTGTCACACTTCTCCCAAACGCAAAAACATGGCGATACGACATGGCAGCCTCCACCGAGCCGCCCCGCTCGATGTGTAAATGAATGATACGAACGGCAAATTTAGAACTTAGAGGAGCATTTCAGTTTGTTGATGGGAGTGATTACTGATTAATGAAAAAACACTTTTGAACCAAATAATCAGTTTTTGTGAATAAAACACAGGAGAACTTACACAATATCCCTTTAAAGGCAAGGTAGGGGATCCTGGAAAAACAGTCAGAGCAAGCTACATTTCTAAAAGTATGCCGGCTCAATACCACGCCTCCAGAGCACAGAAACGTGTGTGCTGACGGTTTACAAGCAGTTTGGTGAACATAACCGATAACAATCGAGTGGATTGCTTGTTAGCTTGCTAGTAAACAGCTGAGAAACCACGTTTTTAACGTGATAATGTGCTCACCTCCAACTGTTTCTGCAGTGTAAAAAGTCCACACTGCAAATGTCAACACCTCCATGACTTGATTCCCATCTGTTTTTTTTTTTTTCTTTTCGGTGGATTTTAAGAGCAAACAGCTGCACAGATAACAGCGAGCAGCCATGTTTGTGTACACTGAAAGACGTTCATGGCGTGTTGTGAGCGCAGGGGTGGGGGAGGTGGTCTGTACCCCCTCGTTTCCAGTAGAACAACTGGGGACTGCCAAGAAAGGAGACGCTTTCAGATGCTTGTGTGTTTTCAGCCGCACAAAGTTAGGCACGTTATCGAGCTGGCTAATGTTAACCTGCTAACACGACTGCGCAGTCTGCCGGCCACAAACATAGTGTGTCGTTTTATTATAAAGTTCGGTCCTTCACCGCAGCGAATCGGTCGTTTTAATCCACTTCTTCCTTAGCATCACTTCAGTCTGGAATGAAAACTTGGCATTGGCGTTTATCCGATTTACAAAGCTTAACAGAGTAGTTGCTGGCGGACTATTGTTAGCAGGTTAGCATTAGCCTGAAAACACACAAGCATCTGAAAACGTCTCCTTTCTTGGCAGTCCCCAGTTGTTCCACTGGAAACGGGGGGGGACAGACCCGATTTTCAGATGTTTGTGTGTTTTAAGACGCACAATGTTAAGCACGTCAGTAAACGCTAGCTGGCTAATGCTAGCATGCTGTGAAGTGCCGGTGTTGTGCCCCACCGGCGACAAACAAACGTGTGTTTTATTATAAAGTTCGGCCCTTCACTGCGGCGAATCGATCGCTTTGATCCAGCTTTTGATCCAGTTTCACTTCAGTCTAGAATGAAAACTTAAGTATGTTTGGAGTTTATCCGATTTAAACAGTATAACAGAGCAGGAACGGCTGTTGTTAACATGGCCCGGAAGAGGAAGTGTCAAAATCCGGGGACTTCCGGTAAGCGTGATAATCCCCTATTGTGGGTTTTAATCGGGGGAGCTGTTTTAATCCCTGGCAGAGCTTGTCAGAGAGGGCGTGCTATCGCACCTAAGCAGAGGTGGCTGAGTAAGAAGGGGGGAGGGACAGACAGAAAGAGACATTTCTGTCAAATGTTATGTTGTGAAACAAACTTGTTGTGGCTTTTTTAGCTAGTGAATAATTATTTTGCCACCAAAACTATTTTCTCAGTGTTGTTTTTGTTGTTTTATAGAAGTAAATAGCTGTTCAGATGATGGTGTCATCAAACTTAAAAAAAATGCAGTATTTAAAGCTTGTTTTCTCACCTTTTTTGTTAAAAGCAGGCATTTTTGCTGCAACAAACCCATGTTCTACTGCAGATCACTAAAGACTGGAAAAAGCTACAAATGTTTTTTGTTCATGATAAAAGAAGAGAGTCTAAGCTTTCCTTTGGTGCATTCAGTGTTTGCATATAGTACACAATATTCTGTGACTCTCCAAAAATCTGTGAAAATGCTTAAAAATCCTGGCAATATGGAGCACTCTGCTCGGAAAAGGTCTGGCAGTCAATGAGTTAAATATTCTCTTTAAGTACTAAATGTATAAATTGTTAACTGCTGGATTAATATTGGATCTTTAGTGCTTTTCGTAGCTGGTTAAAATATTTGGTGTAAAATAAACACATTGGGGAAGCTTCATTTACTTTTTTAGAATGTGTGAAATCTGGAACACTAAAAGATTAGGTACACAAAAAAATGTTTTTCAACGATAAGGAGACAGAAAGAAAGAGAGAGAGAGAGAGAGAGAAAGCTATCTGGATTTAATAGCGATTTTAAAAGTAAACAGAAATCAAATGCACTCAAAACATTAACTTTAACTGGATTTAATATATTCTACTAAATCATCTGTAGCTGTATTAGTTCCATTAATTGAATAACAAAGACATCTTCCCAATACTTAAATTAATTAGCATAAAACAAACCGAATCTGCATCAGACAGACAGAAACAACCTCAATACAGCTATTTTGGGCCTGAGTTTGACTCCAAGTTAAACTTGGATATTGATATTGAAATAATTTTCAGTCCATGTAAACTGAGAATTCCCTCGCTGAGCACGCTCAGCTCTTAAAGTGTCAGACACTTAATCTTGTGTATCTTTTCATGTTGAAAACATTTGAACTTTTTTGTTTTATTTGCTGGTTTTATTTATAAGCGGTGTCCAGCAGACAGATTTATGCTCCTTGTGGGGGCAGATGGTCCGTAAAATTTAAGGAATGATTTCCCAACGTGAGCACATTAGAGATGGGATTTATGGTTCTTTGTATGGGGGCTGGATCTTGAGGAGATAGTCACTTGAATGTCTTTTGAATGAACGTCTCATTCCTATTTTTATCATTTTTTTTTTTTTTTTTCGTTTTGAAGTTCACTCAACAGTTACTTATTTTTAACTAAGGAAATAATCACTGATAGCAATTTATAAGAAGATCTGGGTTGGAATAATTCAAACTTACACATCCAATCAACACTGTTGGTGGAAAATATTCTAAATTATTGTTATAACTTTATTAATCTTGTGTTTTCTTTGTAAACATGTTATATGGTGGCTCCATACCCATGTGCTTTGACAGTATACTGTACCTACAGTATACCTACTAACACTAAAGAGTTTCATGATTCAGTGTGAAATGCTTAATACTGTTAGTAGTAAATGAATAACAAAGCCCACATTAAAAAGTCATTCAGTCATCACCCAATCAAATATTCACACACTGGGTATAGAAAATCAAAGCCACATGGTCTAACTCAGGTTTCATCTCCTTAGAGACCAAAGACTTCACGTCTGAAATGGTTTAAAATGACTGACCAGTGCCCCCCCCCCCACACACACACACAATTTTCTATTTATTATTGTCTTTAAATACCATCATCTACTGTAAATGCTAAAATGCCATTTGCCAGCACCACAAAATTACAAAATAGACAATCTCCTGTAATTTTTTTTTTTTTTTTTTTCGAGAGAGAGCGAACGAACGAACGAACGAACGAAAGAACATAAATCCACTTACACAGTTCACTGGTGCATCTGTACAGAAATCCCTAAACAACATTCCAAGGTCTCTGGAAACAAAATAAGCAATCCCCTACAGGTGGACCCGCAAGTGGCTTGAGTATCCTCAGATCATACAAACACATGCAGAACTACGCAGTGAAGAGGTAAAACGTATGGGAAGCAGCATCACAGTGTCAACATGCGTAATAAAGGGTGCTCCGTGGTGATACAGTCATGCAGATGCAGCCTCGTCTCTGCAAGGAGGAGGAAGCCCGCAAGGCTCACGACCCAGGCCCCCAGCAGCCACCCAGAGGCCCAGATCCCAGCTACCCCCCCCCCAAAGAGCGGACATGCATCCCCCTAAGGGCGGCAAAAGGCGGCCCCAGCCGGAGCCCCCCCGCGGTCTGGGGGCCCAGGCCCCAGCGGACCAAGACCAGCAGCTGCCGACCCCACTGGGCGCCAGCCGCACCCGGGACAGTGACAGCACCGGGCCCAAGGCCCAAGCGCCCAGGAGCACCCCCACCCGACCCAGGCGGCCCAACCGAAACCCAGGAGGACAGGACCCCCAGACGACACCCCTCCAAGACAGGCCAGCCCCCACCCCAACGTCCCTTCCCCACACACCTGACACCGGGGCGCCACCATTGCTACCATCCCCACACTCACACACACACACTTCTCACACACATACCCCAACACCCACATGCACTCCCCCCCACACACCTGCACCGACCCCTCCCTCCACCCCACACATACGCCCCCACCTCCCTATACCCCCAACACCCCCATACACTCCCCCCCCCTTACATGTCCAGCCCCACCCTTCCCTCTGACCTGTCACACTCCTGCCCTTCTTTCTTCAGCCCCTCACGGCCATCCCTACCAGACACTCACAAGCATACGCCTCCTTCCCACCCCTCCACCCCTCCTCTGACCACCCACCCTCATCTCCTCCCTCTTCCAGCCCAAATTCCTCCATCCCACATTTCCCCTTCACACTCTCATTCATTTGTTCTCACACACCCACCTCATTCTTACCCTTGCCTCCGTGCCTCCTGGGTGGTAGCCCAGGCCGGGGAAGAAGCCGCGGGGTCCAAGCCCCCAGCACGTTCCTCCTCACCCCACCCAGAAAAGGACCCCCCCCCCCATGACTGTGTGTAAGATGTGTATCGTTTTCAGCTAAAACTGAGAGGCATTGCCAAGTCATGTCGGGAGTGGGGTCGCATAGGCGGTATGACCACCCAACCAGTCCCCCTCCTTCCACACGCTATATCGCCTGCCTCACCTGTATTTTTACTTTACTTTTCATACAGTCAAACTCTGTTGGAACCAACCCAGTCACAGAAAAAACATAAAACTGGTACGCACACACGTTATTCTATATGAAGATCTACTTAGGGAGAACTGACGTCAAGTAGATTATGAAACAGTGATTCATCTTTTAGCTGATTTCTAAAGCTAGAATGTAACTGGAACCTTGAATGACAGCAACTCCTACTTAAAGCAGGAACTGCCAGAATGCAGCCAGTAGCATGCCCTCCTTCTTCTAAATGTGGAGGAAAGTAGCACTGAGTCAACGTCTGTGCTGTAAAATGAAATGGATTTTATAAGGAAATGATAGGAATAGTGAAGATCTGAAAGAAGAGATTACTAAAATCTTTACCAGATAGAAAATCAAGAATGTATTTGTGGTGTATTTATTAAGTTTTCCGTTTGGAGTCTGGATGGTTTTGTTGTCCTCTGTTTTGTTTTTAGATTTAAATGCTTTGTTTTTAAGCAAACTTTTAAAAATTTTTTTATAACTATTTCATACTCATTCATTAAGATTCTGAGAGTTTCCAGCCTTATATTTAGAGGTTGGCCGCAGGATGATGTATTACACAATTAACCATTCAGTTGTCACATCTGACATTCTGGTCCAGACTATTTACCCGTCATTAATGAGATTTATTAGACCTCAGTATCGGAAACTACTCAAATGTATGTACAGTACTTGTACTCGGTTAAAAAAAAAAAAAGTTATTTGTGCATTCCTAGTATCTTTACATGTGAACTTTACATTATATGGTTGGCTCAATTGGTAGCCTAGATGTTACCCAACACATATTTTGAGGTTCTTTTAAGATTTTAAGTGGTTTATAAATGTCTTAATGGTCTAGGGTAGTGGTTTTCAAACTGGGGGTCAAGACCACAAAGTGGTTCAGATGATAATTTCAGGGGGTTGCCTGATCATTATGAAAAAAAAAAAAAAGAGAGAGACTAATGAATTAATTTTTGGGAGTTTGGGGGCTATCAATATTAACACAGTTTTACTAAGATTAAACTGTTAAATTAACACATTCATTGCCTGATAATTACAATAACTAAGTCATTGTTAAAAATGTTAAAAATCTGAATTTAGCATTATCTCAGTGAGAGAAGCTGATTTTGGGCATGTAGGTGCCTTGTCATAGCAGTGAACCAAATCCACTAGAAAATATTTTTCCTCCTTATTTATGAAGTTTCTAGTAGTTTTCAAGCCTTACATATCCACCTTATTCCTATACCCCATGAGTCCTTGCATGAAATATGCACGCAACTTCCGGTTCGACCGGAACCGGCATTTATTTACATGCTAGATGTTCACGCTACTCCACATTTTACGAGCTTTAGGTAAACTGCATGGGAACATCAGCTGTCACAGCTCAGACAGGACAATGTCACATTCCCTCTGCCTCCTGCAACAGAGAGGTGGGAGGAGGATGATGAAGATGGCCAAAAATAACAAACAGCAGCCTTTAGCTCCTTCTTAGCTCTGTCACGTCTGACTATGAAGCAATGGGCAATCGGAAAAGCTCTGAGGCTTATCAGTACCTACCTAATAATAATAATAATAATAATAATAAGAAGAAGAAGAAGAAGAAGAAGAATGTGCATGATAATAATAATAGTAGACACATTTAATTTGACAGATGCCTTATCAAAGCACCAAATCATTAAACTAAAACACTAAGCAGAACACAGACAACAACATTGGATTGATGTACATGGAATGAGGTGAAATCAGACGTCTGTACTGAGGAGTTTTGAGTCTGGATTTAGAGGGGAGGAAGGATTCCAGGGAGGGAGGGAGTTCCAGAGATGGGGAGCAGAGTATTACAGAGGAATAAGGTTGGTCGCGTTTTGTTGAAAGAGGTGGGATACGATCCTATTTACTTAAAAGTAGATGATATTTTAATCCTAAAATGCGACCACTACGTCACAGTCTGGGGTTGGAGTTCACGTATAGAATTGGGGGAGGGGTGTTTGCGTGGGTTTGGGTGAGTTTTTGTAGACACGTATGTGTCATGTTTTATACTTGGATGTGTGAAGGCTTGTTTGTTTTATTATTAAGCAAAGACGCTTCATGTTGCCCTTGGCAAGAAAAGTTCTATAAATGAAGTTTGATTTGATTCCATTCAATTCGATTTGATTTGGTCACATGGATTCATCTTCATGAGTGGGAGGAGGCAAAGTAAAGGTTATGCTAGCATTCAAATGGCCGATGATTGTAATGTTTTTTACTAACTTCTTCATTCTTTGCTCTGTTTGGGGCTACTTGCACATATATTGCATCCTCTTCTTCTTGTGCTGGCTCCCAGAGAGACAAGACACTACAACTGTGGTTGGAAGAGGCCAAGAAGATCATCCTCATTGAACTCATAGTCCCATGGGAAAAAGGTTGTGCGCAGGCATTAGAGAGAGACAAACGCCAAATACTGTACCAGGATCTCTTCATGACTGAAGGGAAAAAAAGGATGGCTGGCATGGCTCTTGCCAGTAGAGGATTCCCTGTCCAGTCAGTGTGGGGGAAGCTCAGAGCAATTGGGGTGATGGGGAGGGATTGAAAGCAGGATAGAGAGAGCAGCTCGCAGGATGGGGAAGGCAGTAGAAAGAGCCTCTTGCTGGTTATGGAGGAGAGAGGAGCTTAGCTGTAAGTCAGGAGGAGTTGATGGGCAGTGATTTGGCCGCCACTGTCGACCCACAAATGTTGAGGGTGTTGTGCTTCAGGGTAGAAACACCCATTGATCGTTGGATACCGCCTGATGACATCATCTCTTCCTGGCCAAGGCTGCATTCACCAAAAGTGAATAAAGAAGAAACATTTTTAGGCTACAGATGTGGGCATGAAAAAGTTCCCCTTTCTGCCGACTGCCAGCCACTTACCAGCGACTTGTCTGCTAATTTAATCGCACAGAGAAACGCCTGTGTGCCCAGGGGAAACGATTTCAGAGCATAAATGAATGCCTGGTACAAGGACGTTTCCACACGCCAAGTTTGGACACCATGCGTGATGACGTATTCGCGGGACAAATCGTTTAGCCACTTCTGGCAGATAAAGGCGGAACTTTTTCATGCCCACATCTATGCGTTTACACGGCAAATATCAGAACAGAAGATGCAAAAGTGGCGTCTCATCTTCATCTTTTTATCCGCGTTTACACGAGCGTTGTCATGAAGAAATCTGCGTGCATACGAGGACACAAGAGTGTGTGGAATTCAATTGGATATGCATGTCAGGCGGTTAGGTGGTGCTGTGATGGAAGTCCACCATGTTTGCGTGCATGTGTAAAATCTACTTTAGATATGCTAGGTTCACGTAGTTTATGTACATTGTTGTTTTTCCTCTTTGGGTGTGACATCCACGCGCATCCGACATCAGCATGGCTTGAGCAGTTCCAGTATCATTTTTGCGTTTTAGACCATGCAGACGAGGATACAACAGTGTCGCATTTTTAGGAATTCCCCTTTGGAATGAGTCTTCAGATTTTTGCATCTTCAACCCAAAATAATGCTGTTGCCGTGTGAACGAAAGGCACTTCCAATTAAATATTTTGCCATTTTTACCCGCAATCTTCCTTGTGTGAACGGCCCCTTAGATGTAATTGTATTCATTAACATGCCATCTAGTGGTACAAAGCAATACTTCATAATTTCATAGTAATTCTGTTTTTTCCAGTTTTGTTAAAAAATAAAACTGATTTTCTCTTTCCCAAACATTTTACAATTGGTGCATTCCCAATGTTATGTTTTGCTTGGTTTTCAATATAACCACTTCTGGGTTAAAATAAACCAACATTGCAGTCAATATAACCCAACTTCCGGGTCAAATATTCAACCCAAAAGTTGGGTAAAAAAAACAAACAAATAAAAAAAACAAAAGCAAAAAACCCCTCAATTTTCTGGGTTGAAGTTACCCAGAAATTAGTTGGTCCCTTTTTAACCCAACAGTGGGTAAAAAATAACCCATTATGGGTTACTTTTGACCCATAAGTTTTCTGTGTGCTTGCTCAGGGTTAGAAATAAGTTTCAAAATGATCCTTTCAAAATATCAAACGCAGACAGAAAGCTCCTTTTCTTTGACTTATCAAGATGCTGCCAGGATGAGACCCACCCCGAATGAAGGCCTAACGCTGCCTGCATTTGATGTGAGTCTCTTTAACAGAGCTCTTAATTTAAACTGTTTCAGCTGGAGACATAAAAATGTCATCCTGAGATGTACTTTTCCGAAAACCTCTGCCTGAGTTATGGAGCCAAATTTAATTAATGGTAGCTAGCTACAGCTGATAAAACTGTTACTGTAATTTCAGCCAGCAGTGTCTGCCTCTGAAATAAAGGACCCACTGTTTCAAAAAATGACTTTGCCAGATGTAGCTGTGTAAGTTACAGAGGCAGGTCTTACCTAATGCTAATTTGGGCACTGAAATATAATGCTTTGTCTTCCATTTGTTCTGGGGAAAATACATTCCAGGACAATGTAAGACATTTAACAAGACAACGAAGATGCAGAGGTGAGTAAAAACCAGATGAAGCCCAACAGTGAGACAATGCTAGTTGATGTAGGGTATTGTCATAGCAAACATCAAAGATAGCCCCCGCTGAATCTGCTGATGGCTCATTAAGAGCAACACAACTCCTAAAGAACTAATAAGAATCACACTTTATTTGAAAAAACAGCAGTCAAGATGAACTTTTAATTACACTTGAGAGTATCTATGGAAAAGAACAATTTCTCCTTTTTTTTAGCATTGCGGTAGACTGTTATTTATCTATGTGTCAGGTAGAGCTGCCAGCATTTTGCAAAGTCACTTTAATAATTCTCTTTGGTGGCAGGCACCGCAGAAAGCCAAACCACAGAAAAATCAGCTTATACCCACAAGGTCACACAGCGAGGAACCTCACTGGTCTTTATTGATAATCCTGCCAGCATTCCTTCTTTCTCACTCCCCTATGATTCCATTTTCTTTCGCTCACCTACTTCCTTTCCTTTTCTTTTCACTAGCATGGACACTGTGGCTTTAGCGCTGGGCAGGGCAGATTGATATCTGACCAAAAGTGGGTTTCTTTTTTTGGCACATATGGAGACAAGGACTGAAACCCACACTATGGTGAAGTAGAGGAAAGTGTCATTTGTATCAGTCACCCGTCTGTCCCTCCATTGCCCTGCACACTCAAAGCATCACCACCTACAGTACAGATTCAGCCTGGTATAAAAGTATTCTGCTGTGTACTGAATCTAAGCTCTGTTGTGTCCGCAAGGACACACATTATGCAGCTGACTGAACCCTTGCATCACCCTAAGCAGGGTGTTTTCCTATCAGCATAGCTGTAATTCTCATAACTCTAAAGCCTCGGGGTGGTAATGTTACAATAAACCCCTTCATTTTGTACGAATTTGCACTTGCAAGCTTACAGCTGTCACTCCACGTGTACACAAACCACTGTGCTGATACGCGAGGTAAAATGTGCTTCCCTTCAAGTCGTCTCGTGGGGCCTCGCTGAATTGCCACAGTGGGTTTTGCAACAAAGAGTCATCGTTTCCAACACTGGCAGCAACACAAACAGCTCAGCTCGGCTGAACGAATGTTCGCTGTTGCTTGGTAGGATTTGGGATTACAGACACATGTGATCTATGATTCATGAATGGTGCTGATAAATTTATGGATGTCTGCTGGAGCTGTTCTCTTCTCTTCACTGTACCAGCAGATGTGTGCAACATGAAGCGATTGTCCCTGTAAAGTTTTCTCACCGTGGATTTCTCAAATCTCACAAGCTTTTTTTTTTTTTTCTTTTTTTTTCCTAAAGCAACATAGTTCACTCCAGTCATGTTTACATGAGAAAAAAATTACAGTAACACATCTAGTTTGGCTTTGGTGTTTTAAAAACTTAATCAATACATTTTTTTCCTGTCTTCCAACTAAAAAAACTGGAGGTATTTTTGTTTTTTAAGAATTTATATAAAAGAAAAACTGTACTAAAGATTAAATCATTCTCAGAAAGTTTAGCAATGTTAGATTTGTCATAATATAAGATCCCAGTTTGTTGAGGTCTTGGATCTGAGGAGAGAAGCTGTTGGATATTTGGGACTGGGATGTCGTCCTATTCAAGTCTTATACAGGACTCAATTGTCCTTGGTATTCTTGGTGGTTTTACATTTCATGATTCACCAAATGTTTGCTGTCGGTGAAAGGTTTGAACTACAAGCAGGCCAGTCTAGTAGCTGTTCTCCTCCTCTATGCAACCACCGTGCAACTGATATAAACAGCAGACTAAGTCCCACTGAGATTAAAAACCTATTTTTCAAGGGAGTCCTGGGTCCTCTTATATTCTTACATGCAGTGCATATTCTGTTTGTAAGAACATATTTAAGAAAAGTGTAGAATTTATCATCTTGTACAATACGAACAGCTCTGACCATGCGTACACACAGGATCTAGTGGTAGAACAGGGGGACTGCATTATTTTTGCAGGTGTCACAGTGATCTCGGCATCCCTATTATTTAATTGTAATGATAATTAATCTTTTTGGGGGGAAAAAGGACAACTGAATCAATGAAACAGACAGGGAGCTTTAACGGGTCCAAAACTTAAAGAAACCTGTGACAGACAAGTGAGAACTGATCATCATTGATCTGAACTTATCAAATAATCCCATTTCGATCTTGTGCTCTGTGAGCGTCGCCGCACAATCAGCTATCTGATAGATTACATCATCTCCGACCAGATGCTGCTTCAGAACAGAGATCATATAGAGTTCTGTCATGACCTGAGATCTATGTTGCAAAGTAAAAACAACCACAGTTACGGTGAACATGCAGGTGGTTGTCCTCACTGACATATGAGGACTCCATGCTGGATTAATCTTTCTACAGACCAAAACCACATTTATTTCTCCTGAAAAATTCAAAATCGGATCAGATGGAAGCTGTACTGATGCTGGGAACATGTGTGCCAGTTACGAGATAAGTCTCTCTTCAAAACTTAAAACCAAACTAACCAGAGAGCTGATCAGATAATGCAAAGAAGGCTTTTCTTATGCCAAAATATTTCTTTTTTTTTTTTTTTAATAGTTAAATGTCAAGCTGTTTAACACTATTCCTTTAATAAGCGAGAAAGAGAGATCTCCCCTTGATCCTGAATCATTCACTGCTCTCATTTCCTTGCACTGTTTTATTCTTTCAGTTTAACTTCTTCACTGTTTAAGTCGCATTTTTTGTTTGAGGATCGTTCATTGATATTAATATCCTGCACTTAAACTTTAGCGTTTAAACTTTAGTGACCTAGAAATGTATTTTTTGAAAGCAAAAATTAACTGAACTTGAATGAGTGACCTAAACAGATATTTCGGCTTCAGACTCAGTAGAAATGGGTTCTTTCTCTCCATTACTTCGAGGAGAAATACCTGCGATCTCCATGTGACTACTAAGAGATGTGTTGTCATGTTTTTTGTACTTACACCATTCTACATTTCATTTTTAGGATGGAATTTAGGACCGTTACAATACAAAGATTGATAAATGAGGGCTCTGGCCTGGAGAATGCTCTTACAGACGTAGGCAAGGTCTTCCCTCAAAGGGATCCACAACCTCATACCATCAGAAATGCAGGCTTTTAAACTACAAGCCACAAAATAGAGAGTTCCAAATGAAAGACAATTTTCAATGATTTGAAATATTTATCTGGCGATTAAATCATTTTTCACGTAGCAGTGGTGATTTTTCAGTATGCTTTGGCCCAGGGAAGGTGGAGATGATTGTCTACACTTTCTATCTTTGCATCTGGACTATTGCAAAGTCTTCTGACTTCCTTCAATAGGACGGAGCTGAATTGCCTTCCTGTTGTCCAGAATCCTGCCTCAACGCTTTTAACTGGGACACTCAAGCAGCGAGTTGGGTTACAAGTGAGTTGTAAGACACATTTTAAAATCCTGATCTTAATTTTTGGAGCCCTGCACAATCAAGCTCTTTATCTACTCCCCGAGCCGCAGTTTCAGGTCAGAAGAACTGATGTTATTGGTGGTCCCAAAAAGTTGATTTAAGAGTTGAATTAATCTCTCTTTTGAGACGGTTGCGCCAAAGTTGTGGACTGCTCTTCAGCCCCTTTCAGACTCGCTCTGGAAAGCAGTTACAGTGCAGATTCTTTTATAGCGTTTGCATTTAGTCTAACATTCCCTCTTTTAACTCAGAGCTGTAGCAGACATGTACGGCTTGACCCCATGTTATAGGAGTGGAAATATTGCAGCATGTTGTTTTAGCTAAATGCACAAGAAAATGTTCTGGACAGGTATGAAAGGATGGCTGTTGCTGTAGGTGCAACAATCGACCCATTTGTGACATTTCCTGATATATGAATGTGGCCGTGACAGAAGACGTCCGCAAGGAAGCAACAAGTTTGAAAAGACAACTCTGGTTAAAAAGCGGACGGACTTTACCATGAAAATTCTGAAATTCCATGAATAATGCGCAAGTTAAGGTTTGACAGGCAGGATCCTCGGCCAATCCTTGGCGGGGGTCACACTACAAGGATTGGTTGGAGTTTCCATTGAAAATTTAGAAATTGGAATCGTATTTTATTTTGATAAATGGTGGTTCCAGAGTTCCATCACCTCATTCATAGCATTTTACCCTATAAAAAAATTGTTGTGCAGGTTGCGGGGAGTGGGTAGCCTGGTGGTAATGTTGCAGGCCTTGGCGCGGAGGACCCGGGTTCGAGTCCCCAACATGACAAGTGAACCCCTGAGCAAGGTCCTTAACCCCCACCAACTGCTCCCTGGGCGCCTATAGTAGCCCACTGCTCTCTGGTACATACAAGGATGAGTAAAATGCAGAGCCCTAATTTCCCCTCAGGGATCTAAACAGTATATCAACCCTTACCAATGTTGCATTAAGTTAAACACCATTTGTTTTATTTCTCTTTTACCGTTTTTGTGCCTTTGCTTTTCATTGTATGTCTTAATATTTTGATAAGTTTTTAATTCTGTACTTTATGTAGTTTTATTCAGGCTGTTTTGTGAAACACGCTGATTCTATAACTGGGAAAAGTGCAAAACAATGAAACTTATTTTTTTGTTGTTATTGTTGTTATATGTTAATATGTCATACTATGCTGGCAACATGTCTGAATCATGTTTACACACATATATTTTTCTTTTCATGGCAGAGTTTTAACCTGCTTTGTAGATGGTAGTGATCTGTGATATCCAGAATTATGCCTGATTTTTATGTAGTTCCATGCGAGGGCCTGAAAATCACTTGCATTCAATCCGGATTTTTGGCTCACACACAGTGCTGTCTCCAGATTCTCATCTCATCATTTACAATCAATAACAGCAAAGTCATTGCAACTTGAACATTTCTCAACAATTTGCCATTTGGCGAGTTTTTTTTTGCAGACTGATGGCCCTCTGCCCATTTTCACTTGTGAGAAGCAGCCTCTCTAAAATCAATACCTCTTGATTTTAGTATGTTTTTTTATAATTGACCTGATTAGTTATAAAATGTTCCAGCTGTTTCTTTTCACTTTTTCAGTCTTCTGTTCCTCCTGCCCAAACATTTTGAGACATATAACAGCAACATATTAAAGATTAGATACGATTTCCAATAACAGTGAAATGACTCACTTTTAGCATTTTATATGTTTCCATGTTCCATTATACATAAAATATAGGTTTATGAGATTCAAGATTCAAGGAACTTTATTCATCCCCGGGGGGAAGTTTATTCCAGTACAACCCGTCCATCTACAAATAATTGGCATTGTGTTTTCTGTTAAATTTTACACAAGTCTCCCAACTTGTTTGGAGAACGCTTTTACCATAACGCATTCTTGTAAAACAGGGATATCTGAAAAAAAACATTCCTGCCTTAATGTATAATCCACACAATAGCTCTGTAATTTAGCCAGGCAGGTAATTATCTAAGACTTAATTAAGCCAAATATATTTAGAAACGTTCTGAATGACTATTTTTGTTGCTGGTTTGGTTTTTAATCACCATGAAATATCAAAACTGTTTCTCACATGGGATATTGAACACTACATGTGTCATCAGGCACATTAAATGCCCTGTTATTGTAACATAAGTCACCTTTACACTGACGCTCTTCACAATTCCAGCAAGACTTTGGCACAAGATCAATGGAGAGAGAGCAAAGTTTGACATGTGCTTGATTAGAGAGGATGTCATGTCGTGTGCACTGAAATGAGGTCAGTCTCGCAGAAGAAATGTTTTTTATGTGATGAAAACCCTTCAAGACAATCATATCAATGTGTTCAATGTCATCACCAAAAGTACATCATCACCACGTGCATGTGTTTTTCCTTTATGTAAATTCAAGCCATTTAGACAAGCAGTTGTTTTAACTTACAGCAATATGTTACAACTAAGGCCCTTTTCACATGGCTGCTCGGGCACAGGCCCGAGCGCATTTCACCACAAATTTTGTCCATGTGAAAGCAAACAGGCCAGGCCCGGACAGCCCAGGTAGTCTAGGACCCGGGCCACCCACACTCAGGCAGGGAAAAATGGGTTGTGAACACGATCCAGGTCGTGCCGGATATGTGGGCTACTCACCCAACAAGCGGACGTGACCGAATCAAAACTCAACCCTGCCAACATGTTTATCTTTGTTGTCGTTTGTCTTCTCTCCTTGTAATTGTTATCGGTGGTTTAAAAAAGTTAACTTACGAAAGTACTTTCCAAGTACCCAAAAGCGTTTCCTTCCTTGTTGCTATAGTAACCCGTTCCTTGGCAGGTTTGTTGCTTCCTTGGTTGTTAGCTATTAAAGAAGTTTCCTCAGCTCTGCCATACAGTGTTCTGGCACTGAAATTACAGAGCGTGTCCGAGCCTGGTTCAAGCAGTGGCATGTGAACGCAACACAAGAATCAACGATCCCGGACCAGGCACAGGCCCAAGCATGCCATGTGAAAAGGCCCCTGAGGATAGACCGGTACAGGCAATATTTTAGACTGATATTTGCGTTTTTTGCTGAGATATGTAAACACAGGCAACAGTTATTTTTTTTAATATAAATATTACATGTTTAAAGAGGGGGTTTCATGTCGTTATCAGTCACATAGTTCACTTTTATGTCACAACCAAATAACTGTTATCCTCAGTAGTTTTGGAAAGACAGCATACACAAAAAAAAAAACAACCTAAAGAAATGTGACATCACTCCATGTCTGTATTGGACGCCGTAAATTTTCTCCCCCCCCCCCCCCCCCCTCCCCCCCCCCCCCCCCCCCCCCCCCCCCCCCCCCCCCCCCCCCCCCCCCCCCCCCAGTTCACTGCTGTCCCTTTAAGATGATACCATGAAGCTCCTCCCACCAGCAAGGGAGGTGGGAGGAGCTTCATGGTATTGAAGCTACTCTGTGGTAGCAACTGATCTGGCAGCCATGTTGGTTTCCACAGGAGAGTCAGTGATTTCTTAAATACGCGTGAATGAGACAAAGTATCCCCCAGGACATGTTTTATGGGGAGGGAATGACATGATAACATAATAAAAAGCTACCACCCCCACCCACCTTTAATGTTTCTTTTTGATATTGTAACGATTGCTATTGTTCACGGTTCTTTTATATATTCATTACAAGTTTTATGTTTCTATTCCATATGTGTTTACAAGTGCGCTGCTTCTCATATATATTTATTTAAAGTTCTTTGTTTCCTGTTTATGTTAAAAGGGTTTCCAAAATTAGTTTTCATTGTGTTCTTCATTATATTAATTTGGAGTCAAATGCAATATCAGCCCCAAATATCGGCAGGTTGTTTCACCTGAGGCTGATGAATATTTATTTTTTATTAAAAACACCTAGATGAAAAAATATAGTCGACCCTAAAAAATCTTTATCGGCTGATCCCTATTTACAACCAGATTCCACAGCTGTAGAAAATTCTTTGTTTTTATCCTGATAGACAGGAATTATGTTTTGTTGCATTGACCAGCACGACTCACTGCATTGCACCTCAGATGCAAACAATAACAATCCTTGTCATAAATGTGAGTCTGTAAAACTCCAGTGCATATGTTCCAGCAATCAGTATGAAAAGCACATAAAGTTTATCGATTCCTCACACAGAACACAGTATCAAAAGGAAAGAGCCTTTTCTTTTTTTTTTTTTTACAGCCGGGGCATGTAATGGCCTTTCCAGCAGACATTTCAGATGAATTATGTTATATCTGTCTGCATTTTTCAAACTTCAGCATTAGTACAACAGATGTGAGCAGTCTGCATTGAACTGCTGATAGATACAGTAACAGTGACTTCAGCACCACTATAACATCGGTGCTACAAGTGAAGAAGAAAAACATTATGTAAAATAGACAGTATGTTTAAACTACAGTATATTTTTGCTATTTATGCTAGCTATTTATTCTAAGAACAAAGCCGAAGAGTTTTATTGTCCCCAAACAGCCCTATTTATTTTATTTTCAGAGATCAAATCCACCCATATTTCCACATATGCAAAGTCCCAATAGTGTTATTGGATAAGTGTCCCATTTGAATATGCAAAAAAGGGATATTTGTTACAAGAGGCTTGCTGAAAGTGCTGACACTCCCGAGTGTATGCATGAGTGTGTGTGCCTGGGGAGGATCCAGAAGTGCTGTGGCAGACAGCAGCCATCGTCCATGGGAATAAGGATGAAGTGGGTGGATTAACGTGTTTGGACAGGGATGCTGATTGTTTGAACAGTGTCATCGAGTGAATGACTGACTGGCTGAGGAACTGGCTTCTGTGTAAAGTGAAATACTGCAGATCCAGCTGCCCTGAGCTGGATCTGCAGTGTATGACTGTATCCGAACTTTTATACTGATGAAATACTCCATTTCTGGGATGGATGGAATAACACTTATCTGATAGTGTTTCTGTGTGCATGTCCAGTCGTGTCCTATAGTGAAATAGCTTGTAGCAAGATATAAATGAAACATGACCCTCACAGGGGAATCATTTAAACAGCGGAAATCTTACAGTTTTCATCTGCATGCTGTCTTGTTTTGTATTCTGATGCCAGCAGCGTGCATAATTCAGATGAATTGTCCTTATGGAGTCATTATATTACAGTACTGCATGTAAACACAATCAAAGTGTCAGAGCGCAAAGCAGTTAGATAACAGCTCCAGGCAAAGGTTGTATGATGAGCTTAATACAGTATTTAGACTTGCCAAAAACAAAGCCAAGCAAAGAAGTTCAGGACATTTCTCTGTGACATGTCTTACAGACAAAAATTGCCAAAAGCAATGAGAACACGCAGAAGCAGAACATTAAATCGTTTCCTCCATCAGTACTGTTCAAACAGAACTTTCAGGCTGTGAATATCTGCATGTCCCTGTCTTTGGATTACTTAGAGCAGTGGACTTTAAACTGGGGGGTGGAACCCCCATGTGGGTTGCATGATAATTTCACAGGGATGCCAGATCATTGCGAAAATAAAAAAATAAAAAAACAATAAAAAAAAAAAAAGAGGAAAGAGACGATGTTTCAGATAAATTTGGGTATCTACAGTCCTCAAAATTATTCATACCTCCCCCCCCCACTTAAAGGAGGAGAAAAATCAGCTGTCAGTAAAATAAGTTGAAACTGACAAAAATAAAAATAAAGAAATAAATTCTATGAAAATCATGACATTGATTTTGAATTGTGGTTTGAAAGAAATATTAAAAATAAACACATAAAAAATGAATCAAGTAAACAAGTGGGCTCCAAATCTAAAATACTGTTGAGCAACACTGAGGCAACCACTGCACTCAGGTGTTTTTTCTGATGTTCGAAAAGACTTCTACACCTGTTGATAGGTATGTTGGTCTGCTGTTCATTGGCAAGGTGATCTGATGTGTCTAGGGCAGTCTTTTTTGTTTGTTTTCTTAAGCTATGATTTCCAACCACTATTCAAAAGCAATGCTTTTTTCACTAAATTATATTTTTGTTAATTTTTTTTATATATAGTTAGTTTCTGTAGTTTTTTGTTAATTGAATTACTATTGTGAATTTAATATTTTCTTTAATTGGAGGGTATGAATAACTTTGGGGATGACTATCTATAAAATTATACATACATATACTGTATGCTCTTTAAGCGATACTATAATGTACTTTATACCATGGTCAATGAGACCGTTGTGGTTTTCTAGACTCTGCATCATGCATTAAAACTGTATAATACATGGCTCCTCGTTGTTTAATCCTTACATACAGTCTAATACATAATTGCAAGGACATTAATCTGTGAAATTAACACCTTTGTTACGTGTGCCTCCAGTTCTTGGGATTTTGCATTTGCTCTCCTTTTGTTTTGAGGGCAGCCCGGATTCAACGGCCTGTTAATGGGTTGGTCTGAGGTCTGTTCCCTCTTTTGTTTTTTGGCCGGGGCTCCCTCTCTATTTTCTATTGGTTTAATAAACTTTTTTAAATTGTTGCTGCATTGGTGGTGGTCTCATTTACAGTATATGGTTCCTTTATTTTGAGTGAGCCGGTTTTCAAATAGGGACCATGTATCATTTCTTAATTATTGCAAAATAAGTTACAACACCATGTTTAAAAAAAAAATCTGAATTTGGCTTTATCTCAGTGAGAGAAGCTGAATTTGGTCAAGCAGGTGCCTTGTCACAGCAGTGAACCAAATCTAGCAGAAAACATTTATCATCCTTCTTTATAAAGTTTGATAGTTTTTATGTCTTACATGTGGGATTTGTTTCATTGAGTGTCCAGAAACAAAGTTATTACAGGTGTTATTCTAAAAATCAAAATTTGGCTCTATTTTGGTAAGAAAAGCTGAATTTTGGCATTTGGGTGCTTTTTCCACAACTGTCAATATAATCCACCAAAATCCACTTTACCCTTCTTATATATGAAGATTCTGACAGTTCCCAAGCCTCACATTAAGAGGATGGCCAGAGGATGACCCATTCACACAACACCATATTATTTTGGGGGTCGTGGCTCAAAAAAATGAAAACCACTGACTTGGATTGTAAAGTATATTGCTGGGAGGATTAAGCTCAGTAGCTGGGCATGCATTTAACTTCTTCAGAAGGCTTGGACATGTTCTTCCATGCAGTATTAAAGTGATGTGTTAAATGCCAGTTAAGCTTTTGGAAAAAGAGGTGTATGAATGCTGCGGGGTTTTCATGCAGAGGGAACCCAGTTTACTCAACAGCCTTGAAGTCTCACTTGTGATACTTTTCCCTTTTGAGAAATATGCACGTTAAAGTTCCTGGATTCAGTTATGGCCAAATTGTACGGGTACTGAGGCAAAGGATTACACAACATTTTAAAAGCAGCTGTTTTTGCCACTTGGAACAAGTGACCCACCAGAACACGGCACTTAGTTTCTGTCTCAAAGATGTCTCTTAGAAAATATGTTGTACTTCTAAAGGGCAAGTTTAGCCTTTCTGGTTTCATTCAAGACTCAGCGGGCTAAGTGAATGCAGTTTGTTTTTCCTAGCCAGTAACGCAGCGATGAAAATGTTTCAACTTGTTTGGTAAACTATTGTTTTATTCACGTGCTCAGGATGATAGCCTGCAGAAAGACTGAAATTGAAAATCAAGGTTGCTCCACTGCAAAAAGTGCCTGAGTCTGAACCCCAAGTGGCAGATGAAATGGTTTCAGATGTTTTTGCAGTATTTGCTTTCAGCTTACAAACACATTTTAGCACATGGACAGATGGAGTGGAAAGGTAGCAAAGCAAGTACATTTATTCACTGGACAACCAAAAGTATCAGTTTGCTGCTTTTATGACTGCTCATAAACATGGAGCTACTCACAAAAGCAGCAACAGTTTGCGTTCATGCTCCTCACATATAGTGTTTAAAGAAAAACAATTAGCAATTGTGTTCAGGAAACAGCAAAGCAGTGTGTAAGCATCACTTCTTTACTTCATAGCTGGCTTAGTTTACCTTTTACCACATCTGCACCTTCTAGCACATGAGTAAGCTTTACCAGGGTATACTGTAGTTACCAGGTATTAATAATGATCATTTCGCCTGTTTTCTGAACCCAATTCTGGCATGAAGGAAGATACACACTGATGGATTGGGGGGGGGGGGGGGGGTCATGCCAGAAAACGCAGCATGTTTGTCAAAGTTTGTACATTTGTTTTTATGAGGGCAGTAATGGAACACAAAATTCACGCTTCGGTGTACTTAGGTACATGAGTGACAGTTTGGTTATTCATCGGTACAGTAATGTAAAAAAAAATTGCCATGTGTTTTATTAACAAGTTCACTAAAATGTAATTTTAATATTACATATTGTTTGAATGAGAAAAATAATCATAAATAAAAACATATTTTAAAATAAAATCCTGCTGCTTTTTTTTTTTTTTGCACTTATCAATTAAAAATAGAGATTTAAATTGTTGCCCTTAAAAAATTCTCCTCAAAAAGAGTGCAGTGATAAAACATGCTTTCACGACTAAGGTGACATCATCTAAGTTTTAAGAGCAGCATTTAACAGAAACAGATCCCCCTTCCATTTCACTCACTTACAAAAACTAAACATCGCCATAGTTTACTCTCCTGAATAAAAAAAGTGCATAAAGTAACATCTAAAAAATAAAATACTGCTACTTTCACACTCTTGTTTGCATTAAAAGTCTGTTTTCCAGTTGTTCCAGTTAAACTGAAACTTGTGTGGTGTTGCTTTGGATGCATCATCCAGCTTTACACCGGGTCTGTGGGCGCTGCATACCGGCTGAAACACGGCTTTGCGCCGACCTCCATGGCACAAGCATTTACACCATGGACTGAGCGCATGTAAGCACACTTTGTGCTGCTAGGGACTCCACATTTACGTGTGATTTTCATCCAAATGGTAATTTTGTCCATGTTTGTGTTTCATTGTTTCTTCTAACTCAAAAACCTTGTGTTCAAGGAGGTGATGTCATGTTCAGATTTGTGGCAGTTGACGGTCCTGTCACTATACCTCCGAGTGATCATGCGCCCTGGCCACTTAGCCTTTGGCTGACTGGTTAGCACGCATGACTCTCACCAGGGAGTCTGGGGATTGAGTACCGCACAGCCCTCCTTCATCCTGCCACAGATAGTTTAGCAATTGCAAATCTGCACAATAGATTTTATTTGGGAAGTTGCCAGATGTTTTACACTGAATCTAGTGTCTGACTTCCTGTCTGCTCCGGTCTGAACTGCTGAAATTTATGCGGTCTGGGTCCGTGCGCCATCCAAAATAGAGCTGACCCATATATTTAGCACATCATTGTGAATTGATGGAGCGATGATGGACCAAACACGCGCGCCGCCATGCTCAGTGGAAATCAATCCATTGACTAAAATGGCCACGATTAGATGCATGTGGTGCAACGCTGCATTTACAGACCCAGTGTAAAGCTGGGGTTAGCATGCTGGAAGCAGTGTGCGAACCATTCGGGGGCCATATTTTTTTTTTTTTTTCGGGGGGGCAGTGTTATATTAGAGAAAACAATTGTTTGACGCTTTGCTTCGGAGCTCTTGAAGAATTTTTTTTTTTCTGATTTTCTACCCAGACGCCTTAGACAATGTCCAGAGGAGTAGATTTTCCTTCCAATCCTCCCGTCCAGGATGTTGGAGCACATTCATGCATAAAAGCTCTCTTTACAAAGTAGATTTTAACTGCCACTACTGCTAAAGTCTGAGCCAAACTGTCAGTATATCCTCCCAAACACCTCAGAGGTTCATGAGTAATAATGTGGCATGGATATGTTAGACCAAAAGCAAAAATCCTACTGAACTTTTACTTTCAACATTATGAATAATGGCTAATAAGTATGTAATGTGCTTAAACTTGTTAGTTGAACTTGAATGGCAGCAACATGGCATCAGCTGACATCTTCTGATACATTTTCAGTCTCACATCAATTAACAATGTGCAATATTCTTTATGGGCCTGTAAAAATTGACTTTTTTGTTGATTTTTAGTTTTTTTAAAAGATACATTTTTTCATTCTGTGGGGATCCAAAGAAGAGCAATGATGCTGGCATTAATCAGCTGGATTTTGCTGTGGAATAATTGTAATAAAAATCTCATTACCTGATTTTTCTAACCAGCTGCAGATTCATTTAATGCTTCTTCCTGCTCAACTAAAGAAAACTTACGACAAGTCAAACACTTCAGAGAAATTATGGAGAGAATAAATACAAAAAAAGCGCAAAATCTATATCTACTGCATATTTTCAGCTGAATCTGACCTCTGAATAATACACATTGTCTCAGCTATTATGTATCATGAGAGAACAATGAGCTTCTTGTTCACTTTCATACCTTTCATCTGGGATTTCCCTTTTACCAGCATTACACACCGCTGGAGCCCCTTGACTTTAAAAGTAGTCCAACATTGACAATAGTTCTGCTTCTGCTGCATCAACCTCATCTGAACAATGGGGAGTAAAGCTTCTGGAGTGGATGTCGCATTTAACCCTTAAATGGTTCCACTTAGTTTAACATTTATCTCCTCGACACTCAATCGCCAATGATATAAATATCACTTTGGTCAGTTGCTCAAATGCTGAATACACTAAATAAATGCTGATATGTGACAGCAATAATCAAGTTTCCTGTATAGAAAAGGTTGTCTACCGATAATGTCCATATGCAGTGGATATTTTGGATACTGTAGGTTGTGCATGATCAGGGGATCTCACCTCTGGTGATTCGGTTAGCTCCAATATGTTGCTTAGACTGGGATCTGGGTAATATAGAGTCCAGATAAATACTTTAGGCACCAACCACACAGGCCCTGTGGTGCTGGTGGGGAACAATTCTCCTGTTAAGAGGGATTACTTCATTTAACTCTTTAACGCCTGAGCCAAGAAATAATGGGAAGAATTCATTTTAAAATCTAAATTCATTACTTGACACTTTTAAAATGTAAAAGCAAATAAATAGATTACATAGGCTATATCTGTTTAGTAGAGGTGTGAGAAAATATCAATACATAATACTGTGATATACCATATATGAAGTATTGCAATATCATGTTGACTCGGCATTTAGCAATTTTGACGTGAATGTAGGACACAATCAAATCTGACAACAGCTCTGAGTTTGCATAACTGTCATTTCAGCATGAGGAGCAACATATTAAGCACCAAGAGTTAACCCATTCAACAACAACAACAATAATAATAATAATAATAATAATAATAATAATAATAATAATAATAATAATAATATTATAATGGATTCCCAATATGAATAGAATAAAAATAGCTGTACCTGAATTGTATTTCTTCATTTATCCAAAGTATTTCAAATTACTAATATGTTAGGGTCTATCATTTTTTCATCCCAATATATCATCTTGCTAATAGTATCACAATATATCATATCGCTGCACCTGTATTGTGAGAAACAGTATATCCTGTTGCCAGATTCTTGCCAGTACACACCCCTACTGTTTGGTATCACATGCCAGAATTATTGCAGTACAAAAGGGGGTAGAACACAAGTTTTAGATTTAAACAGGATTATAAGTGTACCCATACGATAAAGTGATGCAGTAGGTCTCAGAGAAACTACGACATGATGCATTAGATAAGGCAATAAATAGAATCGTGTAGTTGACAGCAAAATGAAAAATATTTATTGCAAATTCCAGCCAGCATTTTCTTGTGGGGCCCATATGGGTTAAATTTTGGCTGCATATGAGGGACAATACTGGGTTTGTCCACAGATACCATGGTGCCCCACCTGTGTTTGCCCATATAGCCTATAGGCATGGGCTTGAACTGGGCAAATTTGCAGATCTCATAGTTTAAGTTAAATGGGCCCCTACATGGAAATCACAGGTGGGGCCACCATGGAAACCGTGGACAAACCCACTTGGGTCCCTCATATGCAGCCAAAATTGAACCCATATGGGCCCCAGATGGAAATGCTGGCTGTAGGGTCACATAGATCTTCTTACCATGTATTTTGGGTAGAAAACAATGCTTCCGCAACACATTTTAAGGTTTAAGTCAACAGGAATGTTGACAACTGAGCTAGAACTGGACTAGCAGTGATTTTTTTTCCTTTCTTTTACTGTTACAATACAGACTTGCTCTCGAACTTCAAAACAATATTTTTAAAGTGAGTCAAGTAAAGACCATATGTCGTAATATTTACACCATGTTACTTTTGCATCAGTTGTTAACGTGATAACTAATTTCTCAACCAAACAATGTCCACATCCACTGTGACTGCTGATCATATCCTGACACTGTCCAGCTGAATCAATCAGACATTGTGTCAAACCTGATAATTAACTCACTGCTAGCTAGTTCTTCTTTTTTAAAAGAGATGTCATATATGGCAAGTGTTAATGCTTTTTCTGGATTTTCATTCATTTTTACTGTCCTGTAGTTGGAATTTAGGGATTAGTAGGATTTTGAGTCATAGCTAATCAGAGACATGTTTACACTCTGCCATCACATGTAGCATCCAAACCAACAAGTAAACAACCTGCTGCCAAAGTGTCACTGAGTGAAATTTATAATATACAGCAATCATACTAAGATTTATTTGTTGTTGTTTTAAAGGGAAAACTACACTCTTTTGAGACTCTCCAATGAGTAGCTGTTAGCTTAGCTTCCCTTGGTCCGACTGCTATCTACTGCAGATAGCAAATTGACAACTTAAGAGTAAAAAAAGAGCAATATCACTTTAATGAGCAGCTTGTTTTGCATTTGCACACTCATCCTCCGCAAACACAACTTTCCACGAAGCTTTTGAGCGTCTGCACTTCCCAGGAGCCTCAACTTCCTAATTGCTCCCAGGCAATCAGAGACTCAGTAGCTTCCCAATAGTAACACAGAGTTGGAAGATTACAAAAACTAACTAATAAGGATAAAATACAGCAGGAGCCATGGGACCAGAGTAATTTAGCCAACATGGATAATGCTGAAAACTACAATGTCCAGGCTATTTTATAATCTGTGCCAAACCTGCTCCTTTGACCTCATTTGAGAAGCAAAGCAGTGTTTGGCTGTGCTGAGACAACAGACAGCAGGAGGTTCACTCCTGGCAAGGGAGGCCATATAACCAGATGGAGAAGTAGATAATTATAGTTTTTTTCAGTGACTACAGACCATTTCAAGTCACTTTTGGCTTCATTGTGTTTTTTTTTTTTCCTGAATTGCAATTCATATTAGCATGGCCATTTTATATGCTAAATAAAGAAGAAACAACAGTTTCAAAAAGCAACTGGAGTCTCTGTGGCTTTATGTGTCTGCCAGTGTTGAAACACAGATATCTGGCTCTTTTCTTTTATACATTTTGTGTTTGATTGTCTTTTCAAATCATTAAAAGTTGACACACTCATAAGAAAAAGTTTTTCGACGACAGAAATTCAGAGACTCATTCAGACGTGCGTCAGGCCTTGGCGTGGAGCAGCGGTCCCATATGTCTGGAACATCAGCGCGAGGAATTCCAGCCAGTATTTTCAGATGTTGGAAACAATTTCCATCCTAATTGGGGGGGATGAGGCTCTCCATCATTTTTTAATCAAACCTTGTTGCCGTTTTCCTCTGCATAATTTATCTGGTGGGTTTTAGTTAAACTGTAGACTTGAAATTGCAAGGTAGTCCAAGAGCAAAGTCACAGGCGGTGTTTGTGTGTCAGTTTGTGAGCTGAGCTTTACTCATGACTTAATTTGTATCTATTATGACTGCTCTCCCTAAGCTGTGACCAAATGGCAAGAGGACAAATTTCTCCGAAGTCCATTAAGCACAATGTAATGAGTGTTGATGCATTTTTAAGAGACACACTTGGCCGGAAACAACCCTGCCCTCTTCATAAGTCCAATTTAATCTTTTTCTCATTATGAATTATAGTGCAGTCCTTTTAAGTGTGTGTGTGCGCGTGTGTGCGTGTGCACGCGTGAATGAGATGACGGCCAGAAAGCAGCCACTGTCACCATCACATCTTCCCAACCAACCATATTTGGAATTATACTATTAATAAACACCACTCTGATAAAAACACAGGCAAAGCTTGAACAGTCATTCATTTGGCCATGTTTTGCTTATATTTTGGTAACTTTACGATATTGAAAATGCTCCAAATTTGCTCCTCTTTGGACAACTTTACAGGACACTCTAGATGCAAAGGAAAACATGAATATTGTCAAGAAAGTTGCGAGTTTGTAGAAGGTTTTTAAACCAGTTTCTAGGTGCCCTGACTGTCTGAGCTTGACTTTCATGAATGAATTGATTCTTTTGGCTCTTTAAAATGAATGAGAATCGAGTCACAGTTCTCAGCGATTATATCCAAATTGTCCATGCTGCTGGCATGTGTGCCATCATGTCTGATATCCAACACGCTTCTTTCATGTGAATGCATCTATGGGCAGAAAGTGTTGAGTATATGGGGTGAGTAAGTTTCAATTACTCTGATCCAAATCCTACCTTTTAACTTGCCAGTGATTATTTCCTTGACAGCAATGAGTTACTATTGATTGGCTCATTCTTAGTTTTATTTATCTTAAATTTCAGTCTTTTGAATGGCTCTTAAAAAGGAACAGCTTCTCATGATCTGGCTCCTTTCAAAGAGCCAGGAGTCCCATCTCTATCAGAAACAAACCACACAGACTAAAAATCTTTGCATCATGTCCCATGTGTCAATATCTCTTCCCAAATGTTGTTAAACATATGCATATAAGAACTAATGGCTTGGAATTACTTTATACCGGTGAGACTAAACAGGGGTGCTGCCCAGTCCTCTACTTACTATCCTGCACATTTTGGTTGCATCCCTTCTCCAACACACCTGAATCAAATGAATGGCTCATTACCAGGCCTCTGCAGAGCTCAATGACATGCACATGAGGGAATTAGCCATTTGATTTAGCTGTGTTTGGTAGCGTGTGGTTTAAAAATAGCAGGATTGTGGCTCTCGAGGAATCGGACCCCTGGGCACAAAGCTGCAGAACCCATACCTGTTCTGCAGCATCTCAACCCTTTTCTCATTTTGCAACAGCTACAACTGACATGGACTGAGCCTGGATCATTAATATTTAGCTAACGAACATTATGGCCAAGACTTTCTGTACCTGCAGTTGCTATTTGAATGTTGATACATTTTAAAGGATAGTGAAGTGTAAGACTGTCTTAAAATATGCTGATACCAGGGTACACTGATGTCTATCATCACCCTTTTTGTGGTGGGTTCTTTTAACTGAAGAACATGGTTTCTTTGATGGCAGGAAATCTGGAAGGTTTCCTCCGGCTAAACGCCCACATGCACTAAAATGCAAGTACTAACAGCTGAGGGGCTGGATGCATAAGACTGTTGCTAAAAAAAAAAGAAAGAAAAAAACCCTCACATTGTCATTGTTTTCACCAGTTTACAAGCCACATTTTTAGTTCACATGTATGCGTTTTATTTTTGTCTTACATTTCAGTGAGACCCAAAATTATACACACATGCATGGAGGTGAACTCCACTCCCATCTTTGATCATGGATGGGAGAAAACATTCTCGAATCAGTCAGTTGCATCTAACAAAGATTAGTGTTTGTATCAGAACTAAATAAATAGATGCAATAAGACTTTTACCAAATGTGAAATAGAGACACTTTGGTTTAGCCGTGCATGTAGAAGAGGTAAATAGGGTACCGGGTTTATATCCTGACCTGTAGCCTCTACTTTCAAGAGATGCATGCATCAATCCTCAGTAATCAATACTTTGACATCTGCCAGTCAAAACACTGGATCCCAAAACTTTTAAAAAAAATCCCAGCAGCATGGTGGTAACACAAAACAGGCAATTTCTTTTCATTTCCAAGAGCTTTAGGTATGAAAATTGAATGCAAAACCCAGCCCTGATGTATTCCATCCATGTCTCCAATGTCCCATGATGATGCATTTGATCATGAATTTATTAGCGTTTCTTTCAAGTATTTTTATTCAAGAATTTAATCCATATTCAATTTGCCCTTGGAATAAAGATATTAATGCGCACTGCAATAAAAAGATTTTCCTTTAACCATTAAAACTCTGCCAGATTGCTGATGCCTCCAAGCACTCAGGCTTATATTATTAACAATTTCTCAGAAAATGGTACAGTGTAACTCTGTTGGGTGATGTGTGATCAATAGTTTACCCTTTAGGTGATCTATGGAGGTTTTCCAGGCATTTATTTCCCATCCCAGAGGTTTACAATCCAGCTGCAAAATATAGCATTTATTTAGAGACTCTATGGTAAATACAAATTGAGAGATCCATGAAAACATGTTTGATTTTCATAAGATTTCACTACAACACCTCAATTTGACAAATATGACATAAGCTGGGTTTCCGTTACACTATTTTGAAAAATAAAAGCAATATTTCTGAAATTTCAAAAAGTACAATGGTGATATGCGTTTCCATTGAATGGTACAATCCATAATTCTCATAAAATCCTCGTCCCGTGAGACTCCACTTTGAGGAGGATGGAGATATAAACATGTCGTGTTTTAGAGCTGCTGCTCCTCATCAGGAGATGAAAGCAGCAGATGATGATTCAAAGGTAAAGTCCGTATGTACAGTACGGAGCCTCTGATCACATCAGGGAAAAAAAAAAACACTCGTGGTGATTTCCAGAACAGACGCCCGAAACGTAACAGGAATTAAAAACCCCTCAGGATCAACTTCTGGAGTATGGATGTCACTTCTTGTTCTTGTATTCCACTTTTATCCGTATCTGTTCCTCACTGATGTGGTGATGCAGCTGCTGATACGAAGGCGCAGTCATACGATGTCATCCGTGCTCACGTTTTATTAAATCCTGGTATAATATAATTAACAGTGTGTGCAAATGACAAACAGCTCGTTGCCAAACGTAAATTTATGACGAACTTAAACCATCTGTATAATGTCCAAAATAAACTCAGCTTTCTGAGTTACGGCGATTTGGGGATTTTTCATATATGTGCCTGATAAAACTTCCCCCATCACTCCGATTTCACAGTAAATACTTGTAAATGATCATATTCATCACAATTAAGGGCTGGAAAATACTTGCTGCTGGCGACACGTCCGCGTACGCATCATGGTGCCCATGCCCTCCCAGCGTACCTTCGGCACATAGGTCGCTTGCGTTGACACGAGGTAATGTGCCGCGTGCACGTGGTGCAATATCCACTTGAACACTAGAGGTGCTCGTGCGACTTTCTCTGTGACTTTGGTTAAGTGGCCGCACATACCACCTCTGCTGGCAACGAGACCTCTTTTTCTTTCGCAGCAGCAAAAGTAAAATAATCATTTCTCCTTCCTTGAAGAAGTTGTCCTCGTTGTCCACTTTCCACATATACCTGGCTTGGTCGTTCACGTATGCCCCGGAAATACAATCTGATTGGCAGATTGACCTTTTCACATTCTCAGTGTCCAAGTGCTGTGTACTCCTCCTAGCGATGGTCTCCGGTATTGAGCCTTTTGGCCGCAACTTGCTGCAGCAAGTATGTTCACAGACGACAGTAGCTACGTTTACATGGACCCAAATAGACCGATTGCTTTCGGTTTAAAAGCTCTTTCGGAATGAAAATTAACCATGTAAACGCCTCTTTCCGAATGAAAAGTGCCGAACCGAATGAATTTTGTTTCGGTTTCACAGGGGTAGAATATTCCTTTCCCCAAACCGAACAGGGTATCATGTAAACGCTGAATCGGAAAGTTGTGAGGTTGCGCTCTTACAGCGCATGCTTCAACGAGACGTCAACGTGAAACAAGTGACGTTTCCTCACTTTGACAGATGGCTGTGAACAACGTCATTCCCTGGACAGCGAGAAAGTTTGTTTTTAACTCAAACTCTGTCTCTACAGCTTTTTCCTCTTGGTTGTTTCCAGTAGGAGCTCATGAGGATCAGCTGCTGCTTCATTAACGTCCTGCAGAAACCACGACGACTGTGACGATCAGCTGTTTGTAGACCTCCGTCTTTAATAAATAACGTGATTTACATCATTCTGCACATGTCAGGCAGGATTATTCTGAATGAATATTGGCGCATGTACACGCCAGATCAGAATGTATTAGTTCCCATGTAAACAGCTGCCCTAAAATCCTCAATCAGAATGATTTCAATCCGAAAGGGAAAAAAGTCTCCATGTAAACGTGGCCACTGACTGATAATGTGAACACTTGCGTCCACAGTAAGTATATCCCCGGCCTCAGAAGGAATAACTGGATATTAACCCCCCTACGTCACGCCTGATGGCGTGTAATTGCAAAAAAAAAAATGTTTCCATTACACTTATGCGAAAAACTGCTTTATCGAAACGTCTGGATTAATGCCTCATGAAAGCATAAAGACTTTTTGCAGTATTTGAGAGTTTTTTCGAAATGTAGCAGTTACCATTAGCAGTTTTTAATTGGGATATTTAGGTTTTTTCGTAATTCCAGGTGTAATGGAAACCCAGCTATAGTCACTTGGTGTCAATTTTCTACTAATCAGTAAATTAACAGTAATGTCCAAAAAAGGGACAAATTCTTTTTAGCCATTGTTTTTGTTGTCCTATATGGTTGGTAGAAGTCATTAAGATATTTTGATGCACAATGATGCCAAGAACCAGCTAAGTTGGAGTTGGTTTTAAGAAGATTGTAGATAAATAGTTACACATTAACCTTAAATAGTATAAACAGCGGTAGAAAAATCTAAATATCTTAATAGCTTCTGTAGTGTGTTTGTTTCAATGCCAGTGTTTTCTCCTGAAAGCCATGACTTGAGAGAATGATATGCAGATGAGAAAAGACTTGGTCAGTGTGTGTGTTATTTCTACAAAGTACTATTGGTGATAAATTCTGTTTTGTTTCTTTGGTTGGCCTTTATAGTGCTATATCGATGCATTCATTTTACATAATTTTAGCCTCATAAACTGACACCTGAAGCTGTCCGGAAACATAATGTCTGGATGTTGTGCTGGGAAAAAAGGGTTCAGCCATGTTTTACATGTTGCATAGTGTGTAATAATTCCTAAATCACTCAGCATTGTACAAATTATATAACAATGATTGTACCATGTTCAATATGCTGTGCAGAAATATGGAGGTTAACATGTAAAACTTATGAAAACCATACTGTACATAAACATCCATCAAACCCATTGTTTATTAAGTGTAAGTCATTAAAATTTTATGATATGGTTGATCATAATATTCTTCTTGTGTACAAAGCCAATAGACAAATACTGCTAGTTAACATTCAGGGAAGGTGTGAAAAGCAAGTAAGTCACCACAGTTTGAAAAAACAGACATCTTTTAAAAACCCAGGTTTGGGACCAAATCAATGCAATAAACTGAAAGAATGAAAGAAATTAGCTTTCACTTCACAAAAAAGTAAAGGAATCAAGAACAATCAATTAAATCAAGAGACGCATAAGAACAAAAAAAAAAAAAAAAAAAAAAAGGTTTTCAGCAAATGTGAACCATCTTGAAAAATATGAAAGATTTGTAAATGCTGTAAATTTATATCTGTATTTAATTGCCAAAATTGGGAAAATATGTCACAGAAACAATGTCTAATTATAAAGAATAAATTTGATGGCAAATGTAAATATTGTGTAAACACAAAGAAATGAACTGACCTTCTCGCTGCACCTTTTAATCCAAGCTGTACTCAGTTCTTTGTGTATGTTTTAATGCAGGGGTGCCCAAGTCCAGTCCTCGAGAGCTCCTGCAGTTTTTAAAGCATACCCTCCCCAACACACCTGAATCAAATGGCTAATTAACTCATGCACGTGTCATTCAGCTCTGCAGAGGCCTGCTAACGAGCCATTCATTTGATTCAGGTGTGTTGGAGAAGGGATGCAACCAAAATGTGCAGATAGTAGCTCTCGAGGACTGACTTGAGCACCCCTGTCTTGATGCTTGTTTTGCTTTCACTGAATAAAATAATTTTATTTTTTTTTTTAACAAGAAGATTCATCAAAAATAGCAAAAAAAAAATGCTTTGGAGTTTTACAGGTTCAGGGGCAAAGTATCAGTGTTGGCCTCTGTATTCTTTTCTTTTTTGTTTTCTTTTTTTGCTTTTGCTTAAAGTCTGTTTTTCACTAAGTAAAAGCCTTTTCATGAAAAAAATGCAAAAATAATTAAAAAACTGACTCATTAAGGTCAGAGCAGAGGAAGCAGAGTTTAAAAGAAAAACGTCAGATCAGAAACAGAAGGCTGTAAAGCCTATCAGCCCACCCACACACACAGAAGTCATTTCCTCAAAAAGCTCAAAAAGAGCAGCCATGTGCAACCTAGGACATCTTACACCACAAAAATCAGTTACATTTTTACTCTACTTATTTTTAAATACACATTAACAAGGTCTTCCAACAACCCAGGACACAAGACTGATAAAGTCCAGTGCAGTCATTTACAGCTCCCACACATTAAGATGAATTAGTATAATAAAAACTAACAATTTAAAACAAAATCTACAACAGCGGCTTTCATGATGAGAAAACTCAATGTTTTGATTTTGCTCTAAAAATCTGTGATCAGCAGGCATTTTTGTCTTTTTCTCTTTTTTGTGGAAAAAACAAATTATAGGCACGAGTGTGGCTCATACTCATTGTTTATGGATCAGACGGCTGCTGTCACTACACAGGACAGAGAAACTTACACTCCAGTAGATCAAAGTCAGAGTGACTTTGTTCCCCGGAAAGATGTCATTATTCCAGCTTGTCTTTAGAACAGCAAGACATGTTTGACATCGCATACAAGAACCCGTTAATGAACTTTGGAGACCCGGACACGGCTGTAAAGCATGACTGAACCTGAGAGAGGTCGTATCTGACTGATCGCTACATGTTTTGCTTCAGTAGGTTCTAAGTATGCAGAGATATTTGTGGCACTTTTCTGGCAGAGAAATATTACTGTGTACATTTAAATTCACTTCACTTTATTAAAGGGATATGCCATCCCTGGGTGAAATTGAGCCTCCTCCCGCAGTCCCCTGAGTTTGACAAGTGGGCAGAAGCTTTTTCTAACTGACTCAGTCATTCTCTGAATCTGGTAGCACTGACTTCAGCTTAGCTTAGGGTAGTGAACTAATTAACTGAAGATTTTTTCCAATTACGTTTCATGATCTGCACATTCTGATCGAGTACAAACGAGAAGCCAATTTCACATCAAAGGACCGGGAACTATATACCACGGAAGTACAGGCCAATCACAGGCGAAGCACCGTGGATAGTAGTAAAGGCAGCACGCATCGCAGCACCCCCAACTTCCATAAACAGGGTTGCCACCGGATGCTGTGCTTGCGTGCTGGCTTTGCTACTATCCGCGGTGCTTCGCCTGTGATTCGCCTGTACTTCCGCAGCATATAGTTCCCCTATTGAATGCCGCCTCATCAGTCCTTTGATGTGAAATCGTTCCTACTTGATCAGAATGTGCGGGTCACGAAACGTAATTGGAAAAAATCTTGAGTTAATTAGTTCACTTTTACCAAGTGGTGCTAGTTGGATCCGCCAGATTACAGCAACTATGCTAAGCTAAGCTAAAGTCAGTGCTGCCAGATTTAGAGAATAACTGGGTTGGCTGGAAAATGCTTCTGCCCACTTGTCGAACTCAGGGGACTGCGGGGGAGGCTCAATTTCTTCCAGGGGTGGCATATGCCTTTAAAGGTGCCATGACATCAAGGGGATTATCACTTTTCTGGGGTTTTCGGTGTATAATATGATCTGTTGTGCATCTGATGAGGCCATGTGAATGTCCTTGGCCTTTATTAAAAAAAACCACTATTTTTTTTTTTAATTTATATAAAAAAAAAAGAAAAAAAATTTTCCGAGGGGAAGGAGCAAATTTAAATTAAAAAAAAACCTTTTTTTTTATCCCTCTTTATTATTACTATTTGTTTTTGTTTGCTGGCGTTAGTTAACGTACCTTCCTTTTTTTTTCTTTTTATATTTAAATCAAAAAAATTGGGGTTTCTATCCCCTTTTTCCAGTAGAAAAAATGGGGACTCCCAAAAAAAAAAACCCTTTCAGATGTTTGTGTGTTTTCGGCCGCACAAAGTTAGGCACGTCATTATACTCTAGCTGGCTAATGCTAGCCTGCTAACACCATAGTGTAGTCTGCCGACTACAAACAAACGTGCCCTTCACCACGGCGAATCGATCGCTTTGATCCACTTCTTCCTTAGTTTTGCTTCATAATAATCCCCTATTAAAACTAATATATAATCAGCCAATCACATGGCTGCACCTCCATGCATTTAGTCACATAGACATGGTCAAGACAACTTGCTGAAGTTCAATCTGAGCATCAGAATGAGGAAGAAAGGGGATTTAAGTGACTTTGGCATAGTTGTTGGTCTAAGTATGTCAGAAACTGCTGATCTACTGGAATTTTCACACACATCACACCATCTCTCTAGGGTTTAATATCTAGTGAGTGGCAGTTGTGGATATCAGAGGTCAGAGAGGAGAATGGGCAGCCTGGTTGCAGAGGATACAAAGGCATCAACAATAACCCGAAGAACCACCGCTGACAACTACAGTATTCACAATAACATCTCTGAACACAAAAACACCAACAACCTCCAAACAGAAGACCAGCTACCTCATCCAGCAGTCTGGTGAAAAGACATCTAAAACAGGGGCAGGCCATTCCGGTCCTCCAGGGCCGGCATCCTGCAGGTATTAGGAATTCCCCTGCTGCAAAACACCTGATTCCAATCAATGGGTAATTAGCAGACTTGATATCAAGCTCTGCACAAGTCACAAAGTGTGTTGCAGCAGAGAAACTCCTGCAGGGTGCTGGCCCTCGAGGACCTATGGAGCCGAGCACCCACGTGGGATTGATGGCAAGGTCGGTCTTATCAAGCATCCACTGCAGTGTTTCCCCTACATTGACTCAACCATAGCAGACTTCCTCAGCTATGTTGTTAGCATCATGCATTCAAAATGATTAGAAGAAAATCTTTTCACACGGACAACTTCAACATTTCTTAATTGAAGCTGGATTACCGCTTCTAGAAGCAGCAGCAGTAGAACTCTCTGCTGTCAGACGTCACATTTGCACGTGAACGCAGCATGGAGACCGGTGTCAGGATAAAAACAAAGCGCAGCCAGAACGTGGCGCGCACAGACCTTATGTGATTTGGCCATAAGGCTTTAATTACATCCTAAACTTAAATTAATGTTTCTTTAGTGGCTTTTTTTCTTTGTTGAATCAAACCACCTTGTAGCCTACAGTCTCAATATCAGCCTTGTTTAATGACAAAAAAGTACATACTTTTAATATCCTATATTTCTCTTTTTTAACTTTTTTTTTACTCCTTTTTCGAAATATTATTTTTTTTTTCCACTTTAAGCTTATACCCAACTTACCCTTTCAAGAGTACTCCAGACTCACCCCTGTTTTCTCTTTCTTAGATTTTGATTTGCGACTATAGGGAGACATTGATTTTTTTTTCTTTTTTCTAAATTTATTTCGATTTCTTGTTGAGACCCTTTACCCCTATATGTGTTTTTTATTTGAAAAAAGGTTGTATTTATTCGGTTAATTTTTTTGACAGCCCTACTTTTATATGACATGGTCCTGGATATAATCGCCAATGGGTTCATCAAGTTACAGCTAAAAGCAGCCATACATTTCAAAGAACTAACAAGACGTGAGTGAAAAAAAAAAAAAAAAAAAAAAAAAACTATAGGCTGCTATTAGGTTGCTGATTAAGTTGTTGTTAGTTACGATTTTGTTGAACTGGCTATGAATTTTGCATTCTGTTTCACTTGCTAGCGTATTTATTGCTTGGTGTCACAGTTGTGAAGGATTCTGCTGGTAACTAATTTATTACCAATTTTAATTTCTTCAAATTATTTTTTAAATGGATCATGTACTGTATTTGTTAATTTTAGTGGTGAGTTCATCAATCCATTCTACAAAATAATAAGCCACAAATTCCACTAGTAATGGGATATTAATTTAGCTGAATATATCTTGTCATCTTGTATGGCCTACACTCAGAGCACCCACTGGTAGAAATGTAGATCTGCACCTGAAGTAAAATGAAGTCCAACCTCGTACGTACCAGCAAAGCGAGACCTGATAAAGTGGCTGCAAAGTGCAGCTCCTTTTAGTGCAGAGCATAACATTTGA
The DNA here is from genome assembly GCA_023101725.1 of Atherinomorus stipes. Taxonomy (NCBI): domain Eukaryota; kingdom Metazoa; phylum Chordata; class Actinopteri; order Atheriniformes; family Atherinidae; genus Atherinomorus; species Atherinomorus stipes. Next base: position 73,643 of record JALJCO010011148.1, on the reverse strand, counting down.
TTTTATAATATCGCAAAAAAACATTAATTCATTATTTATAGGTACTTGGAAATGAGTATTACAGTGACTTAATTTCAGTTGCTGGAGACAGACCACAGCAGTTTGTGTGAATAGTTCAGCCACTACTGCACACAAATACAGAAATACACAGAAAAGCAAAGATAAACACACACCATATAGTTTTACACCACTACTGATTCTAAGATGAGAACATAAATGTCATACAAGCCTTGTTTGATTAACTGACTGACTGACTGTGGCGCTTTAAATGCGCCCCTGAACATAGACCTGCATTTAAAATTTTAGTTCAACTAAATTATTAGTTCATTCTGAAAACCATCAGTACTATAAGCAGTTAGAAGTGCTGATGAGAGGATTGGCAGCCAACATGGCATTCAGTATGATTGAGAAACCTCTTCCAGGCTGTTTTCTCTCCTGTAAAGCTGCCAGGTAGAGTCTGAGGAGGGGAGGACAAATGGAAGCAGGAAGCAACAACATTCATGGAAAATCTTCCCGTCGTTGGCAGAGCTTGATCACATGGACTGAGACTTGAATGAGATTAAAGATGCTTTCTGCATTGGCCTTTCATTACTTAATGACCGCCTTCACATGAGAGTATTAATTCTGAATAAAAGTTAATTCTGCTTTAAGAAGATTAAAAAAGACCACGTAGCGCCCTAATTCTGAATGAAAACTAATTCAGACTAAAACTTAATTCCAAATTAAGTGGTTGCTTTATTCCTCTTTTAATTCTGAATGAAATAATTCCTATGTCATGTAAACCTTTAAAGGAATAGTACACCCACAGAATGATGGTCCTTCATTTTCTACTCATCCTCATGGGGAGCACTTTTTTTAATATCTCAAATGCAGCCGGAGATCGGACAGGTTTTTGTTTGCCCCCTCAAATTTCATATAATGGAGTTCACCAGGGCTCAAACCAAAAACGTCCATAAAAGTCCACAAAAATATTTCTCCATACTGCTTGTCCAATGTAATCCAAGTGTCCTGAGTGGGTAGCGCCCAGAATTTACTTGAAACGACACCATTTAATATATTTTTAGAGCCTAAACAGTTGTACATCTAGCCTCGCCCCTGCGAGTTCACGACACTACGGAAGCCTCGGCAGACGAGATCACGCGTTCTCTTTTTCTTTCTTTCTTTGTTTTAAATCAATAGCCAACCCTTCTTGTGTTTGTCCTGGCTTGTCCGCAGCTCGTTCGCTCTTAGCACAAAGTAAATAGCGGATTTCTTCTTCTATGCTTTCATTATCGGCAGAGTACGTACTGAATGTTGCGGCTTCTGTAGTGACGTGAACACGCAGGGGCGCACATTGCTGCAGCTAGATGTCCTACTGTTTAGGCAATAAAAATATACTAAATAATGTTGTTTGGAGTTAATTATGGATGCTACCCACTCAGGACACTTGGATTATATTGGACGAGCAGTATGGAGGAATATTGCCAAGTTTTTGTGGACTTTTATGGACCTTTTTGGTTCAGTTGCTGGTGAACTCCGTTATATGAAAGTTGGGGGGAAAAACGAAAACCTGTCGGATCTCCGGCTGCATTTGAGGTATTTAAAAAGTGCTCCAGAGTCTCGCTCAGCATGACCCTACTAATCCAAAAACTCATAAGTGCTTTTTAAGTCGCTATGACTGACATGTACCTAGAGACAAAGTTATTTACAAGCGCCGCACCGTTATGTTCCACAGTGTCAAACTTCCTTTGCTCTGTTTGGTTGGAAAAACCCACAATTTAGAGGCTACACTTTCCCAGCTGAAGCAGAATAGTGAGGAAGTTCAACACTGGGCCACTACTGGGATTGCAACATTCAAGGATATTAGCCAAGTATTTTGTTAAGGAAAATCTGTAGTTAATTAAAAAAAAACAAGAAACCTACATTCATGCTAACTGGCAGAGCACTTTGGGTTCTCACTCATTAGTCAGTTGTAGTGTGAAGGAAAGAGGTTACACAAGGAGAATCATCACGCAGGTTTACCTCAGAGCAAACTCCCAAAGCAACTGACAGATATTCACCTGGAGCTCACTGAAATCAATACTTCATTTACAATGAAGGAGGAAACAATAGAGAAGAAATCATTTTAATCAAAGCAGCATAGCAAAACATGGCGTGTCAGCTGAATGGTGATTAAATGGAACAAGAATGGTTTCTCCAGTGTAAATGTGAATATGCAAGTATGAGAAAGCAAAGTAATGCCTGTTTGAAGGACCTTAATGCTAGAATGTGTCCTCGTGAGACCCCAAACAAAAGGATCTATTCAGCACGTGAATTTTGATTGAATGTTAACACATAATTGGAGTTTGAAACATTTCTTTTAGTTCTAAAATTGTATGTATCAGGACATTAAAAAATATAAAGATGGATGAATAAATGATGTGGTCCTTATCAAGTTTTAATCAAACCGACTGGAGTATTTACAGTATAAGATACAATTTTTATTATCTGCCCACAGAAAATTGCACTGCAGCTCTAAACAATCATTACAGACGTCACTTTAAACAAAGACTTCTTGAATATCCATATATCTGGAAAACACAAAATCTGTTGAAAACAACTTTTAAAATGTGCACATACCAGATCCATTGAGTGTTTCCAGATAAAAGACGATGTGTTGCAATAAATAAATAAAATGTTTATTTTTATTCCTCCTGCAGAAGGGCACCCTGAAGTGTCAACCCACTGGGAGGCGCTGATACTCATCATAGAGGATATGAAATGGGGCTGCCAGTCTAAGGGTGTGTGTAGACTGGAGACAGCTCTCCACAGGTTTCCCCACTGCAACACTTTGATTTTTTCCTTTTTGAGCCATTCTGCTGCAGTTTTCCTGCCATGCTTGGGGTAATTATCCAAGCGCAGGACCTGGTAGCTTTAGCTGGAAGCAGGAAACAGCAGAAATCCCTTCCCGGTTTTTGAATTTCAACAGCCATTACGACACAAGGGCTCCAGGATATTCAATCCAACCCATGCCTCTCTTTTGGGGGGACTCTTTGGTAGGGGTCCCAGTCATTCTGATCCAACCCTGAATGGTGGAGTCTGATGCAATTCATGGAATCACACCACACCAAATCCTGAGCTGGACTCCTGACGGCTTTTCTATTCAACACTCAACACATTTGAATGAAATTAGAAAGAACAAATCGTGCTAGTCTGAACAAAACTAAAATGTAAATAAATGTATTTGTCAAACTTTTTCTTAAAATTATGTAGACTGTTACTCCTTTGAATTATTTTCATAGAATTGAGTTATTTTGAATTATTTTGTTATGACTAATATGATTTTGCTTCCCTTTATATATTTTCTCCTGGAGTACTTCAATATCAGGTAGTCAAAGTATCGTATTCGATACTCTTTTAAATATTGAGATATTTCTAAAAATGACAGATACAAAATATACAATGAGTTTTCACTTCAGAGACTTTTAGGCAACGTATGTATGAAACCAGAGATTACAGCTTTTGTGTCACATGATCATTGTGGCCAATCAGATATCACGCTGATGCAGCTTTAGAGATGATGATGTTTTTGTTTGTTTGATTTATATTATTGAACATTATATTTTAGTTTATTCAAAATATCACTTGCATTTTATATTTGAACATGTTCCATTAAATGAATTTAGATCATCTTATATTAACCTGTTATTGAATCATTTGATCAGTTAAAAAGTTTTTTGATCTTCTTTTTGTTTAATTTACCCATCAATATAATTGATAATCTATTATTGTTTCTTTCCAGTACTTCTCTTCTCAAGTTTTATTCATGTTTAACATTGACAGGAAAAATGCTTTCTGTTGTATTTTTGCAGCCACCTGTAATTCTTTGGTGTTTTAGGTAAAGCTCTTTGAATTGCCTTTTTCATGAAGCGTAATATATACAAATAAACTTGCTTGCAACAAAATAGTACAAAATAAAAGCTGTGAGGACACTATGATAATATATTTGGATGTTTAATAACTCCTGAATAGTTCGATCACCCTTGTATTGATGTATAGAGAATCATAAAACTAAATGACCGGGTCAAATTACAACTGCAATTGTTCACTTTTAAGTGTATTTTCCGGTCCTTTCTGGTTTGTATCTCTGCTTGTGCCTTTAAGAAAACAACCCCGAAGACCAAATTTATAATGCCAGCGGTCATGATGACATCCAACCCAATGGCTGTTCCACTCATGAGTGATTTTGAAATAACATAGCTTTCTTATTTGCAATAGCTCTCTTCCTTTGAAGCTGCACAGTTGAAAATAGACCTGCAGTGTGCTGTGGATTTGTGGAGTAGTTATCCATTGTTGGCATAGCAACAAAAGACTTTGGTGGTTTTTTTTTTTTTTTTTCTCTTTCTTTATGACTAAATCTGTCGTGGAAAAATAAACTAAGACAACAAAATTTGCATTTTCATACAAGCAGTGTTGAGAGGTAGCTGCAGTCGTGCAGAACCTCTTTGCTTTCTGTCCATTGACTCGTTCTCTGATTCTTTGCGTCTTCTTTTATTTCATGCCTTCCCTTGAATACTTGCCAGACTGCCACACAAAGAGTTTATTTGACTAAGTAAAGACGTATGTGTAAAACGCAGACTAACCTTACCCATCTCTGTTCCCATTTGCTTATTTTTTGCTGTGCGGCTCATCTGATGGTTGCTCAGCAGTTACAGCTGATAGCGCTCTCCTTCTGCGACGGCCTGTCTCCTAACTCAGCCACTGCCTGAGCTTGTCCTGATGAATCATGTTTCCTGGTGTGGGTGGTCCAAGTTAGAAACTACAGTGGTAAAAAAGACTAGAGACAAACACTCTTAATGAGCATAAAGAAATATGATAGTTTAACTTGTATGTTCTATATGAATGCCTTTTTTGGCTCATTGGAAAGTTTTCTCTAAAGATATTCTAATATAAAAGTGATTCTTGGATCCCTTTTATGCTCTTTCAACTCTGCTCCCATTATGTACAGTTTGACAAGGAGATTTATTATTTGATAGTCAGATTTCTGATGTGGCACAGAGGTGGAACGTGCCATGAAGGATAAAAGGAAAGACTATAGGAAGGAGGAAGGATTAAAGCTACAACTCGAGAAAGAGGAGCTAGGGAGAAGGTGGGATGGACGAAACATGGTTTGGAAGGAGAATGACAGCAGAAATGGGATCTAAGGAAATCAGAAAGTGAACTAATGAACTGATTGGCTGAGAGAGAGGGGGGAGGCAGAAACACCACTAAGGCACTCTCAGACTCAATGTTTGCAGTCAAAAGACCGTCGTTGTGCTGCTCTGCTACAGGCTGAGGCCTTCCCAGGAGCAAGCAGGGGGCTAGCCACCAACACTAACCCCTGCACGCCCCTAATTGTATGTCATTAAAAAAATCAAATGGCATCTAAACTGATGAGCTATAAATAAAGCTGGGAAGTTGGCCTTTTTTAAATGGAAGTATACGGGGATTGACCCCCTTTTGGAGCCAGCCCCTGGTGGATGAGGGGGGAATTTTTAAAACTATGCTCTTATCCACAAGTTGTTTTTAAAGGGACTAGAGGCAGGAATAAAAAAAACCAAACATGCATGTCCATTTTTTTTAATACTAATGGGTGATGAAGCGCTAAATACCAAAAATAATGTTTCCACCCACGTTTCTCTCCGTTGCCTTGAACAGGCTGTGTGCTGCAAAATGCGCTGCAAGTCGGTGTCCGAATTTCCCGCGCTGCCTTGCGGACGTGACGTCAAATGACGCTACATCTACAGTTTTGATACAAGAAGACGGTCGGGGTAAATTCAAACACTGTGAGCGATAGTTATAGATTCTTCTGCCGTCAGCAAACGATCCAGATCAACTGAAAGACACTAAAAAGTGTAACTACAAAGAAAAAGCGTAGTAAACAACGTTATAGCTTCAGTTTGTGCACGCTCCCGTGACGGCTTGGCTTGTGGCTGCAGTTACCTGGAGCGCCAGTTGCGGCAGTCGCGAGTTTCATTTCTTAATCCTGCCTCAAGTCCCTTCAAGCATGATATATAAATTAAAATTTATTTGAATTCAATTAAAATATCCAATTGAAGAAATTGTTTTTTTCGTTTACCATCTTAAGAATTTTCCATAACTCAAATTGCTCATACATGTACTGAACCTATTGATTCTTTAATTTTTCTCTCAAATATTTTTTTTTCTGCTTTTCCAGGGAACTTTCATATTCTTATATTAAAAACTGATAAGCCAGTTGAAAGATGTTTTTCCTTTTACCAACATCATTCCTCCGCTTTGTGGCCTTGAGTTGTTTTCATTTTCAGAAACAGGCAGCTGCTTAGCGGAGCTTTTGACTGCTGATGGCTGGTCTGAAGTTTGGGAATTCAGAGTACTTATGAAGCTTTGAAATTCCCATAATCCGGCCGTTCTTGAAGATGGCTGCGATCCATTGTTAGCTGGTGCTTGATGTGGAGTATGAAGCATAAAATCATATGAACCTTAATAAGTTGGAGGTGACTGCGGGTCATGATCCTACCCAGTATTTTCAGAAATAAGCTCTTAGATAGGGACTTCTGAATTTTGGGGAAACAAATTGACAACAAACAACAAAAAAGTACCTGCAGATAGTTTGGACTAAACAAGAATCATGATTGGATCTTTCTGGGCTCAAAGATGAATTTCTGAGTCTCTGAATCAATCAAAGGAGGAAATAATTACTTAATGAATGACAATCCAAAATTGCACCTTGAAAACCACCTTAATCAATTACAACAGTAGCATCATTTTTCATTACATATTGTTACATGTGTTACATAATGATGACAATGTTAGTGTATGAGTGACAGACCATTTTCAGTGCAGAATATATTAAAGTATATTCCTACAGTGTTGTGTTACTACTTTTCCTAAAACCCTCTGAATACAATCTGCCAAAACTGAGACTTAGAAGAATTAAGCCAACATGACTGACCAGTGCTAGAATCAACTGTATTTCTCTGATGCTGCCATAGACCTTATATACAGTTTATGTCAATGAGCATTTTAGTTTTCTCATAATATCAAAGTAAAACTTGATGCATGGGGACAAAAAAATGAAAGAAAATATTTTGACACTTTCATCAATGAATTATAATTAGAAAAATATTCAGCAGAGACTGGATATAATATGATTTAATTTAGTGTTGAAAGGTGGGACTGGTCGGACTTTACCTCTGTGATGTGTAGAGGAAGACGTAAACATTTGATAGGATGGTACTGTAGTTCAACAATGTTTTGGAAACATTCCTCAGAGATTTTGGCTCCATATAAACATAATAGCATCACACAGTTGTTGCGGATTTGTCAGCTGCACATCCATGATGAGAATCTCCTGTTCCACCACATGCCAAAAGTGCTCTACTGGTGTCCTGCATACCTTGGTTGTAGCCATTACCTTGAGTGACCATAAGCATGCAGTATATGAGTAGGGGTGACCTGGGTCAGTGTATGGCTCCTGGCTTGACTTTCTGTCCCAGTCTGGACCTGCTCTCCAGATTAGGGATCAACCGATACAGATTATTTTTAGGGCTGATACCGATACAAAAATTTGCCTCAGATGGCGATCTGCCAATCTGATATCTGATATTTGGGGCTGATACTGCATTTGACTCCCATACTGTATTAATACAATAAAAAGTCATTTTACAACTCTTTTAATATAAACAAGAAGAAAACACGATAAAGACACACTACACTCATAGAAAAATATCAAATAGAAACACTAAAATTGTAAAAAAAAATACATACACTACTCACAAAAAGTTAGGGAAATTTGGGTTTTTGTATGATGTGAGAATGAACTTAAAATCAAAATTGTTTGAGATGGAAAAATTACCACATCATACCACATTCATGGTATAATATCAACAAGGTGTGAACATTTCACATTTTCCTTAAATTATAACCGAAAGTTGAACATCCCTAACTTTTTGTAAGTAGTGTATATTGATAGTTAGGCCAACACGAAGTCAAAACAAACACAAAACGCTCATATTTTCCAGACCGTTTCTTTGTTTTTTATTTCTTTTTTCTTTCTTTTTTTGCTTTATTTTTTCTTTTTCAGACCGTTTGTCTTAAAGACGGAGACATAAAACAAATGTGATCGACCACATGAATGCATGGAAACGCTGCAAAATACATGCCAGGCCTGTAAGTGGCGCTGTGGTGCTAAAGCAAAAATAGGCGAAAACAGGTGATGAAATACTGGGCATGCGCAGAAATATGTATACAACATTAAACAACCAAACCGAATGCTCCGATCTACGGTTGTGATCCGCCAGAAACCCCAAAAAGAAGAAGGTTGAACAACCAAAATGAAAAGATGGCGGCAAGTACGAGTGGGCGACAGGTACAAGCAGCAACCATTCAAACCAGTACGGCGCCATTGTTGTTGTGATACTGAGTATAGGGCATGCGTGTTTAGAGGAGCAGCTATGACGCATGCGTGTAAGAAAAAAAAAATGCGGTCAGAGCTTAAAGATGGAACCACACAAACAGTGTTTCAAAATCTTCCCACTCTGAAGGCATAATAAAAAAAGATCGTTTACAGACCCCCGAAATGCCGGCTTCGTATGAATGAGAGGCTGGTTTGGTGAAAAATTTGTCAATTTAGGCCAGAGTTTGACTTCGTGTGGATGGGGCCTTATTTTGTGATGTCACGATCTGACAAGCAAAAAGCACTTTTGCCAGCTGCGTGCAGGCTTCGAACAAGCCAGAGAAACACACAGTTACGCTACTGGAAAATACCAGATGGTTGTTTAGAGATCGGGTGCACAAACCCAATCGGTAAAAAAAGCCGGGAATGTGTTTTTACCGCATTCTGTCCTATAAAGACACCTTGAGAGAAGAAATCTGTGGATCTGCTCTATCAAACACGTCTCAGTCTCTACAACAAACCATGGCAGCCCCTCCACCAGCCCCCAACCCACATGTATTAGCAGCAAACACTTCCGTAATGCCCACACCTACATTCATCCGTGTATAGTTAGCTTAGTTTTAGCCATAAATAAAACCTTATGTATATGTGTCGATGTGGTTTGTTGTCAGTTGGAGGCGACCAGCCGCCCGCCCTCATATGCTTATTATTTACGTCTTCATAGCATCCATCCTTTCTAAACCTGAGGTTGTATCAAGTTAAAATGAGAGGAAATTATTCTATTTCTGTTATTTCTGTCTGAACAGCAGCTTTTTAAGTGAGAATTGTTGGTGCTCTTATATACCTTCATTCTGACAGCGGTGTGCGGTGACAGCTTCTCAACCAGACAGATGTAAATATCTCTGAAAGCAGGCTGGGCAGGGACATGATGTTTAAGGGCTCGTATACAACAGTCGCTTCTCTATACGGGTCACAAGTGTCCAACACTTCCATCTTATTTCTGTATCTTTCCTTCTTCAGCCGATGTATCGGCCGATACCGTTACCAGGATAAAGCACAAATATCGGGCGGCCAATGTATCGGTCTATCCTTAGTCCAGATAACTAAATGCACTGAGTCGCTGCCATGTGATTGGCTGATTAGCTACTTGTTTTTAACAAGCATTTGAACATGTGTAACAAAGTGGCTTGTGAATGTACAAAGGCAAACTTAACTGTTTTTTTTAACAATTAAACTTCCTGTTTCCAGTTACACATAAAAAGTCTAAATGAATTACAGATGGTCTCTTGTGACCAGTGATGATTCTTCGCTGATGTCTACGATTGCAGGAAATGCCACAAAGGTAGAGTGGAATATTCTGGCAAGAGATCATATGTTTGACTCCGTTCACCCTCGGCCAGATGTTGTCCACACTGACACATCACCTTCATACACATTTCTTACAGGTTTATAGCTAATATCAAAAGGAAGTTCAAGGACGGATGTGGTTTGAGAACTTGCTGAGTACACGTGAGTTGGTATGTCAACACGTGATGGTTAGGGACTGTGATTGGTGTGATCTTGTTGCAATATGCTCTTTAAGGTGAAAAATATATATTTGTAATGATTTGACAGATGACACTTTTCATCTATATTTCTGTTAAAAAAAAAAAACTTGACATGAGAGACTGGACTTTTCATCTCAGGTTGCACTGATGCATCAAAGAGATACTTCATAGCAGGATGCCGCTCTTTCTCTGTTTTCTCTTGCCCTCTTTCAATCAGTCTGTTGGCCGTCTGTCAGCGTGCTCCTTTTTAACTACCCTCTCTGCTGCTGTGTTATCACATGAGGTTAGAAAGAGATGAAAGATAGAATATGTGACACAGAGTATGGATCTGACCCTTTGACCTGGAGGAAATCAGCAGATTTGTCATTGACATGCTGGTTTAATAAATCCTTTATAGTTGCATATGTAGCAAGATTCGAAGGTTAACTGGGGCAGGTTTGAAACAAAGCAGCGCTGCATCATTTAAAGGCTCATTATCAGCCCAAGGCCATGGGAACAGATTGTGTCGCCCACTGAAACCAGCTTTATTCTCGTGTTCACACCAATCATGCCGTGCAAAGTACATAGTATTATACATTAGAGCTATATTTTGTATTTTATTCATGTTTACACACACATGAATCACACACAAAGATGATGAGAAATGAAACAATCCTTATTTAAAGTTAAACTGAATTTCGATTGACTTTTCCATGGTGTTCTCAGTTTTCTTTACAAGTATAGAACAGTGTTTATTAAAAAAGAAAAAGAAATCAGGGCGGCGGCACCTAAATTTGTTAAATAAAATTTAATGGAAACTGTATTCTCCCTGAAAACTTCAAATCCATCAGTAAAACAGCATATTGTGTGTTATATAATGTAACGTATAATGAATTATGGACCAAAACAACAAGAACATGCTGCTGAGGAAACTCAGTCACCCCTTCTGTTCAACTAAATATCTTTGCATGTCCAGTTCAGCCAAGCTCTGGTTATTATGGGCAACTGAAACAGCCAAAATTGATCACAAATACAGAAATGTAAACACATAAAAGTAAGGATGGGACTTAAATGCATCAATTACGATTAATTAAAGCATTAAATTAATTACTGTAACACATTTAATCGCGGTTTGCATTAGAAGCAAAGCGTAACTTTTGTTAGGGACGGTTTTCTGGTATACCAGAAAATCTAAGTAACAAAAGTTACATTGATAAAGCAAAACACATTTGCTTTGATAATTTGTTGTATACAACCAATTATGCTGATGGACATGGCAAAACTGCAACTTTCTTGCTATGTTTAAGAATTTTTTGACCCCTCTGATAACTTTTTTTAATGAAAAGCTGAAATACGATTAAATGCATTTGGTCCCTGTATTTACTACTTTCCTTTTGCACTTTCTCTCCCTACAAAAAATTGTGCCTGTACTTTATTCCACCCAATATTTTATTCATCTGTATTTATTTGTACTTCTTTTATAGTCATGTTTACTTTCCAGTTATTTCTGATCTTGCAGTTTCTTTCTTTGTTTATTTGTCAGTTTCCTTCTCATATGACATTTCTGTGTCTTTGCTTTACATTTGTGTATGCATTTCTATCTCATTATATCAATAAAGGGTTGTTCTCTCAGCATATCCTTGGATCAGTTCTTCAAAAGATGGAGAGAACAGCAGCAGTGATGGCTGACTGTTAACAACACATTGTACCATATATACCCTGTTTAGACCATTTAAAGGTTGAATATGGAATACGGACAGAACAGCGACATCACGTGTGTCTAGGTTGTAGTTGCGACGTCAGAAAAACAACTCCAGCCGCTGGGATGCCAGACTCGCTGCCGATACGCAAGTGACCAACAGTCTGCAGCATGTTCAACAAGTAAAGCAGAGGAGTTTATAACTGACAGCTAACGTTAGCCATGTTAGCAAACAAGCTAGCTTACCGATCCAGCAGGAAAGTCGCCATTTCAGTGTTTTACTCCGTGGGAAACGTTTATGTGGGTCCATTTAGTGAAGTCTTCACCTAAATTTACTCCAGGTTTTGTTCTTGTCAGGTCACTTCTCCTCAGAAACAGATAATAATATCTCCAGGGCTCTGAAGCAGCTGCTTCACTCGTCGTCTCTACGGTTTTCCCCTGTACAAGCCTGACTATGATCGAAATATTGTTTCCACACAAAAATCGTATTTGGCAACCTGCAATGGCGGCGTGTATTGGCTTATAGACGTAAATAAAATGCCATTATCGAACACGTAAAAAATTATTTTATAATTATTTTTAGGCTAAATATAATTTTTCTGGGAAATGTTGTACTTTCATTTTGTACACCCCCAAACGACCTGTGGAGGTATTATTTTTTAAAAAATATAGCTTTTAATAAAAATGTTCCATATTCAACCTTTAATTTGACAGCTGACCTTAATCTACGTATTTAAAAGGGAATTCAGGTTACTGGCCAAACTACATCTGAGACCCAAAAATGCTTTGAAAATGAGGCTCTGGGAAAGGGGTAGCACATGCAAAAGACCTGTAAAACCATGGCCATTGTTAAGGATGTTTGAGGGGGCTGAAGCTACCCTAAAATGGCCTAAACAGGATCGATTTTATAGATTATTTAAGATGATCTACCAGGGTTTATTTAAGATGAGAAGACAAAATTAGATTTACTAGGATACGTATTAGTCAAAATAGCCTGAATCCCCCAAAATGGGTTTTATTACTTCATAAGCTATTAAAATAGATCAGGTTTACTCAATTCGGTCCCATTCAGCAGGTTTTCTATGTCTCTGTGCTCCAACACAAGTTAATGAGTCATTGCGCAGAGCTTGGTTGGCTATTGGATCTTTTTCATTTGAATCAGGTGTGCTGAGAGATAGAAAACCTGCTGGATTGCGGCCCTTGTAGGACCAAACTTGAGTAACCCTGTAATAGATAATATTGATGTTTACCCTCCAATTAAAGGTGGTAAGGAGATCCAGAGACAAAGAAATTCAACAAATATACATTGAATATCCAGACAACTCACACAGTACAGACTACTTATACAGTATCGAACAAATCCAGGTGAGGAAAAAAACTCCTTCCAAAGATATAAGATTCAGACAGGTGAAACTGAAAAACTATTCACAGAACAACTTTGGTGCACAGTGAAGACCATTTAATCGGAGAATATTTAGGATGAAGACAACCCAGACAAGTTTGGAATTTATAAGTATTTAAGGGGTTTGATCTTTTCTACTATCCATCTTGTTAAATTTTACTGTAACCTTTCCATCATCTCTCGGATTTTTCTACTGTACTCTGGAAGTAAAACTACAGAGCGAACATATCCTGGTTGAATCAATCTACAGGGCAGTAACTGGTGCAATCAACTAGCCATAGATCTGAAACAAGCTTTGCTGGTTAGCACCATTGCTGAACAGCAAGATGGTACCTGGATGATTCATGGATCAGGCCTTTAAATGGACTTCGTATTCTCCCTGTGTGTGATTTCCTTTCACTGTCTAAAAAATGCATGCTTATTAGATTCTACATTGGCCATAAGAGTAGGTGTGAGCCACACAAAATAAGATAAAGCCGGTATAGAAAAGGGATAAAAGAATAGACCTGCAAGGCATCTAACAGAAAGTGGAGTTAGGTATGGCATGTGGCTGTTCTTTTCAAACATTTAGCTTTTATGTCATTGCTTTGAGAGAAACTCTGCAGGAGCACGGTCTGGTCATGGTAACTTCCCCCATGCCCCACATAGCTTTGATGTGTCTAAAAGAACATTACAATAACTGCTCTTTTGTTGAGAGGACATATATTGTAAAGTAAGGCTCTTCAACATTGCTGTCATCGTGATTTTGCCACTGGCTGACAGAAGCAACTTTTGTATGTCATCTCCTGAGAACTTTTCGAGACCTACCCCCTATAATTCTTCAAATGTTTAGATTATAGGGGTGTACTTATAAATGATCGTCCAATGTATTACACGACAGTGCTGGGCAATGATTAAAAATTTTAATCATGACTAATCGGATGAAATGTTTGGATTAATCATGATAAATCACATTGTTGTGAGCAAGATTTTATTTTATTCTTTAAGAATACTGCTATATGACGAAAATACATTTTTGTTTTACAAGTTTTTTTTTAAATTTGTTTATCGTTAAACATGATTTTATTTCATTGCTCAGGTTATTTCATAAATCAGCTCCATGGATTGTAAGGCTGTGAAGCCTTGTGCTCCTTATTGTTTCTTCTCTATTTTTGTAAACCATATCTACTTTCCCTCACCTGAAAAAAAAATCCCTGGATGTTGTCTGGTACCTTATGATGACTTACACTATACATAAATTGTGCTTTGTGCTAAAATCTTTGATTTTAAGTTTCTTAGTTTTGATTAAGAGTTGGTTGATTTGCTGAGCTGTGTTATGTCTAATGTGGTTATTTTAAGTAATAAGCTGAACAAAACATAGCTAATGGGATTAAAAATAAATGGATAAAAATATCAAGTTTTTAATTGGAGGTTTTCTTTGTTTCACACTTGCTCCAAATGTATTTGTCAAACCCACGCAGCATGAATGTAAGAAAGAATAGAAATTTTCAGTCAAAAATACTGTGTGCTGGTTGGTAACAATGGCAAGGTGGGATCACCTGCAGCCAAATGTACAGCAACATCCTTTAAGACTGCAGGTTTACAAGTATTTTCTTCCTTTAGCATCCAAATGCTATAGATTTTCCAGCACTGTTTACCATATAATGCTTCCTGCAGGGGTCATTTTATGACGTCTTTGTGTTTTTTCTATCATCAATGGTAGTTATACATTCATCTTTGTAATTTGTGTGTTTATTTCTCGTGGTCTGTCATGCCTGACGCATCTGTTATGATAGTTTCTGCCGCTGCTACTATGCTATGGGTATAAAGAAAAGGTTGCATAGTTCTTGGGGTACATCAGTAAAAGATACATTTACTTATGCATTTATTAGCTTACACCAATCCTACTCATGTCAACAGGGACATGGAAAACCTCACAGCTCTGTGCATTTAGTTAGTGTGAAGCACTTGACTGTTTTTGCTAAAATATGCACATTTTTCTGTGTTATTTAGTTATTAGCCTCTTCTTCTGTGTACTGGTGTTATTTCCCACATCAAGACCTGGGATGGGAGCCATAAAAACACAAATTCTTTTTTTCCTTTTAATATGCCATTTAAAACACCATTTTGTTATTCATAAATCCCAACTCCATTTATACTAATCTCCATTGCAATTGCCTATTTTATCTTGACCTTGCACATCATTGTACTTTTGGCTTTTGAAGTAGGTACTGGACGGGGTCACTGCCTCTGTTAATGTCTAGATAACACTGTGAAGTGCTTTGTAGAAACACCCGTCGACAAATAGCATTTCAGGAGAAAATTTAGCAAACATTTTTTGAGGTGCTAAAATAAACTAGCAAACCATGACTTTATTTAAATCCCTGGAAATTGTATTCTTGCCTGATACCCTTGCTTTCTGTCTTTATGAAAAGCTGAGAAAATTCATTTAAGAGACAGAAATGGGAGGGAAAATTGCAGGAACACTTCATTCAACACAGCTTGTGACTCCCACTGGTACGTGCAGTGGAAGAGAGGAACAATGGAAAGGAAGGGAACAACTGAGCAAGTTAGAAGAAAGAAAGTAGACTTCAACTATATTTGCATGATAAAGTGGAACTCAGAGTTATCGTATGCTCTAAGGACACCAAAAGTTCTCCAAGTAATAAAAGGATTCAAAATAATTAGAATGGTGATTAAAGAAATGGCTGGGTTTACGGTGTATTTAGCTAGTGTTGTAGAAAAAGAAAACAAAAATCTTGAACTCACAAAGGAATTGAATATTACGCCAACAATTACCAGCTCCCTGTTATGATTAGTTGTTTTGTTTTTTGTGGGTTTTTTTGCACGTGATGTAGCTTTTTGCATAAGACCATCTGAGAGGTTCTACAAAGCATGTTCATAAAATGTCACTTGACAGGTATTTTGGCAGTCATCAAGGACTAGCTTAAACCAATCAGATCAATGAAGTGAGACTATAATAAAATCAAATTCTTGCCAAACACAGCAGAAGAAAAATACCTTTTGCAAAAGCTGTCCTTGTAGTTCCAACTAAAATCACTGTTTCCAGTGACTGAGTAAAGTTACAGAATAAAACCAACTAAAACATGATAGAGATTTGTCATTATGGGTTGTTCTAACATAGACTGTATAATAAAAGATGGACAAACCTGTTTTCATGTGACCTGTTGGTTTCTGAAAAGCTGAGGTGAAGCTTGTTGGCCAGTTCCCACCATCGCCAACTTAGCATGTCTTGTGCATCGTCAGTCCTTGAAAATACAAAAATGGGCAAAGAGCTGTGAGTGACTGACAGCCAATGAACTCTGAGCTAAGAGCTAACTCAGCTAACCCGGAACTTAATAGAAGAGCTAACTGAGATAAGCTGACTAAAGCTGAGGCACGCTGTTAGCTACCTTTAAAAATGCCATTGTGCCTCTCTGCTACTGGCTGAGACCATCCAGGGAGCAAGCAGGGAGCTAGCTACTAGTCACTTGCGCTAGCACTGGCAGCTGGTCTGCTTCCTGTCAATCAAAAGGACACACCTATAATTATGCATGATTTTAAGATGAACATCAAAATAACATCAAAATGGTTGAGCTTTATGAAAAAATACATCCACCCCCCTTCCAGTTAACATGGTAGTAAACTTGACCTATCAAACCTGAAATTACTTTTTTTGAATCAGTCTATAAACATGTTTATTTCAGCTGTGGCCTTTTTAACATGGGAATCTATGGTGCTCTTTTTGGAGACCACCCCTGGTGGATAGGTGGTGAACTACAGTTTTGCTCACTTTCATGTTGGCTTTACTTTTTTTCAGCAGTGTTTGCTGCTTGTTTTACATTCAAGATCAGCAAAAACAACAGCGTAATCATAATAGTTGCATTACCATTCTAGCCATAAACATGTTTTTCTGACCTTAGTCTTAGGAAATGAAAATAACACAGAAGTGAAAAACTCTTGATGAATGCATAAAAGATGAAAATACTGTGTTAACATTATTTTTTACTCACTCAGACCCCTGCCCCACTTCATAATGAGGATGCCCACTTTTTGGAGGATATGTTGCTCTTTCAATTCAAGTAATTTGTTGTTTATAACTAAAGATATTACACATCATTCCTATTATAACTATATGTTATATATTCATTCATTCATTTTCTGTACTGCTTATCCAGTTCAGGGTCGTGGGGGTTGCTGGAGCTTATCCCAGCCATTATCAGGTGAGAGGCAGGGTATATGTAATACAGTATATTATTCTCTGAAAAAGCTTCTATTGTTGACTATTGTTGTACCTTAAGCTTGCAAAAAGCAGCTGATATAGCACTGACTGGTTCAAAACAACCACAAACACATGTAGTAGCTTGAACTTGGCAAGATGAACTATCTCATAACAGTATATTATTGGAATTTAGTTGCTTGTCAAGGAAATAACTGCTACAGATTAATATTCTGAAGTTTTAATGGACTATAACCAAAGCATTCAATTAAGTTTGAACAATCATTTGTTCCCTTTAAGGAAAAAAAAAAGTCCTTATCAAGATTTTCTTATATCATTAAAATATACTGTATGTGTACACATACACTGAACAGGTCAGCAAGAGCAGCTGTATCCAATTATACAACTGGGTCATGTCAAGACAAAACAAATTTCTCCCATAAATTCCACCCTTATCAACACTGTAACATTGCCAAGCCACCTTTACTCCATTTTCTTTTTGAAGATATAGCTTTCTCAAATGTCAATTCTTCCAACTCCAGATGAGGAAGTCGTTCAGTGATCAACCCCTATTCCTGACACAATTAAACCCTTGGACCCTGCGTGTCTCTGGTATCGTCTTCAGAATAGCCTGAACCCTTCAGGCCAGACGGCATCAATAAGTCCCTGACAGACCTCAGAGGAGCCCCATTCCCAGACAGCAGTGCCAGGATAAAAGACAAATGAAGAATAATTGACTCACAGCTCTCGGCCAAAGGGATTAGTATGACTGAACTCTTGGGATCTCTTCAACTTTCTCTCTCTCAATCTCCGCCTGTCTCGCTTTCTCCCCATCTGTCTCCCTGTTTGTCTGCAGTTTGGCTTCCCGTGGCACCACCAGCACCACCCGCAATCATGCTGTCCATTAATACCCAACAGAAAGGAAAAAAAGTTATTAGAGACATCAATAACTGCCATTAGGAGCTGAGGGGAAGTATGTGACCTCGTTTGATATGGCAACTCAAGGTTTTGCCCAGAGACAGAGCTGTGTTCAACTTACCAGAAGATTCTTTCTCCCCCTCTCCTTGGTGTCACAGTCTACAAAAAAGTGGATGCAGCCAAATAAAGAAGTTAAACTTTTAACTAAAATACAATTCAAGGAGCTCAAGAGTTTCCTGGATAGATATTGTTAAGTAGAGCACAATGATTATTGCACCGAAGTTAGAAGCAGCTCATTATTTTTATGTTTATGGAACCCAACTGTCTCACTAGGCCCGTCAAACTAGTGATAAGTCTTTTACCTGCAGAATTAGCTACATACCTGTGTGTTCATATTGTGCAGAGAAGGGTACTCTAATCTAATGCACAACTGGACTAGTATGAAGTTTTTAAAATCCTAATGTCAGTATTTCTTCTTTCTGTGGAGCAATTTTTATAGAGGTTAATTGGGGAGGATGAACCAAAGAAAAGAGGTGGAATGAATATGGAAGCTGTCATGGATTTCAATGATGGGACAGTAATTACTTTGCAATAATTTGAGCTCTTTTTTGTAATCTTGGACAGGCGTGTCAATGTCAGACACACGTGTGTAGACCCAATCCCACCACTGAGTGGATAGAGAGTGTTTGGGGAAAAGGTTTACCATTGGTTACTTTGTAGAAATTAGTTAGGCTGTAAAAATACATTGATCCAAATCAATGTATCAAATCTTTGCTATAGTAATAATTTGAAAGACATACTTAAGAAAGAACATCTGGTATGGTTTACATTAACTTTATGTAAATAATGAAAGAAGTTCTTTATTTACATGTCATTAGGACAATGTTTATCCTATTTTGATAAAAGAACAAATAGTTTTTCATTTAGGTGTGATAGAGCTCAGGCATGAAATTAGATCAAAATACTTTGATTGTGTTAAAGGTGGTAGATGTTCTTTTAAAGAATATTCACAATATTCAATGAAATTGGGATCACTGCCACTTAAGGTTCGAGCTTTAAATATAAAAATATTACTACACATCAGCTGTGAAAGTAATGGGACTCAAAAACCATCTGGCAATCATTTCTGCTCTCATCGTGTGTATCATTTGTCTATTGTCTGTCAATCATGCTTACTACATGCCAGAAGTGGCAAACTCTCATCTGATGTTTACATTAGATAGCTAACAAGCATTCTGCTAGCAACGTTCAGGCGATGACATCTGTCTTACTCTCGTTTTTGACATGATGGGAGACTCTGTACCTGCTGTCTGTTAGATGCCCGTGTCGGGACTCGATTCATGAACATTATCTTAAAAGCGTGGCGGGGAGGGAACTGCGAATTTAGCAGGCTGGTCTTACACAAGCGCTTTATTCAAAAACGTGCGTACAGTCTCTTTTCTGAATTGCCACAAATATCTTCTATACCGCCTTTAAACCTCCATCCAATCTTTGTAATATTGTACTGGTATCAAAGTTTAATTCAGTGAGGAGAGGATGTCCATTTTCCATCACCATGTCCTGTTATCAGGTCCATGTTTCCATGTTTCCTATTCTGTGAGTATATTTCTAAGCTTTTTATTAACTATCTTGTTGAGGCTATTTTGCTACATTGGTAATCAGCTGCAATAATCTCCCACTGTAGCTGCTCAAAGTCATGCAGTGGCTTATTTTACCCACTTTTATTTTGCCCACCATCATGTTTACTTGTGTTTTGGTTTTCAGTGGAGATTATTGGTGAATGTGCTGCACCTGTGGAGCTGGGAGTGCCGCTCTCTCTCGCTGGGCAGCCACTCCACCTCCACATGGTAACCTTTTCTGTTTAGGTATGTTTTCTTTGCATCCTTGTACAACATAGCACACACACTGTCACTCAACCATGCATGACACTTCACCACTGATACTCTACATTTCCATACCCCATTTTAGTTTAAGTTCTCGTGATTTATAATAAACTTAATTTGATTATTACAACTTTCATTGTGTGGAAAGTGTTGCCACCTTGAGCCATGGTGGTAACACTGGCTCTGGCTCCGAACCAGCACTGGACCCAGTTCGGTGGAAAAAAGCTCCTTTGAGTGTTATTTAGCAACTTGTAATTCTACTTAGGAAGGCATGTGACTCATTTTGGGGTGTTAACACTATCCTTGTGAAATCGAGAAAATAAATTTTGGCTGTCAGAATAAGGATGTAAACAATTCCACATTTTCCACGTATTAAAGGCACACAATATAACTTTTAGACCTTAAAATGATGCATTTCTGACTAATTTTGATGGCACACCAACATTCATTATGCACATTTTTGAGCCGTCACTGTCCAGAGGCATCCCAGGGCTCAGATACAATAGTATGTAAATTGTAACTACTATGTACTATGTACTATGTAACCCCCGAGATGGGGCCGTGACTTTGCGCACTGCTTCACTTACTAGCAAACGGATATGAACACAGTGAGTGTTTTGAATACACACTATGTCTGATTTGGTAAAGAAACGCAAGGAAACATTACCAGAGGAAGTGATGAAAAGAAAGAGAAGTAGGGACAGAACAAGAGTCAAGATAAGACTGTCTTTTACTGGCTGGAGTGTGCTCACAGTACAGGAACGATGCAAGATGGACGATAATTTAGCCGACAATAGGCCGACTGAGAAAACTGCTAAAAGTTCTGTTGTGTGTCTTTAACGTCAATGATCATATTGTGACATCCCAACTTGTTACAATGCATAACATTGCTTTGGAAATACAGAAAAATCTGCACACTGCTTCTACAAAGATTAATCTAACACTTTCCATGTCTGTAAACATCTTTGCTTGTTGAGATGAATAAATGTGTAAGCTGCATGGCCATAAAGTTAAAGTGTTGCATTCCTCAGGAGGATAAGGCTTTGTATATTACACTGGTGCACCTGCTGTGGTTGATTATGTTGCCCTCAGGGCAGCAAATTACCAATTAATCGAATTACCTGGCAGCAATTAACACCCACTGAACTTTAGGTCTGGTTCCTAATGCAGCCTTGAGATCCTCATCATATTTTTTGAATTAAACTGAAAAAGACTTAATTTTTCAACCCTTTTAACTGGATCTTCCGCGCCAGCTTGTGGCAGTGATCTTCAGAGCCACACCTCTTCTGGCACCCCGCTTCCATCCATCTCTTAGAGCCCTGCTGTATGGACTCAATATTTGACATCTACAGCACTAAAAACCACCCACTACAAAGTTATCTATCCACCCACAAGCCATTGGGACATTATCATTTAGTCCATCTAGTAAGACACTGCCAGTGGCCTCAACTGTCCAGATTTTTTCACCTCTCCTACTATTAAGCTCCTAAAACACCAAATCCTCTTTTGTGTGCCCATGTCGGCCATCTGTGCTCAAGGGAGGATGTAAAAGCAGTTCTGCCTGCATGCAAGATGTCTTAGGCGATGCAGATCAATGTGAAGGGTGTGGGCAAGCGAGTAAAAATGAGCATTGATTGCCAGGAAGCGGCAGACTGCCAAGACAGGGTCGTTTGAGAGGGGGGCATAGCTGTATGACACCCTCCAAGGATTGCCAGAACTGGAAGATTCATGTTCATGTGCATTTTATTTATGCATACTATATGCTCCATTTTACTGAGATCACCTGGCCATAAAAGAGTATAAGTATTTTTGCTGAATTTGAAGGTTTGTAAATGAGTAGCACATGAAGTGTTTTACCAATATGTATGTTCATTAAAAAGTTGTTAAAACAACCTAATGGCACGTTCTTTGGCACTGTGTGATCTTTTAAATTGGCGTATCTCATTATTTCTCCCTCCTGGTGATTTTTGAGACATGAATTACATTTAAAACTCAAGCAGGACAGATAACCTCCAAATTATGCTGAAGATCTGAGCTAAGGCGGCTGTTTGAATAGCAGCTTGATTGATTCATTTTTAATATCATTCACTGTTAAAAGCAAAGAGAAACAGCGTAGTCAAAGTGACAGTACAGATAGGTTTCACATCTTTACCTTCTTTCCTTTGAGTGCATATCATAGTATTTCATGTAGATTTCCCCTTGATTTAGCCATGTGAGTAATAGCAAGATTAGTATCCCATGTGTGCTTGTGTTCACTAAGCTGTAATTTTGAGTTAAAATGGGAGAAAGGGGCTGTCATTTTTAAGGCACTGTTTGAGGATACAGTGCAGCCCTTCAACGCGCTCTGCTCATTCTAAGAGTCGGCCAATTTAACATCTGAGGTAGTGATGTGTGCCAAAACTGTACTGCTGATGGAATGGAGGGTGCATTGATAACAGGCCTTCAGCAGCTTTATAGACACTGCAGGCATATAAATTTTTTTGTCTACTCTGGCTGCAATTTAATATAAAAGTTACTTTTGTTGCTCTGCATGGACAACAGGTAGTACAGAGCTGGAGAGGTTACTAAGACATGCTCACACCAGTAAAACCATGTTTCAGTCAAAGTTCATAAAAAGGTACAAAAATGTGCTGAAGGTGCAAAAGTAACAGCATTTACTCTCATTTGCTTCTGTTTAATAGTTTCTTTTGTCTCTTGTCTTGAAGGGTGTTAAGATTTGTATTTTCATACTGTATCATCCACCATCAAGTGTTCATTGGAAATTAATGGGGTACATATCCGGAATTATTAAACAATAAGAAATAGGGAAATAGAAATGAGATTGTGATATATAAAGAGAAATGTTTTACTGCTTGAGAGCATTATTTGGAAGTCATTCTTAATAGTTCAGTCTCAGGTGCATGACAATTATGTAAACATGTGATTAGACCAGCCTTTAAAACTGCAAATAGGTGAAATTAAAGTTTTTGGGGAATGCTGGATTTCTCTTTCCTTTCAAATAGTGACCAAAGGGAACAAGAAAACTTAGTAAAGAAGTTGACTAAAAATAATTTTGACTCAAGTATATTTCCATTAGTATACTGTGTGTGGCAATCTGAGCTTTCAGGCTTCTGACTGTATGCCACCTTAGTTAGTTTGCCAGTATTTTACTAATACAACTTTAACACCTCCTAGTTGGACAGTACCATTCTATTTTTTAGGTCCAAAAAACAATGATGGTTGAGTCAATACTGCATAAAGTTTCTGACTAAATCTGCTTCTGACTCATTTTTATGGCGCACTGATATTCATGTACATTCCTGGGGCTGTCATTACTCTGCAATGTCCCATGGCATCACTTATTTATTTTATTTTTTCCAGCCCAGGGCATGATGTGACAGCTGTGTTTTATTTCATGGCACCGTATCAGTCACAAGCAACTGGATATTGGCATACTGCTTGTTTTGAATGCGCACCAAGGGTGGTTAAAAAGGTTGAATACGGACAATTTTTACTAAAAGCTTTATTTCTAAAAAAAAAAAAAAGAAACTATACCGCCACAAGGCGTTTGGAGGGGAACAGAATGAAAGTACATTTCCTTTAAGAAATTATATTTAGCCTTAAAATATATATAAAATAAATTTTAACAGGTTTGACAATGGCATTATGTTTACATCTACAAGCCAATACACACCACCATTGCGTGTTGCCAAATATGATTTCTGTGTGGCAACAGTATGTTCGGCACAGTTAGGCTGGTACAGGCGGAAACAGTGGAGTCGTCAAGTCAAGCAGCTGCTTCAGAGCCCCGGAGTTATTGTTATTTGTCTCAGAAGAGGAGTGACCTGAGAAGAGCAAAAACTTAAGTAAATTTAGGTGAAGACTAAACTAAATGGACCCACATAAACATTTTCCACAGCATCAGAATGTGGAAATGGCGACTTTCCTCCTGGATTGATAAGCTAACTCGTGTGCTAATGTGGCTAACGTTAGCTGTCAGTCATAAAACTTCTCTGCGTTACTTGTTGGACATGGTTCCAACTACAACCTAGATTTACATGATGTTGCTGTTCTGTCCGTATTCCATTTTCAACCTTTAATAACATGCAAGATGACATGATTAGAGGAAGAAAGGAAAAGAAAAAGGGAAGGCAACAGAGTGCCATCAGACTGAGTTTTACTAGCTAGAGAAAGCTCAGAGAAGAGACGATGCCAGATTAAACTTTGGTAGGGGGAACCAAAGTGCAAAAAGTAAAAGGACAAAAAAGTTAAGCCACTTGAAGGAAAAAACACATTATTCTTACATTGTCTTTTTGATGGATAACATTTTTGCCAATTGGCTTGGTTCATGGACACAAAACATTTTAAGACAAAACTTTACACTTTGCTGGCTTTAGATAATCATTTTTGTTCTGTGGGAGACCAAACTGAGAGAGCTTAGAGAGCTTGGCCTGGAACATTTCCATTCCACTTTGCCTGCACCACGTGCTTATATTTTATTTATGGTTTGGACCTTATTACCATTTTTGAAAAAGGATTTTACAATCCTGTTATATGTTCATAGGCTACTTAAAAAAGCAGCGATTAAAACTAAAAGTGAAGTTTCTGTTATTTAAAAGCTCAAAGTCAAAACGATCATTTCCTTAATTTGTACTTTGCAAGTAAACAAGCAAACAACAAGTGACTGGAGCTCAGGGGCCTGTACGACGAAGCCGGATTAACATGCCCGGGATTTCTCTCTGTTACCTGGGTTGACTTAACCAGACATCTGCGGTCTTGATAAACGGTACTACGAAGCTCGTTATCAACTCGGTAATTCAACCCAGGGTTTTTCAATCTTAATCAGAGTGCGCTCACTTAAAAGGGGCGGCGTTGGAAGCATCTGACCAATCGCAGACATGGAGAAACAGAGAGTGACATATTTCACCATGGAGGAGCAGACGATGATACTTAACAAATATGAAGAATTCAGGAAGATCATTCAGGCCAGAAGCAACACGGTCGCTGCAGCAAAAACCAGGAAGGAATGCTGGCAGAAAATTGCAGACTCTGTTAATCCGTAAGTCCGTGTGATTGTACAATCATAAAACAATATCGGACTCTGATCATTTAGTGTTACTTAATCACACTACAGCGCTTCCTCTGTGGATTTCCTTTTCATACTGTACATATAGCCTAGATATTTCCAGCATAGGCTCATGCACTTATTGTAACAGTGTGGATGGGTGTGTGCTCCATAAATTCATGTTTTCTGCATGTGTGACCTCTTAACCATATTTCAGATGCAACCCCAGCGGTGCAACATGATCATGAGAACAAATACAAGAATATCATCAGTGTTGCCAACGGTGTGCATGAAATTACCATTGAATGAATGAACGAACGAATGAATGATTTTATTGAGTGGGATTTGAACACTATGCACAATTCTGCTACAAAAATTAAACTATTCAGCTGCATCAATACAGCACTGATATTTGTTTTCACTCGAGGTGAGGCGTTGGTTTGAATTAAAATTAATTTATTGAGTCTATTAACCTTAATAAAACCTCAGTGCGATGCAGAGCATCTGTGGTGTTTTCGGTGTGGCTGTGATGTGTTACATTTGTGATGTTCGGCTCCAACAGCTGACAGATGTAACGGAGTCCAGCAGAGGAAAACCTCCATCTTTCATATAAAATGTCATCAAACAAATCAAAAGGGTTGCACCATCTCTGAATATTCTCTCTCTTCTAAGAACTCCTCTCATGATCGGCGCACCAGCTTCGACAAGTAAAAGTAGGCAGGCCATTTTCCAAGAGCGCTAATTGGTCAGGGGGTGGTGCTTTTATACTCTGTGATCTCTTATCCAGAACTTAACCTGGTCCGGACGGGGGGAGGATTGTGTTCGGTGGGAATATCGCGATAAATGCATGACGTCATGCATCGAGTTAAAAAGAAATCGCGATAAAAAAACAATATAACAGCACCCGAAATTTTTTTTAATATATATATATTATATTTTATTTATATGTGGGAGGGAAAGACACACTCTCCCCCCCCTCCTTTCTCCCCCCCCCCCTCCCCCCCCCGGCGCCCCTTTCCTCCCACAGACACCACCTTTCCTCCCAAATCACAATTAATTCCTCCACAAATTTTTATTTTTTTTTTTTTTCTCAAGAAAAACCCATCCCTAACCCAGGTCTGTGATTAAAGGCAGACATAATTAATTTTACTTAGTTAAACCCTCACTAAGGGTTCTTCTTTTTTTTTTTTCTCCCATCCCTCCTTTTTTTTCCCTTTATCCAACAAAAAAAAAAATAAATTTTTTTTAATTATTAATTCCACATTATTTTTTTCTTTTTTCCCCTTTTATTATCTTATCTTGTCACCCCTTTTCCTCCCCCCCCCTTATCTAGAGTGCACCTTTTCGGGAGTTTAAATGTATCTCCCCCCCCCTATTCCGACCAGGTTAGGCGTTCAGCATCAGTAACCGGGGAGATAGAACCCGATCAGAAGTGAACCAGCGTCATAGGACGAAAAACCCAGGGTTAACCCTGAAGTTACCTCGATAAGAGAAAATCTGGCTTCGTCGTACAGGCCCCAGGTGGAAGAGTGGTCGCCTGTCAACTGAAGGGTCAGAGGATCGATTTCCAGGCTTCCCTAGAATACATGTTGAAGTTTCCTTGGACAAGACACTGAACCCCAAGTTGCTCCTCAGTGTGCCTAATGGGACATGAATGTGTGTGTGAATGGGTAAAGACGACATGCATAGTTAAGCGCTTTGAGTGGCCAACATGACTGGGAAAGTACTGTATATTACTGACAGTATAGCACTTTTCCACTGTGTGTGTGTATATATACGTATATATATATATATATATATATATATATATATATATATATATATATATATATATATATATACAGTTCATAATATACTGTAAGAAACTGTTAGAAACTCAAAACACAGCATAAGGCTACGTTCACACTTAACATATTACCTTTTTTGTCATCAGTTTAATATATATAAATCCACAGTCAAAGGTGTTTATAACATTCCCCACTCTGTGTTTTTTAATGAAAAAAAAAGCTTTTGTGTGTTTTTTTAAAATTTGACCACAGTACAATAATGACACAAATCAATACCAAATTTAATTTCTCCCTATTTTACAAAAACTGTGCTAAATTGTTTCTAATCATCCATGACTTTGCAAAGCCAGAGCTGGTATGAATCAGCTGTTTGAGTGTGAACTTTGTAAATGTTGTTTTCAGCTTTTTTTGGCTCATATTACCTGAAGTAATGAAGCTGAACAGAAGTAATTAAAGTGTCTTGCAAAACTATTCACCTCCTTTGACATTTTCCCCTTTCTTTAGCCTCATAACCTGGAACTGAAATTGCTGTTCAGCAAATTTGTAATTTGTCATTTTATCAACACAACACCCCAACCACTGAAATAAATTTAGTTCAATTATAAAACAAACAAGCTTACAAAAGTCAATAATTTGTTGAGCCCATATCCACCAATTACAGCTGCAAGTCTGCCGGGATGTTTTTTTACAAGTTTGGCACATGTACTGGGATATTTGCCAATACTTTGTGACAAAACTTTAGCTTATTTACATAACCCCTGTTCTCTGAGTAATATGAGTGAGATGTCTCACTATGGGATTCAGCCTCCCTGCAGCTCTCAGAAGCATCAATCTCATTACGCCAATCCTGATTGACTGGTGAACCTTCCATAAGTAGCCCGTGCGGACAGTACCGCCTTATTCAAGATAAGCACCTCTTCTCACTTGCCCAAGCAAGAAGGGTTGTCTGGTGAGACATCTCACTCACATTACTCAGAGAACGGGGGTCATGTATTTAACCTAAAGTTCTCTTTCATAATATTTCGCTTGATGTCTCACTATGGTATATGGTAGCTCCTGGATTGCCAGACAAGCTTATCTAGCATCCACCAACCTATGGGGAAAGGCGCTCTGTTCCAATCAGGGCAGCAGAACTGCACGTGCCAAGCATGATGTCCCGAACAGAGACCCCCCCCCAACTAAGGCCCAGGATGCAGCCCAGCCCCGAGTCAAGTGCGCTTGCAGACCCTCAGGTGGCTGCAAACCCTGACTCGGATAAACCAAAGCAATCGGCTGTACCACCCAGTGGGACAGGCGCTGCTCCACGACAGGTTTTCCCTTATGAGGGGTAGCCCAAGAGATGAACAACTGATTGCTCCTCCTGAAGCACTTAGTCTTATCCACGTAAGTGCGCACCGCATGGACTGGACAAAGCATGTGACTGCTGTTCCCCATGTGAGGAAACAAAAGCCACCAGGTTAGTAGGAGAGCCCACACCATAGGCACAAAAGCCAGGTTGGGCTTCAAAATCATCCTCGCATATCCAGGGAAAAACTGAGCATGTGACAGATGTACTTACAGTGCATGGATGTCACTATAACACGCTCAGCCGAAGCCAGAGCCACTAACAACACCATCTTGTGAACACTCTCCACTTACAGTCATACAATGATCTAGTGGAGGAGGCCCGAGCATTCAGTATGGTGGAAATCACTCGCTGTGGGAGTTCTACAGCCGACAGATAGAACCACACAGGGGCCAAGCCCACAGCACCAGGCATTCTGGATGCGGGTAGAAGACAGTCCCCCTCCCCTGCAGTAGCAGTTCCCTGCGCGGCGGAAGCTGCCAGAGCTGACCGCGCAGCAACCAATATATCTCCGCCAGCCAATGCATGGCAAGTAGGGCTGTGTTAAACGATTATTTTTTAAACGATTAATCTATCGATTATTTTTTCGATGCATCGATTAATCTAACGATTCACTTTTTTAGCTCGATTCGACTCGATTCGATTCGATTATCGATTATCTCCTCATAAATTGACAGACAGCAATTTATATGTGCTGATAAAGATATCTAAAATGTAAAAAAGAGCGTGAATAAAGAGGCAGTGGGAGCAGCAGCCTGTCATGGACTTTTTCATGAACCAACAGAATGTAAAATTTATGTTGAAAACACAGCGGACTGTAAAACGGGCTTTCAATTCCGTTGAATTGAAAATTAAACATTCAGAGTTGAACATTATATTGAACATGGGTCTAGCTTCCAGAAAAAGTGCATCTTCATCTTTATTCTGTTAATGCTAAATACGAGTGCCAATCACTTGGAAATGAAATTAAAAATTCTTTATTTATCCCAGAAATGACAACACAATACTATTACCAACAGATGAAACACTAATATGAGGTTGACAACGTGACTTTAATTATATTCAGTCAGAGACGAGACAGCTCCCTGCATCAGCTGCAGTTCACACCCACGGCCAGCAGATGGAGCTCGTGCTTCATGCTGACCGTCTCAAACAGGCCTGACGTGTCTGAAGACATGGCGTCGATCTCACGGAAGTTGTCTCATGTCTCATTAGGCTTCGGATTCGCCATCCCTAATATATAGTTATACCTTTGATAAACGAGTGTGGGCCTTCACTGCCTTACACTTTGGAAACCTGGAAGAGCCACTCGCGGAGATCGCGCCGCCATCTTTGTTTTAGTCTGAAGTCGCATGGCGCCGCCATCTTTGTTTTGGTCTGACGACGCATCTGTACGCATATTTTGCGTCAACGTATTTTTTGCGTCGACGTAATCGGTTACGTCGACGAATCGTCCCAGCCCTAATGGCAAGCCAATGTGGAGCTATCCATATGAGGGTGTGGCTGTACTCCCTGACTCTGGACAGAGTGGGGGGTATCAAAGCCAGAGGAGGGAACACGTTAAGAAGCTCATGCGGCCAGGCGTGTGCTATTGCGTCTACGCCCAAGGGACACTCCATGTTGCGCAGAGAGTAAAACAGTGCGCACTGCGCGCTTTCTCTCGATGCGAACAGATCCAGCATGGCCTGGCTGTAACGGGTCCATATCTGTTCCATAATCTCTGGGTTCAGAGAGGGAGAATGTAGATGCGGAAGAAATCAAAAACAATACGTCGACAATTTGGAGCTACTTCAGTTACAAGAAAGACGACATGCTACAAACGCAGGTCTAGTTGCATGGCAGAACCCTTCATGAGTTTCACCGCGCATTTCCTCACTGAAGACTTCAAATTGACAACTCACCAGCTGAGATTTGCATGAAGAGCAACGGGCCTGCATTACCACAGACAATGGAGCCAACATTGTGAAAGCCTTGAAATCAACAACTAGGTCAGATTTTCAGCCACAGGCTGCATCGCGCCATCACTAGCTCTTTTTAGCCCCTTCCAGACCTGCTCTGGAAAGCAGTGATAGTGGGACTTTGTCCTCTGTACCGTTTGCATTCAAACATGCATTCTGTTCTTTTACCTGAGAGATGTAGCAGATACGTACCGGCTGGTCCTCATGTCAAAAGAGCAGAAATGTTGCGGCACATTGTTTAGGTTATCTCATTATCGTGCAGCCCTATCGCATACAGTATCCAGTGAAGGCTCTTGCCCAGGAGTCCCTAGTGGTTCTTGGTGGTTGGGGGACTAAGATTCCCAAGTCGATTTCTCTAACCTGTAAGCCAACACCTGATTACACAACACTTAAATGAACCCATTTTTTCCTTCCTTCAGTTAAAAACCACCAAACAGGTCAGAAATCTTTGCGCAGTCATGGATTCAGACCTATATTTTGAAAAACACATTAAACAATCACAAATTCAGCTTACCATCACCTGAAGAACATCTCAGAGATAAAAGATCTGATGTCTCAGTGGGGCCTGGAGAAACTACTCCATTTCTGACTTATACAGAAGACCTTTTTTTAGGCAATGAGAAATAAGTCAATTTAAATTTTTTCTTCAAAAAGAGAATTTCATCAAACCTTGAAAAATGGCGATATCATTTCCTCGAGGTCACCCAACTTCTCTTGATTACCTACATCATCATCTATCTTTCCATAAAGAACTGGAAAAATAGGGGTGTTCTAAAACACTTGACCGATTGTGTGTGTGCATGTGTGTGTGTGTACACACTTTAATGTTTTTATTGCTTCCCCTCTCACCCTGCTGTAATTCCTTTAATGTTGTATGCAAAGCACTTTGAACTGTACGTGAAATGTGCTATACAAATAAACTTGGCTTTCCTTCAGTTTATACAGTAACCATCAATCTCATAGACAATTTTACAAGTGACATTTAGAAATAACAATATTGCTATTGATGATTTAGGCTAAAAACATTTTCTCTCCAACATACATAATTTCACCTCCTGAACTGCAGTCACTCTCAAAACCACCAGTTGCTTATTTCTATAATGCGTGTATGCACCATCTAAGGATATATCAAATAATGGCTCATTTTCTGAACCCAGTCAAACGATTTTGCTCTTACTCTCTTCTGCTTAGTCATCCCCACGGATAAGCAAGGAAATCCTGGTCATGAATAGGATATAATAACTGAACACAGAGATATCCAACATATTAAACAGAGTATTGTTTTTCTTCAATTCCAAATAGATAATAAAATATTTACAAAAAATCAGATTAAAACAATTTTCCCAGAAGTGTTCACATTTTTATGTAATTAAATAAAATGTAATTAGATTAAATACATAAATCCATAGTGGTCAGTGTTACCAGTTTCAGTAATCTGGATGAATAAGGGCATTTTTCCTCTGGTTCCCCCCCCCAAACAGGATTTTTACAACTATTTCAGCTCATCTGTCAGCTCAGAATAGAATGAATACTTAAGCTTTTCTCCAAAACTAGATTTATTATGTCTCAAACAACAGAATGACTAGCACATTTATTGTAAAGCTGATGTATCCAGGCTGTATTGGCTCCTGAGAATAATCCTCCATTTATTCCTCTTTGTGGTGCTTTATTACTCTGATCTGTCACACCATGTATCAGTGCTTCTGTCATGAAACATTCTCAGCACATCAACCACAGAGCATGAATACTTAAAAATGGCAATAAAGCAAGCATTTAAGATCGCAGCAATTATGTCAACCCACTCCCTATGCAGTCCCTCCGTTAAATTTCTTATAATTACCACCATGTTGACACATTTGTGTTGTATTATAGATGGAGAGATAATCATCTGTGGGACTTTTATTGCCTTTTAAAATGTTGCCAAGTGTTGGTTTCATGAGGAAAGAAATGATGGAAAACTGGTCAGGGGTTTATGGGCAGAATCACATCAAAGCTGTTTTGTCTAATAATATTCACATATGGTACACAGATGATTTGGAAATGAAAGATAGAAACACACTTTAGCACATAATAATTAAAGAAAACACTATTACATCAGCAGGTGTAAAGGTTTTTATACATGAAAGAAACAAAATGGCCTTAAAGGTGCCATGACATCAAATTTCACTTTTCTGGGGTTTGGGGGTATAATATGATCTATTGTGCACTGATGAGGCCATGTGAATGTCCAGAGTGAGAATCAAAGTTCCTGTTTATGGTCTGTCAGCTTTGTCTCTCTGCTCAGAAACAGTTGAATCAGACAGCAGGCTATCATTCTATGTAATTTAATTACTCCAATAAGAGCACACTATCAAGTGAACAGCGCCCCCCCCACCCCTCTCCTTACGGTCTATGCACAGTCCCCCCCCCCCCTCCCTGTCTAATTCAGCCGCATGTATGGAGCTAGTAGTAACTTCTGTGCAGTCAGGTCTGGGTTTTCAAACAAATGGATTTAAAAGCTTCGCAGAACACTGAGGGAGGGGGCCACAACCTTGTCATTACCTGTAAGTTTATTTATTTCCTAAATGCTGTCTTGTCTGATAAACGTAGCTCACCTGTCTGAAGTGCCCATGTTGCTAGCAGTTAGCCTTTAGCAAAGTCCGACCGCAGCTTGACCTAGATTCTCCAAATAAGGTCATAGCCAAATAAGGTGTAGCCAATCAAAATGAAGTCAACGTGGTCTCCGGGTAAAGCTCCATATCATCACCGGACCCAACTGTATAACTGAGGAAGTGAGGTCTGGCGTTTCAAAACAATACTCCGCTGTAAAAAATGCTGTTGTTTTCTTTGGAGTATTTACATATGCAGTAATGCCAACAACATAAACTAGTTTTTACTGCTATGTCATCACTCCTTTAAATCAACACATTCTAAATATGAATGTATTTCAAGCTTGCGGAGGTTTCGATTAAGGAAAGCTCAAACAAAATAAATGTAACATATTTCCTTTATGGGGTGGGGGGCCCCCCCCCGGGGCTGTTCTTCCCGGGGGGGGGTCAATTTTCTTGCCTTTTGTGGTTTCTCCCTTTTCCCTCCCCCCCCCCCCCCCCCCCCCCCAACTTTGTTAGTTGTTTCTCCTTATCCCCCCCTGATTTTGGGTTTTTTTTCTCTCTCTCCTTCCCCCCAGCCGCCCCCCCCCCCCCCCCCCTATGGGCCCACCCCCCCCCTACTGATAAGCGTCAGAAAATACTCATATATTTCCTTTATGTCCACAAAACACTAAATTTAGACAATTCATTATGACCCATAACATCTTGGTCACCTGATTTGATGCATTGAATGCACTGATATAGTATTTTCTGATCCAATCCGATACCGATACCTGGACTGAGCTATTTATTTCGTTTTATGTGACAAAAAGTATCAGTATCGATATAGATAAAAAAAAAAAAAAAACCATAAAGTACTGGTATCTTATTGACAGGTAAAATTTTGGTATCACCTATTGGCTCTTCATTGAATGGTGCTTCAGGTTGCACTCTACTTCAATATCTTCATTTCCTTGAGGCAAAACTTGACGGTTTTTGTCTTTCATTCTGCATGTTTCATCTGTATATTTGTCCTCCATCAGGACTGCATTCTACATGGAGAAGAGACGGAAATCACGAGTTTTCAATCCCCAGATAGGGCACACCTGAACACAAGCCTGAATTTACCAATCAATTGTGAAACCCTATCATGTACCACAATTCTATGCAGTGCTATCAATGAAAATAGCTTTAAATTTATGTTGCAAAACGGAGTTGTTGTCGAACAGCTGATAATTTTGACTCAAGCGTAACACTTTTCATGTACTGTAGACTTTAGGAGATACTGTTAACCTATGAGGCCACAACAAGATGCTCTGAAAGGCAGAGATTTTTCAGACTCGTGTGATTTATGGATGTTTTGAAGTGTTGCATTAAAAACTTGCTAAGGGTCATAAAAACACAAAACATCTACCTGTGTGTACGAGGAGGGATCGTTTTTCATAGTCTTGGGAATGTAATGTCACTGATAGCATCAAGTTAAGTACATTCACAGATACATACACACATACACACACACTCCTACTCCCATCTGGGAGGATTATGAGTAGAAGGTACAGCCCATTGCTTTCTAATAACATCCTCTAATCTCTTGCCAGCTGCCCTTGAGGCTGTCCACTCAGAAAACATTGCAACTTTTCACCTTCAATAACGCACCTCCCTCTCGCTTCTGCTTCATCATCTCCCAGGCAGAGGAAGGGTGCGTACCCCACTCTATCACAGAGATTGCACAGGGTTGGCCCTCTAGTTGGCTGTGGAGGAGAAACCCATTTTTATCCCTAACCCTGTCAGCTTGAATTAGCCGTATACAACCCTAACCTCTCTGCTGAACCTCTGCCCATTACTAGCTGCGACACCGTCGGTATGGCTTTCTATTTTCTCAGAAGGTTCTCTCAGCTCCTACTCTCCTCCTAGTACATCATGTCCACTCGTTTTCGCACTCAGCCTTTGAGGGCATGAGATGAAATGTTGAAATCAGCTGTCCTTTTGTGTCAGTGGATGGAGTGGCAGAGCATGCGGTATAACATCCGTCTAGCTCGGCAAGAGTTACTTTTAATCCAACCAAACGGTTCAACTTAAGCGATCCCACCATGAGCCATAACCTCCCACAGATCTCTGCTTTCAAATCAGGTCACTTTATGATTTTCATTTCGAATACTTTCATCTCCCATTACTCTGATCCGTCCATCACAAGTTCACAAGACTCGCTTTTAGACTCTGTCGTCATTTGTATTCATCATATTTTCTCTTTCTCCCGCTTTCCCTCACTCCATGATGCCACATAATAGGTTTTGTGCTTATATAGTGTCGGAGGGGTTCTTTTTCCAATTAGTGTGGAATCATTTATCCAGGACTAATCTCAAGCCTTGCATATAGCCAGCTCCCCCATCTTTGATTTAACGCTTGGTGTGTATCTGGGGGAGTTGGAGCTGCAGCCATGTTGGAGAATCCCTGCGGCCCACAATGTGTTCACCTTCTGATTGCCCACCCTCCCAGGTTTAGTGCTGGTTTATGAAGCATGATATGAAATAAACCCTTTTCTGTCCCCCAACAAAGATTGGTGGCGCGACTCGCACTCAACTCAGGGTTCAAGGATGAGGGCTCCTGGTGATGTGTTTAAGGCAAAGAGGGAGAAGGGGAAAGACAGGAATGCTAATTTGGCAGAGCTTCTGCAAAGAAAATTCCAACAAAAGACAAACATAAAGCTGACCTCTGCTCTGTGATGCAGAGGAAATGTAGTGCCCATCACCCAGAGCTGCTGCACATACACACACATTGAGTTTTGCTGAGCGTGGAGAAGGAACAGTGAAAGCTTTTATACTCTGCAGCATTCAGGTGCGACCATCTCATTAAACCACGTAAATATAAAACTTTAAAAACAATTTAATCACAGCTATAAACCCCTTTGTTTCCCCCAATGACTTGGCACTGATGACTGGAATGGGTATAAACCCAAACAGTGAGACAGGGGCTGTTAGTATGGTGAGTCTACGATATTTATTATCATGGATATTTAAAAAGTAATGAATGCATTAATTGTGTCTGGTCATGGTAAATATAGGCCTCCTTCAAACCCAAGCTTTGAACACAATCTCTTCATTTACGGTCAATAATAAAACCTGTCAGGGTAGAAAACATTCAAAATGCAAATTGTTAACCAACAAGCCTCGCACACACAGGCGCACACACACATAATATTCTGTTTATCAGGAACACATACCTAACATGATTAGATAGGGGACCAGTGCTGAAAAAAATCAATCCTGGTTGATTCAAAGCACTAAAGCAAAAAGCCCAAACACGTATCAATCCATTATTTATTAACTACCTGTCACATCAGGTAATGTCAGATAAGCCATCAAGCCTAACGGCAGATCATGATATCTTTTATTTATCATTCATAGAAATCAATTGTACGTGATATTTTTGTAATAACATCCTCTAGTCCAATTTAAAGTTTTATGTCTTGAATTTTCATGAGCTAACTACTGAATATTCCAACATTCTTCTTTTATAATAACTTTGTGATTTCAGCATTTCAGTACAGAGCAGTTTGATTGGACAACGTGCAGCTAAAAACATCTTCACCTTCACCTGAACCAGAAAAGCGACTGAAATCCTCTCATGATCAAAAATGAAATTGAGATAGTGGATTGTAAAAGCATGCCAACCATACTTTTTAAGTCAGATAAAAACTAGAATGTCAATGCTAATACTTTTTTTAAAAAAAAATGTATTTATTGTTTGGCTTGTTTATTAAGGGAAAGTCTGAAAAATGGGATTGTAAATTTGGTTTTCTGCTTCACAGTTGCAACAAAAACAAACATGATTTGGTCAAAAAGCTGAGCAGCTCTATCTCCTCTGGTGAACTAACATACCCTTTGGCTAATCCCATCGATTGTGTAGAGAACATTCATAGCATGACCCTGAAATTGCCTCTCAAGGCAAGCAAGCCGAAATACTGGTTGGCTTGATCATGACTTGGACAAGGGAAAAAGAAAAGCAAAATCCATATGAATGAATCTTTATTGCTGTACAGATTTACAAATGCAGTGTTGAATAAAGTCTGCTGGGACTTGGAAATCAGAGTTTACTTGGTCAGCAATGTGTAATCAATCTTTAAGACCAACAAACTTGCAGAGCAGATTTTATCCAGGTTTATGGACCGCTGATGCTGTAATGGGAAAGAATAGAAGGAGACTTCTGCATAGGGATATGCTGATAATACTGTTCACAGAAAGAAGATACTGCAGTGTGATGTCACAACAGCAGAATGTGGCATATTACTCAAGAAGGGCCCATCGATCCCTAGACTCCCAGGTGAGAGTCACGTGTAACTTACCATTTAGCCAAAGGGATATCCCTGTGGCCAAGTAGCCAGGGCACATGATCAATCATAGGCATAGTGACAGGACCCCACACTGTCACAGTCATAATTGCTGTATTT
Source organism: Atherinomorus stipes (assembly GCA_023101725.1). Classification (NCBI taxonomy): domain Eukaryota; kingdom Metazoa; phylum Chordata; class Actinopteri; order Atheriniformes; family Atherinidae; genus Atherinomorus; species Atherinomorus stipes. The sequence continues at coordinate 36,495 of JALJCO010011148.1, read as the reverse complement.
CTCTCAGTGACAACTATTTTGTCATTTGCTGGTGCCACTTAAGGTCTCATTGTTTCTAGGGCTGTCCTGTTCCAATACAATAGTGGACATTGGGCTGATATTGGTTAAAAAACGTGGATCGGATCGGAATGCATCAAAATTTGCCAGTCCAGGCGCACAGTTCCTGGAAATCCAGCTTTTCGTTCAAGCACTTCTTCCTGACTGCTTCGTAATTTATGTTAAATTGTTTTATGTATTATTATGTTTACAAGTTTAAAATTCATCATACCCACTGGGTAATAAACAATGAGTCAGTTTTTACTCATACTTACGGTTAGGAACTTGTTTATTAACATAATAAACCAGGGTTTTTAGAGGTGAGGTTTCACAAAACCGACGTGTCTAACATAAACCAACAATAGATCAATGTGAATAATCTTTAGCCTAAAATACAGTTAAGTATCGATATTAGGCATTAGCCGATACTTCACCTGTAGTATTGGTGTGAGAAGTGAAAAAGTGGGATTGGGACAGCCCTGATTATTTCTGGGTGGCAGCACTTTTGCTTCCAGTATAGTGAGGAACCGCCGGTTATTACTAAGAGCTGTACTTTGACTCAAAGGGACTAGAGGCAGGATTAACACTCGCAAGTGATGCGACTGGCGCTGCGGGTAACTGCAGCCACCAGCCAAGCCTGCATGGGAGTGTGCACAAACTGAAGCTATAACGTTGTTTACTATGCTAATAAAGTCTTTTTCTTTGTAGTGCCACTTTTCAGTGTCTTTCAGTTGATCTGGATCGTTTACTGATGGCAGAAGAATCCATCCTGCACGGGACTGCACAAGAAATTCGCCCACCAAATCGCAGCAGATTATGCAGCACACAGCCTGTTCAAGGCATCGGAGAAAGGTATGGATGGGCTCGCTCTTTTTGTTTTTTAACACTTTGTCACCCATTAGCATTATAAAACTGGACATGCATGTTTATTCTTTCACAATTCCTGTCTCTAGTCCCTTTTAAATGTAAAACAGGTTTTTAGGACCCCCTTCTTCACATACACAAAATTGCCAAAGTGAAGAACATCCTATATGAGAGTGATGCAGAAAAACTGGTCCATGTATGGCAGGTACACGAGGAGGGCCCAGCTGGGATTCAATCCCCAGACTCTGGGTAAGAGCCATGCGTGTTAACCATTTGGCCAAAGGGATATCCCTGTGGACAAGAAGCTAGAGCGCACGATCAATCTAAGGCATAGTGACAGGACACCACATGACCACACATGCATTTGCCTCAAAACTGGACCATTGTAATTCCTCATCCCTCTATCCCAAAAATGCTATGGAAAGCCTCCAGCTGATCTAATATGCAGCAAGAGTTCTTTCTGATAAGGATTAGCAGGACGGATCACATTTCTCCAATCTTAGCTTCTCATCACTGCCTCCCTTCCGAATCCATAAAATTATTTAAAATTCTTATCACATCTAAAACTCTTTCCAACCAAGCTCCATTGGATCTTCAAGTTCGATATGTTCCACATATTCCCAAATAACCACTTTGCTCTGACACTGCAGGTTTGCTTGTTGTTCCTCGAGGTTCAAAAAGTAAATTGGGAGGTAGAGCCCTTCTCTGTGGAACCAGCTCGTAGTTTGGGTTCAGGAAGCAGACGTCCTCTCTACCTTCACGATTAGGCTTAAAGCTCTCCTTCTTGAATGAAGCTTAGGACTGGTTTGGGTTACCCTTTTGGCTCTGTATTCTTTATGTGCACATTTTGGTCTATTTTAGCAGCGGTGAATTGGATTAAATTGAACTAATCACATCACTGCTGACCTGCAACGAACATTACCAAAGCATTCTAAGTATTTACATTAATAACTTGAAAAATTTGTGCTAATGATGTTCAAATTAATCTATAGATTCACAAAATCTTTGAAGAATTATTGACATTAAAAAGCCCTTTATCTTTTAATTAATTGAATATATATATATATATATATATATATATATATATATATATATATATATATACTGTATATACTCACATATATACCCCACTCCATGGCTGCTTCTACTCTGACTACTTTTACAGTCACAGACGCTTAATTGTAGCATCAAATTAGCAAGATGCTAATTTGTGGCATTTTAGAATGCTGACTATGAATAATAACATACATTAAACTTCCCCTTTTTCTGTGACACAGCCTGCAGAGGAGTTGGCTTGGCTGGATAACCGGAGTAGTGTCTGCAGAAATTCCTTTGAGGCTGTTTTGGCAGAACTTTCACCAATCAGGCTGAGCAGTAGCATCACCTGAGAGGTGAACTTGGAGCAGAAAAAGCTGTAAATCACATGCTTCTTCTTGTAAAGTGTAATTACTGAAAGCAAGGTAATACTTGAAAGTGACCTGGACGAACATATCAGCATTTTTATCACTTTCTCCCTCCTCCCGTTCTGGATTTTGGCAGCCATCCCCAAACCCTGGCTGTTCTCTCTCCCTTCGGCTCCTGATCTGCCTGCTTTATCTCCTTTATTCTACACAGATTCCAATCTTTACAAACTGGCCCACAAATAATCTACATTCAAAAGCAGCGCTGAAGACATGCAGACTTTGAAATAACACGTTCAGCAGAGCATTGAAAAAAGTAACAAATGTCGTATTTACCAGCTTAAATGAGATCATTAGTTGTCTTTATGCATATTATCTTGACTTTATACCATCACCAGACAGCTCAGCTGATTCAGGTATTGATGTTGAAAGTCTTCTTCACATCTAGCTCAACTCTGGCTCCCAACCTGTGGCCCTTTGCTCAGGGACAAGGTCAAAACTAGACTAGAATCAAATTCTAACAAATATTGGTAACAGTTTACAGTAACGGTCCATTAATTAATGTTAGTTGATTAATGCTTAATAATGCACTGACTATCTAATAATATATTAACAACTATTAACAATTACTTCGCGTTACTTAGCATATTGTTACTGCATTAATTAGCAGCTTATACAGTACATGCTTACTACTGAAACGTGATGCATTGTTAAGTGTTGATAAAAGTTGAACTGTGTACTTAGTTACCATTATTCATGCATTACTCAGCATTAATAATGCATTACATTTTCCAATAAGGGTGAAATAAAGGATTTAGTAACGGTTCACTATGGTTAAATAATGCTTATGAGGCACACATATTTATCAAGGGCTATTAGGTTAGGCTACTCATGTGAAGTAATACCTTAACATCAGGAAAGGTCCACCTGATGACATTAATTAACTGTTTATTCATGTCTGTCCAGGTAAAATGTTCGATATATAGCAAACGCTTTTTGGATGCATTTGTTAGCTGTTGCTTGATGCTCACTAACTCCAAATAAACACCATTAGTAAACAATTACTTGAGACATTATTAAGGGCTTTCAAACATATTAACTAACATGGTTATTAATGCTGAGTAAGGTATACACAATGGTAACTAATTACATAATTAACCTTTTATCAATATTTAATAATGCATTAAAAAATTGAGTAGTAATCATTAATTAACTGCTAATTGTGTTTACTAAAATGCTAACTAATGCTAAGTAATAGTTAATAAAAGTTGTGCTGATTAATAATGTACTAACTTCTGTTAATTAAGGGACCCTTATTGTAAAGTGTTTCCCAAATATTCCACGTGAACTGACCTTTATCTTGCTTAACATTCAACAGAATGATTGTTACGTACTATAAACATCAGACAAGAGCATACTTAGTGATCGACAGGCCAGCAAAATACAGTAAAAGAGGAAGGAGAGCAGAAATGATTGTCACATGTTTTTTGAGTCCCATTACTTTCACAGCTGATGTATAATAATATTTATATATTTAAAGCTTTTAATTATTCATGCCTTATGGGGCAGTGAACCCAATTTCACTGAATATTGCAAAAATAATTTAACAGAAGTGTGACTGGAGAGGCTGTTGTTTATTTGTATAACACTGATGTTTGTCTGTACTTAGCATGTGAACCATCCCTGGGATGATTTTCTGTCAATGACAAACAATAAAGTTTTTTTTTCTGATTTCAGGTCCACACATGCTTTGGCTACATGCAACCCCCCTCTTTCTGTCAACTTCCTCTGTTGATGTAATGACTAAAGGTAAAGACAATTCAAAAAGACTTTTCTTTTTAAATGTCTGGTCAATCAAGTAAACAGAAATGACAGGTCTTACAGTGAGTTGTTCCAAAAGGACCATCCTTGGATAAGAACATCCACACTAACCTCTACTGTAAATGATAAATAATCAAAGTCACTGCTCCTGATCTAAAATCAGTTGTTAACAGCCCTTAGAGTCTACATGAATACGACTGACTGTAGAAGCGCTGGACACAAACTGTTTCCCTGAGTCAGGCCGTCATGACTAAATTTCTGCAATGAATACACTGCTAAGAGATGCCAAGACTCTCTAAGAATTGACATTAGACCTGTGAAACTATAGTTGAGTCTTGATCAGTGCAAATTTAAGAATTTCAATGCAATTACTTTGTGATATCCAGGAACAGAAATCAGATGGGACCTGCTTCCGCTATTCCCATTCTGACTCACATTAGGAGTTACACTTATAGAGTTGTTTGCCAGTGGCGTGATTGGCAATTTGTTAAAACTGAACGCACTTATCTGCAGCATCATGCCATCCAGTCTAGTTTGCAGTACAATGATCCAAAAGAAGCCTTTAGGTCAGGGTTACTCAAGCCAGTCCTACAAGAGCCACAATCCTGCAGGTTTTCAATCTAGCCCTGGTCCAACACACCTGACTCAAATTGATGAATCCAGATGGATCCAACAGCCTAAGAAGCTCTGCACAATGATTCATTAATTTGAGTCAGGTGTGTTGGGGCAAAGGTACATTGAAAGCCTGCAAGATTGTGGCTCATGTAGGACCAACTTGAGTAACCTTGCTTAAGGCCTTTTTACAATTACTGTAAGTTTATGAGATACTATATGCATCATATGGCCCAGCCTCCACAATCACACTAATTTTTATCTGTAAGATACTTTAAAAAGCACCTAGTTTGACTAAAGTGCCTCAGAGAAACAACTAAAACAGCAATTAAACCTCATTATAAACAGAAATGGTAAAATCTCCCAGGAAGATAACATTTGCTCAGCTCAAAAGGAAGGCCAATAAAGAGAGACAAGCCTTTAGAAATCGTATGAATTGCTCAGTCGTGGAGGCAGATTTAATAAAAAGTGGTAAGCTGTTCCACAATGTCAGAGCTGCCAGAGGCCTGATCATCTTTGTTTTTTTGACAAGTTCTGGGCACATCTAGAGAAAATTTGTTGGCAGACCACAAAGCTCTCCACTAAATAAGACGGGGCCTGGTCATTAAGGCATTTAAAGGTAAACAATAAGATTTTAAAGTCAATCTACTGCTGAGGAGAGTGCATATGCACACATTAAGATGTGAAATTATGATGACGTTGATCACATTGTGAATTTAGCTTTCCTGAAAACAGGAAATTTATCAAATTTGAATGTACTGTCAAAATAAGTCCTTACATTCCTAACAGATAAGTATTATTTGCAGAAATACCAATAGAGTCCAATTCCAAATGTTTGGGATGTCCAAAGACTACAAATTCAGTTTAACTTTCATTAACACAAGGAAGCAAAAGTTGAAGTTAGCAATTTAAAAAAATATATTCTTATTATTATTCTCTTTTTTAAAACATGTGCTGTATGACAGCATCTTTAAAGTCACCCATAATCTGGCCAGACTTGTATTTATCAACAATTGCATACAAGACACAACAGTATCAAAGACTAAAAGAAGTCGAGGGGGAATACAGCCAGAGAGGCAAGTTGTGGGGCATAAATGATGAACCACCTGAGATAAAGAGGAAAAATAATTGGGCTCAAACAGCTCCTGGACAGCTGGGCACACAACAGAAATAGAGGGGCCGTGATAAGAATTGCAGAGCACAGGTGTAGGTGTAATAGGAGAGGAAGTGCAAGGATTTGTAAGTGCCTTTAAAACACTAAATTGACTTTGGACCTTGAAAAAATCATCTAAAACCTGCTGAGATGGTTTAGGATGAGTGGGGCCAAAATGTCCAAAGTGCTCAGCATAACCACCAACCCCTTCAAGCCTGTAAAGGTACCGCTTAGAACAAAATGCATCCTAACTTTTCATACAATTCAAATGAGAAACACCTGGGTTTTTATGGTGGTGAAAACCATTTCAGAGTTGTATAACTGTAACATCAGAGGAGGAATGAATCACTTAACAGCGGCATTAAATCAATGTCCACTTTCATTCTCAATAGCTGGATCAGGAGCCGTCGTTTAGCAACTCCTCCTGACCTTGGCTGCCATTTTAGCATGCATGAGCAATCTGCATCCCTGACGCTTTGATGTGCCGCCGTCTCCCCTTCCCCTTCCATGCATGAACAACTTAGAGATTTTCTGTCCGGGTCAATCATACTGAATTGTGAACTGATTAACTGTGACAATTGGCACTCTCATCAACCAAGTTCACCGGATGCAAAGGAAATTCTCAGCCTTGACCAGGTCCGGTCACCTTGGTCATGAGCATCAAGATCTGAGGTTGGGTTAGCAATTCCACTCTTTGCTTTCAAGGCCGCACATCATAGAAATGTATGATTAAAGTCATAGTTTTGAAGTTTAAACTTTACCATTTAACATTCACACTTACAAAGTCAGTCAGGAAGAATCCGTACAGAGAGAGAAATACATCAAAATGAGTGCTAACACTTCCATCACTGAAGGAAATAGAGCAAGCAAGCCCTGAGTGAGTCATTAAAAGACCACCTGTTCTTCATCTCTATCTCAGCCTTGAAGTATCCAAAAAATATCTAAAGATCCATACAGCATGTACATACTAGGCACATCTGTGCACTTGCACACCATTAGACACATGCCTCTGGTTAAGGTGATGATACACAACATATGGCGCTCAAGAGCCTCCTAAACCCCTTGCAGAGAACACTGAAGAATCCATAGGATTAGTGTCTGAGTGGTTCAAACAATGAGAACACTCAGATTCAGGCTTTTAGCCAATGCTGAAAGGCTAATGGCATACTTCAGAAGTTTAATTAGTTTTTCTGAGGCAAACTTTTCCAACCATAAGAACAATGATTTAATGGTAAACCCATGTATTAGGTCACAGTTGAATTGTTAATACAGTTGCAGTGATGAGCCCCTCCCAGAACTAAGGACATGGTTTCCGTTGACAGCAGTTACTGGCCAGATGCCACGGACATACAGTAAGGATGGAGCATCACACAAATCGCCAACATATTCCAGAAATATTTAATAGTAATTCTGGAGCAGTAGGCTCAACAATAGAGTAGTTGCACCCTTTGTTAAAGTCAACCTATGTATTTCTAACTTTATTTTATACTTGGTCTTCACTAGAAGAGTTGTGCCTAATATACAGATAAAGAAAATACATTTTTCATATTGTAGGCCAGCGGGTATAAGGTGAAGTATAAAGGACAAAATTAAGACCACCAAGAAGCTTGCAGAGGTTATATATTTGCTGAAACCAGCCATTAATCAGAGCAATGATAAGCCAGTGCTGGTTACTGATAAGCCTGCACTGAACAATAAGAAGGCAAGAACTTATTAGGTGGCAGTGCTTGCATCAAACCCAGTATCCTGGCCTTGCAACTGGTTTTCCTGGTAACTAGCACAAGTACACCCATTAGATTGGATAGAAATCTTCTATAGTAAATGTGAAAAGGTGAAAAGCAAGTAAGAGTTGCTTCTTTATGACACTTATCGTATAACAGTGTCTGTTTAGAATAAATAACATTGCATGGTTAGCAACCTTCTGCACCGTTTTGACGTATTTACAGTACATCATAAAACACAGACACACTTTAAATCTAAAAGTGAGAAACTTTCTTGTTATTGACTGTGTTGCTAGCTTTAGCATGCTTGTTACAAGCATCAAATGCTAATGCTTAGCTTTAATGCCAAGTTAATTGAAATAATTCCATAAAATTAATTTATAAAACACTTTGCAAAGAACAAAAACCACTGATTTAAGTCCAACTTTTGGACTTGAATAATCCAGTTGAAATGGATTAGTTTCTACAATCCTCCACCTCAATTCCCAACTCTAGCTGAGATATTACTAATGTTGGCTCTGGCAGGGAATGCTGCTTCTATAACTTAGTCCCTTTTATTGCGTTGTACAGCTAAGTCTCTGTCTAAAACAGTTAAAAATAGCTCTCCACACTTTGAGGCCCTCTTCTCTTCAAAGCCAACTTTATCCTTTATGGATAACTTCAGAGAGAACGCTTCATCCTTTTGCCAATGTGAAAATTCCTACAGGAAATTCAGAAAATAAGAAACATGAGCTTTTGTTCTTTATTAGAAATGGAAAAACTCTAATCAGCACACTTGTGTTGAAGCCTGCATTCAATCTAACAACATGACAAGGGAACCTAATATGCTGGTTATTGTGTTACATAAAACTGGATTTCATTAATCCCCCTCAAGTCATATATAAATTATTTTCTATATGCATGGTTCATGTGCTTATGTGTGTGCAAGTACATGTGAATACTTGTTAAAAGTCCACTTAAATAAGAAGTGTTGGTTGTACAGAGTAGACAACTGTAAAGAGTAACCATGTTAGCATGTTAGCATCTAGCAAAAAAGCAAAAACAACCTAAAGTTTTGGTCAGAAGTATTAAAAATCTTATAATTTGTAAACTATCAATGATTGAAACAAGGACTGTACAATTAATCAGCTGTTATAATGGTCTTTGGGTTCTTGATTACTTAGTGATCATATTTTATCAATACTCTCAAAAGGATGTTACAAGTGGACAACAGCTTAACATCAGTATCTTAACACCTTTAGATTTTGAAACAGCTATGACTCGATATAAACTATAACTTTCAATGGGAAAAAGCATAAATATGTAAATAAATCATTAGATTTATGTTTGCCCCTGCATGTGTCATAGACTTCAAAGAAGCTATACAGTATCTTAGTTTTAGCTTCTATGTTGTCCCATAATTTCTGACAATGGATATGTTGTTGGACATCATCTTTAACTTGGAAAGTTTACTGACTAGCATGGCTGTCCAGAATGTTGTTTGTGCAGCAAGCTAGCAGATCAAACTGTGGGTAGCTGAAGTTCAATCTGCTAGCTAGCTTTAGAAGCTACTGGAAGCCCTAGATTGCTGCTACTGTAACTGCATGCATGCCTTTCATGGGAATCTTAAGGTGTAAAAGAATACAATAAACAAATTCAGTGCTACTTCAATAAACTGTGATTGTGTTTTGGGTGGAAGTGGTTCAGGTGGTAGAGCAGGTCATCTGATGACCAGAGGATTGGCAGTTTGAATCCCACGCCCCACTCATCTGTTTTGTCCTTGGGCAAAACGCTTCAACCTTTGCCTTACTTTATGGGCATTGCCAGTTTATGAATGTTTTGATGGTGGTTGGAGAGGCTGTTGGCGCACATTGGCTGCCACATTTTCGTGTCTGCCCCTGGGTAGCTGTGGCTACAACTTGGAGTGAATAAATAATGGATTCAATGTAAAAGTTCCCAGCACAATATAAACCTAATCCATTATTATTATCATTATAGCAGGACCAACAAACTGTGTTATAAGTTTGTGTTTTTATGCTTTCACTGACAGTATTTCATTGTTGCTAGTGAGTTATAGCAATCACCTTATCATATACAATGGCAATTTCCATTTTCAAGACACTGGCATATGTTCAGATGCAAATTGATAGGTCATTGAACTTGTAAATGAACAACTTTGTCCTTGTTGTCATGGGAGATATAAGCAGAACCAGCAGAAGATTGTTTTTCAAGTCTAGAGGATGCTTGAGAGTGTTTGTTAGAAGACATGTCTCAGGTGATCATCCAGACACCATAAGGCCTGAAAATAAAAATGAAAATCACAGACAGCTGATGAATCTTTGCACCACCATTCAAAAATCAGACAGATGTTCCTCGTAGGGATGCTTAATAAAGGTCAGAATTTCAAAACTTTAAAGGCCAGCAGCCTGATTTCAGCAGAGCGGAGATGGATGAGGCTTCCTGTGACACAGAAACCCTGGGGATCTTTCCATTATTTCTGGGACATGTTGGGACTTGAATACAACATTTTATCACTAATTAAAACGCATAAAAACAAAGAAGCCTCCCCAAATTACTATTTAGTATTTCAATAAAGCTGGAAAATGATCTGAGAGTGGCCCTAAAAGTCCAGCCCTCCGCTCCTCAAGACGTGTTGACGAAACCTCCTTGGCACCGTTTCTGGTGATGACACCCATGCATGCAGGGGTCGGGGTCACATCTGGCTGCGCCTGGATCAGATCTGAGCAATCAGATGGAGCTGGCGAAGCATCACACACAAGCCCCTGTGCACAGAGGGAGTGTAGAGACAGGCAGGGCATGGAAGCGCAGTGGGTGAGAGGTGTGCAGATGGTTGATAACAACTCATATGTGCTCACCACATTTTCTCCTGCACATCTTTATCTCCTATAAGCCAAATAGTAATCACTTTATATATCCTGGTTGTCATCTTTTCCCTTTGATTTAAACTCAAACCCCAAATCTAACTATATGTTTCATTTTCACAGGAAATGCTTATCCATAAATTTACTGTATGAGCTTTATAAATTGAAGATTCTACAGATCATAAAAAGTGCAATTTGATCTCGTAATGAAGAAAGATTGTTTTTATTATCTTTGTTTATGCTACAAAATCATATGTCTGCTTCTGAGCACAATTCCTCCTTTATGAAGTACATTTTGAATCACACATACCCTTTGGTGTTTATATTGGCTGCTATTGTAATATGGAGGGATCTGGAACTGAACCTCCCTGTTGGTTTTATTGCTTATTTTTTGCCCTTTTTGTGCTCATGTAAAGGCATCTAATATTGCATGGCTGCGTGGTATAAATATTAATCTCCCATTTTTATCCCCTTTAGCACAAAAAAATAAACTTTTGCTTTCACATCCATCTTCAGAGCAACAGCCACATGCCACATTAAATTTCATCACACTTATGTAAAGATCAATCGAAGGGACGGACAGATAAAGGAGTGTGGAGTCTGAGTTTCATACTCACAAGCACCAGCAAGAATTAGTGGTTGTATCAAACATACAGATGGCACTTGACATCTTTGTGAGGTGCTGTTACATCATTTTTGCTTGTGTAAAAAACAGATGTATGAAAAACAGTGTGAACATCTGCAGTATCACCATGTCTCAAATATGAAATGTTTTCCCAAAACTGAACGTAATTTTTGCATGCCAGGAGGGATCAATTTCTGTGGTAACCTGACAAGGATATGTCATTTTAAAGTGAATGGGAAGTGAACTTAAGTTTATTTCTCTGCATAACAATATAGTACTTACTGCAATGTTTTTATGTGCGGTGCCAGTTTTTTCTATTAAGTCTAATAATGTGTCTGCCCCTCCAGTTCAGTCATGTTTTTTTTTTCTTGGTGCATGATCAGTCAGAGGCAGAGTGACAGGTCCCCACACTGTCTTATCTCTCCCTCTCTAAGGAATCTGTAGGATTGAATCCTGCCCAGGCCCTCGTTGTATACCTTGCCACATTCTGGCATTGTCGGCAGGATGCTGGTAAACAGTCCATGGATTTGAAATTGGTGGCAGCCTGCGTGAAGCACAAGGTCATGCTTGTGGAAAGAGTGGGAGAGATGTGACTGTGTGGGGTCCTGTCACTATGCCTCTAATTGATCATGTGCCCCAGCTACTTGGCCACAGTGATATCCGTTTGGCTGACTGGTAAGTGCGCAAGACTCTCACCTCGGAGTCTGTGGATCGACTCCCACCCGGGCCCTCTGTTCCGTACCTTGCCACACAAACAAATCCCAGGACTCTAACATTTTTTTTCATGACAGTTTCACGTCATATCATGACTTCTTGTGCATTAAACCTCAAGTCTTGAGTTTAAGGCCTGGGATATACTTTCTGTGGACGCAAAAGTTCATGCGAGCGGTCTGCGTCATCTGTGGATATACTTGCTGCACCACGTCGCGGCCAAAACACTCAATACAGGAGGCCACAGCTAGGAGCAGTACACAGCACTGGGACACTGAGAATGTGAAAAGGTCAGTCTGCCGGTCAGATTGTATTCCTGGGGCATACGTGAACGACCCAGATGTATGTGGAAAATGGACGTTATTGCTCTCGAGGAAGATCAAGTGATCATTTTACTTTTGCTGCTGCGAAAGAAAAAGAGGTCTCGTCGCCAGTGGAGGTGGTATGTGCGGCCACTAAACCAAAGACGTGGAGAAAGTCATATGAGCACCTCTAGCATTAAAGTCAATATTGCACCTCTCGCCTGCGGCACGTTACCTCGCGTCAACGCGAGCGACCTACGGTGCCGTAGGTATGTTGGGAACGCGTGGGCACCATGATGAGGATGTGGACGCGTAGCCAGCAGCAAGTATATTCCAGCCCTAACAATGCTTTTCTTGTATTTTCTTGGCTGCTGGTTGCACACGCACCTTATTTATGATGTTGCTTGGAAACCCATCTATACTGTCCAGTTCGGGAGTCTTTTGCACTTCAGTGACTTTGGACTACCAGGAAATTCCGTTTATTCCATGAGATATTCAGTTAGACCCGAATGCAATTTCTTTAGCCATAAAAAATACGTTTATTGTATGTCTCTAACCCTAGGCAAAGTCAGTAATAGTAGTCACTCTGTATTTGCTGACAAAAGTTCTTCACACTGGAGTTCAGAAGTGACAGTTCAACAAACAGAATCCACACACACCCCAAGTAGAAATTAAGCGAAAATGCTCTTTGTGCTTTCTTCCACATAAATTTTCCCCTGCAGGCACTGAACGTACTCATGCATATCTCAAATAACATCCAAAATGTAATACTCGGCTCAAAATCATTATCAATTCCTTTTTCTGCTAAATCTACTTACAGCACCCTCTGCTAGATTAAATTGGAAGATTACTCTTTAGTCCATACAATTTAGAGACTGCGCAGCATTTCCATCACCGCAAGGCTTTGAAATCAATATATCAATAAACCTACATCTTTCACTTCATTCACCTCTCTGCTGGGTGCATGCAACTTTAAAGAGACGATGAGCGGTGCACGTACACAAGCACTCTCACAGATATTTGCATTCCTCTTTTCAACTCTGTTGTGTAAATTCAAAACTTTGCAAATATTTCATTTTATTCAGCAGACCTTATGTAGAATAAATCAAGCCAGCACGGAACAAAGAGCATAATTTATTTCCATTTCCCACATAGTGAGAATGGTTATCATTTAAACTGTGAGGCACACTACCCTGTGAGACATTATTTATCAAACATTCCCTACGATGAAAACTTATGCATCTGCAATTTGGATATTGCAAGTTACCTCCTTGGGCAAATAACACTGACCATGTTTTATTCATGATGCTGCCTGAACTCTGGCCTGGCTCGAGCTGGCTCTGGGTGAAGCTGGAGCATGTTAACTATTTATTGTGCGTTACGACGAGACATGAGCCCATCAGGCTTAAAGCCCACGACAGCACGTTGCCTTGCTTGCCGTCTGCTGCTAAAAACCTGCTGACAAGGTGAAACTCTACGCTTCCCTTCTCTTCATCAGATAAGGATCCAGACCTCCTTTAGTCACCACGAGCTCCCCTGTGAGCTGCAAACCGACACACACAGCTTCCTACAATGGAACTGGCAAAGGAAACGAGGACGCACGAGCTCTTATCGCCGCTTCTATTGCCTTTGTCTTCTGTCTCTCTGACAGTGAATCATGAGGGTTCATCTCTTTATATGTGCCAAAATGTGTGACTGAATCCGGAGCACCAGGATGATCAATTACCCTCAATTTCTCTGCCACATCGAGCACATTCACACCTCTTTAATGAAATGAAAGTAAGAGTGATAGTGTGGGCTCTGGGTAGCAAAAGAACAAAAGACGAAAGAAAATTAAAGATTGCTCCAATTTTCGGTGAGATTTACTGTAAAGGATCGCGTGTTGAGGAAGTGGAACAGAAAGAAGATTTTATATCATTCAGCTTATGAATGGATTTTGCCTTGCTTTCTATCAAAGAGACAGAAAATGGGAATAAAACACCTCTTGTCTTCTTACTCGTTGGAGTCTTGTCATCACCAGGAACACCCAAACGACCCTGGAGTCGTGAGATATAAGTAATGGAAGTATAGGGAATTTATCAACCATTTTGTGGTACGATATCGGGACAATCACCTTAACTTTATTAAGAAAAAAAATGGATTTAGGAGGACCGTGTCCAAGACATCTTGAGGTAAGAGGTGGTGGGTGTGGAGGACAAGAGATATTTGGGTATTTGCCCTGGACAACAAAACTGGAAATGCAACTCTGAGGCAGAATCTACTTGTTGCACAACCTAAGGCCACGTCCACACAAACAGAAACAGTAACTTTCCTCCTTATTCCAAACTTTGTCGTCAGTGATGCACTGCAGCTACTGTTGGTTAATAACTATATTTATATAAAAAAGCGTAAAAGTTTCTATTAGAAAGTTTAACATTAGCACATTTTGGCTACATCTCCCATCTTAAAGAAATAGTACACTCACAGAATGATGTGCGTTCATTTTCTACTCACCCCCATGCTAAGTAAAACTGTGGAGCACTTTTTAAATATCTCAAATGCTGCCAGAGATTGGGAGGCTTTTCGTTTTCCCCCAACATTCATGGAGTTCACCGGCGCTCAACACAAAATGGTCCGTAAAAGTCCACAAAAACTTGGCAATATCCCTCCATACTGCTCATCCAATGTAATCCAAGTGTCCTGAGTGGGTAACGTCCATGATTTACTCAAAACAACATAATTTACTATATTTTTATAACTTAAACAGTAGTACATTGCACTTCCTATTTGTGCATTCGTGCGAGTTCACGACACTACGGAAGCCGCGGCAGACGAGGTTGCACGTTCTCTTTTTCTTTCTTTGTTTTAAATCAGTAGCCAACAGCTCTTGTGTTTGTCCTGGTTTGTCCACAGATTTTGTCTTCTATGCTTGCATTATCAGAGGAGGGGCTGAACACCACAGCTTCTGTAGTGTTGTGAACTCGCATGAACTCGCAAATAAGAAGTGCAGTGTACTACTACTGTTCAGGTTATTAAAATATACTAAATGATGACTTTTTGAGTAAATCATGGATACTACCCACTCAGGACACTTGGATTACATTGGACGAGCAGTATGGAGGAATATTGACAAGTTTTTGTGGACTTTTATGAACCTTTTTGTGTCGAGCGCCGGTAATCTCCATTATATGAAAGTTGGAGGGAAACAAAAAGCCTCCTGATCTCCAGCTGCAATTGAGATGTTAAAAATGTGCTCCACAGTCTTGCGCAGTATGAGTAGAAAATGAAGGCACATCATTTTGTGGGTGTACTATTCCTTTAAAAAAGAATTTAATGCAACATATTGTGACACAAGCCCAATGTGAGCAAACAATGTCACATAGTGTTATACATAAACGCAGACGGCACAGCTGGATTATCTTCAGATTAATCTTTTGCTGGAAGGCCTTTTCCTAAAACTCCCATTTTCAGTCCCCAAAATCTGTTTGCATCTAGACAAAAGTCAGAGACATAAACACAAAAAATATGTTCGTCAAGATATCTGTCTACAATATGGATATGACCTTCAGTCCTTCAGTGTTAAGCAGCAAAAAGCTGCAGATCTCCTGCCAGTCTGGTGGAGAGCAATTTGCTTAGAGGTATCTGTTGATATAACATAATCAGAGCAAATGAAAAAAAAAAAAAAAAAGAGCAAACTGACAACTATGGAGCTGCACAACATAATGGACAGCATTACACACCATCTTCATAACATGGTGGCCAAACAACAGTGTACTTAATGGAAAGATTCTTTGAGTCCATGGGAACAAAAATAAGTTATATCTGCCTTCAGCTTTAACTGTATATACATAGATACTTTTTTAAAAAGTAAATTACTGTTCATCTTAATCAAATTCAAATAACATTTTTTTAAAAATGATCCCATAAGTGACTATTGAGTTCATTATCTACCATCTGATATATTTAAATGACATATGTCAAATTTCATATTTTGAAAGCCTGTTCACTAGCATATTGAACATTAACATTTTGCATCTCCCCACTGAGCCGATCATAGCTTTTTTTCTGTCTGGTATATTAACAATAACACAAATTTATACAAATATTACTATAATTCAACTAACTGGCTTCGAATAGTTAAACTCTTTTCTTTTATCAAGGCAGTTGCATCATGCAAAGAAGCAAGCCAGCAAACAACCTAACCTAGCATCAAGCAGAGAACAGAGAAGACCTTAGTACAGTAGCTGTAGCTAGTCTGCTTTTTTTTTTTTTATCTGATGTGACCACCCCCCCCCCCCCCACCAAAAAAAAGTTCCAACGATAAAATTACAAGAATCAGAATTAACTTATGTTTTGATTCATTAGGCTCTCATGAGCTAGCTAAATGCTTTCTTGCTAACAGCAGCACAGCTGTGGTTTACATCGAATGAGCCAGTTTACATCAGCGTATTCCCATTTATGCTTGTTTTTATTTATTTACTTACACCCCCAGTGCAAACATAGCAACATTTGAAGCAACTCACCATGTGAAACTTTGCTTGCTTCTGTTTACCAGAGCTATAATCAGTCCAAATCACATAGCCAGTTTTAAACCGAAAACCAACTTAGTTAGCCAAAGTTGTCCCAAACTGAAACAACTATGAATACAGAATGTAATCCACAGAAACAGTTGTACTGTAAGTGAACCAGTTTTGTATGATATCAGCTGGTAATTCTCACACGACACCAGCCCCTGGTCCCATGCTGTCCTCCTGCTCCAACAATTTTTTGTAAAAGGCTTTTTAAAAGCAATTACAAAGGCTGAATATCCCTGAAAAAGTCTGATCATTATGCTTCCTCCACCCACACTGATCCATAAACAGAAAAGTGAGTGAGGACAAGTCAGAGGTGCCCCCAGACCTCAACAGGTAATGAGACTCAGAACTGAATGTAATAAGGATTTAGCAAACAGGAGCTGAGGATGCATTTTCCCCTTGAGCTGAAGTCTGTCTTCTGTTTCAGAAAAATCCAGGAGACTACCTGCTGGTGATGCACAATAAGAAAAATTCACACCAATAATTTTCTGATTATCGTGGCTGATACCAATAACAGACAAGTTGATAATTTAAAACTCAATATGGTCTTTATAATATGCAGTTTGTGCGGATGCAGCAGTGAAAAACGGATATAGCGGATTGTCACGCTTTCCGGAACTTTCCGGAATCTAGGCGTTTCCTCTTCCGGGCCATTTCAACAATAGGTTAATCCAATGTCCCTGCTCTGTTACACTTTGTAAATCGGATAAACGCCAACCATACTTAAGTTTTAATTTATTCTTGACTGAAGTGATGCTAAGGAAGAAGTGGATCAAAGCGATCGATTCGCCGTGGTGAAGGGCCGAACTTTATAATCAAACAACGTAGCACGTTTGTTTGTAGCCGTTTATATACTCACACACATGTTATCGTTATGTTATCAATGATATATTACTGCAATATTTTAGTGTGACATGCTCTCTGTCCAGAACAGCAGATCACTGCTGTGGAAAAGTACTGCCGACTGCTGACACAAAACTGTTTTGTCTGATTATTTTGTGTGAATAAAAGCTGCAAGGAAGGAGGAGAACTTTGGAGACGGTATCAGCTCATGTGGTGGGCTGTCTCCCCTTGCAAATTAAAACTCTAACTTGGTGTTGACTCGTTCTTGTCTGTCTCAATCCTTCACGGTTGATAAAGAATTAACCTAACAGAAAGTTATGGAGCAGTCCATATATGGTATTGGTGAATTATTCAGAAATACTGATTATTCCTGACACAGACAGGATTGTTCAGAACCAACAGGAACCCTGCTTGGTTGACCAGTAAGAACTTTTGCTTGAAAACATTCTTCATGACTTTGGTTTAATTTTTTTCTGACATTAGGGTGCCACATTAAACCCCGAGCTTCTTCCACAGAGAGAAAAGCAGGTTAATGTCTTTCTGTGAATGAGAAACACATTGGAAACCACTTTGGAGAACCAAGCTAAAGTTAAAAAAAGTACTTTATGAGTGCAAACATTTACCACATTTACCACTTACCATATCTGCTGGCCTCTGCATCTCTTCCTCCACTATGGATTTACACGTTTAAATATTAGCTGCAAGTCTTTAAAGATTTTTAGTGAGATTAGGGTCAACAATCAACGGTCACTTTGAAAACCCTCCATCGTTGTTTCCTTTTAGTCATTCTTTTGTACTCATGTGCTACAGGTCTCTTTTGTTATACTCAGTTGAATTTGTTCTAAAATGCTTCGGTAATCCTTAGATTTTATAGCTACCTTGATGCTCAGTGAAGGCGAACAGCAGCCCCACAGCATGATAGAACCTTTACCATGTTTAAGCATAGCATTGTGGATGCAACTGACTATAACAACTATGTTTTACCATTAAATCGCATAGAAATACTTTAAAATCGCTACTGAATGTTTTTTTTCTCCCTATAAACATGCAGGCAAACTCAAAGTGCACCTTTCGCAGGGACACTTTGACACATGAAGGACCTGAAGATTAAACTAGCATCCTCTCAGTTGGAGGACAACCAGTTTTTCACCTGAGTTTCAGTTTTTTCTGAACAGCTCCACCTCTTCTTTGGTTTCCTCTGGCCATAAAACGTTCTCCCAGAGAGACTGTGGCCTATCGCTGAAAGTGTTTGCAAACATTGGTTTGAACTTTATGTACTTTTCTTTTTATAGTATTGTCCTTGGAGGCCTACTTGAGCCAGTATAACAGAGGCTTTAGAGCTCTTTCAATGTCTTACCAGGCATTTCTCCACAGTTCATCATATTCATGCAGCATGCATTTTACACGGCTGCGATGCACTCTTCATCATCCATATGTGACTTTTGGAGTGTGAGAGGAGCCTCAAAGACGTGTGCTTCTACAGTATTCAGACTACAGTATGCTAGGATTTGCTGACGAGTTGTGGGATGAAGCTATTTTGGTCATGGGCGAAGGGTTAAAAGAGTACTTTTAACTTTAATACATTCAAACGTGTAGATTCTCGTTGCAGTGAGAGAATTCTGGATTTGTGAAATCGCTTTACAGCATACATCGTGCTGCTGTATTATTACAGCTTACTTCTATAAGCCGCATTTTCCACAGAGGTTAACATCGTGTTTGAGCCAGGATGAATAGCTTCGTGTTCTGTCCTCATTTCATGGCCATATTTGGCTTATGAGCTATGTGAAACAAAAAAAAGCATTAAATCCTATAAAAGCTTTGATTTGTGTTTGTATCTAAACATCCAGTTTTATTCTGTGTATGAAATCCTGTATCTTTCAACCTTATTTTCACGATCCCCTTCCCTTATGTTTTATAGATAAGCATGTCTCATGATTAATGTCTTTTTTTTTTCTGTAAATATTCCTAGAGGTCAGAATATTGCTCATCCATTAGTCATAAGTGATGCTGCACCAAACATCTTGGATCAGGTCATTCCAAAATTATGCCAGAATCAAAAGGAATGGTTAATACAGCATCGTATCATCTCTGCAGCCTCAAATGCCTTGTGAAGCTAATTATTTGTAATTAGCTGGATTTTGTTGAAGGGGGTAAACAAAGAAAATGTATGAATTCAGCAAACTGCTTTTCAGCTGCAGCTCTGTAAATCATTTCAAACATTGTGCTCTTTGCTGGCGGGCCGCGCTGGATTCAGCCCGGAGATTTATTGATTCAGCCGAGACTTCCATCGGTTTTAACTCTGCTTTCAATTAATTTATGGCTGGAGCAGGGATTATTGAGTGCCCACGCAAAGCGAAGACGCAACAAATTAGCACTTCCAAAATCATTTCTGTGAATGATTATTTTACAAAGTTAAAAACAGAGGCAACGCATTAAGGAGAGACTTGATAAATACTATTTTCTGACCTCATAATAAAGGGCAGCATAATACATCCAAACTAATTTCAAGCTGGAGGTTGACAGCTTTATTAATATCTCACCAGAACAACACAAATTATCAGCGGAAAAAGTAAACTTCATATTCTTTTATTTGATTTTGTAAGACAAGTGCATAAAACTCTGTCGCAGAACTTTTTCTTTTTTGCCTTTTTTCTTGTCTAAATATGTACGTGTACCATTGAATAACAGCTTGTCCTGACATTTAAAAGCCATGACATGCTTTTGAGATAATGAGACTCGACTGGAACGGGGGGAGTCATAAAACTCAGGGTTTTACTGAGGCATCTGTTTTGTCCTTATGTTGGATTTTTCATTACTGCATAAAATTTGAGCAGAAAATATGTTTTTTCCCAGAGAAAACTCATGAAATCAGAGTCATGCAAATGTGAATTGATCTGAATTTGTATTCAGCTAAAACATTACAGCTAATAAGTGATGAGATTAAAACCTACTCGTCTGGTCTGAGAGTAAAATGTGGACATAAATTGTGGTTTTTGTTTTGTTATAGGAATATTGAATGTTTCCTGATGAGTTGCAGCTGATGCTTGCTTCCGTGTCTGGTGGAAGAATTCATCACTGCAAAGGTTCAAACAGCATAGAAGATACCTTTTAACACACTTTTAATATTTAAAAAAAAAACCCATAGAACTTGTCACCTTAATATGTTGTTGTTGCCCTGCTCAACTAGAAAAAAATGACTGACAACTAAAAACTCAGTTAGTTACTCAGAAAAATCATGCATTTATTACCTTTTTGATCTAATTTTGTCATTACTTCACTTCCTTTGTTGCAAAAAATGTTTTATCAATTAAACGATGCTCAAGCTGGAACAGCAGAGAGAGCTCCACATATTTCTCTTTTCAGGAAAAGCTTAAAGCAAGGCTGATCTGGAATCAGCACTGTCATCACTGAATTGTATATGTATGTATTTGTGCAGTCGTCCTCAAAATTAATTATACCCTCCAATTAAAGAAAATGCTAAATTCACAATAGTTATTCAAATAACTACAAACAAAAGAAAATAATAATAAATAAAAAATTACAAAATAATAATTTATAGAAATAAAATTGTGTTTTTTTATTCTAGTTAAAAATAATCATTTAAAAAAATCAATTCAAATCATGATATTTGAATTTGAGTAAAATTTAAGATAGGCGTTTTGTTTGTTTGTTTGTTTGTTTGCGTTATACTTGTAAGTTTTGCATTAAATGAAGCGAATAGGTGATTAAAACTGACTTGCAGAGGAAGAACATGTCTGTGATGATGTCATGGTGTTTATGTTGTGAAGTCAAGATATTTAAAACAACAACACAAAAACAAAGCAAAACAGTGAAAATAATATTTTGAATTGCCCTGTGCATCATGGGAATAAACTTTCAAAGGCCAACTTGCCATTTGGGGACGTTAGAATGAAGGCCAGGGACCCCCCACACCCTGTGCTGAAATAGAGACATGGTAACATGGCATTTTATGTAGCGACCAGTAGCCCATAATAATCTAATATTAATTAATTGATTTTAAATAATATGCTTAGACTGCATGAAGGACCTTAAAGATGTGGTTATTCACTCTGTAACACTGGGGTCTGCAACCTTTACAATCCAAAGAGCCATTTTTGCGTCAACCCAGCTAAATAAAAGTCGTCCAATATTTCATGGCCTTTTTGAAATGATAATTTATGAGAAACACTTGTGATATAAAATACTTACATACTTACGATATCAAATTTCTTGTTATTTTTAAAGAACCACAGTTTTGTTTCTGCTTTTAGGTTTTTGAAAAAAATAAAATAAACATTAAACCTTTGCAACAAAAAAAGACACATTCTTTATGGGATTTTGTTCTTTTGCATACATGTCTCAGTGGGACTTACCCATATAAATAAAGGGTTAATAAATAAATCAATTCAAGATATTTGTAGAAAAGTTTGTTTAGAAAAAAAGAAAAAATATTCTCCAAACTAATGAATAAAGAAACAGTTCATTATTTATTTTATTCATAACATAACCTTTGCCTGTTAAGTTAAGATGGACTCTCATACATTGAGCAGAAAACACATGCTTTACACCTTCACAGTTCACACACCACACGTTTCTCACGCTACACTAACATATAAAAATAGAACCACAGCTACAGGACAGAGGGTTAAGAAAGAACAGTTGTATCCAGATGGGATTTGGGTCATTCTGCATGGCGTTGCAACCTCCAAGAGGAAGCGTGTCTCCTCTAGCGAGCTGGCCCACTGGTATCTTGCAAGCACTATTAGTACAAGAAGTCCCACAATGCACTACACTGGTACGTCAGTCTAAGGCCTGCAGAGTGAGTCTCTGCAGCCGACATGTAAGCTGCGCAGCCCAAACATTCAGGAGGAAAACGATGCAGGTGAGCTGCATCCTACACCACTGTGTGTCAAAGCCCTGAAAACAGAGCATGTGATGATCCAGAACGGGACCAGACCACGTTATGAGCCAGAGGTCTAAACCGGATCACCACCAGTCAAAGTTTATCTTCACAAGATAACCCACACAAGTAAATAAGATTACATCCTAGTTACAAAGTACCATAAATAATAATAATAATAAAGGCAGTAGGTCACATAGAGGCTGCTGCTAACCTATGTAGAGTGATACGCCAATAGTTGTTTTTTTTTTGTTTGTTTTTTTTTTTAACATAGATTGAAGTAAAACTGATAAACTGTTTGAATTTGACTTGAAAATATTAATCTGAGTGTTAGAGTGGGATGTGATGAATGATCAGGCTCTTGTGAAATCATTATCATTAATTAATGTATTTAGTGTTAAATGTTATTTATAGATTTAAAAAAAATAATTATAAACTCTCTTTCCTTTCTTTTTTCTTTCTTTTTTCTGCTTCACCCCTAATTTCTGTTCTTACTCTTCCCTTTCTTCTTGTCGGGTACAGCAATATTATATAAAATGCAGTTATAAACAAGCATTCAGTTTAATGAAATGAAATAAAATGAATAAATTCAGAATATCAAGAGAATTCTTATATTCATAAATGACAAAACATTGTTTTTTGTTTTTTCTAAATTATTCTTTCCAACCATAATTCAAAATCAATATTTTTTTTCACTAAATTATAAATTTTCTATTTTTTTATTACAAATTTTTCCATTTTTTTGAGTACATATTGTTAATGAAGCCTTTTCTCCGGTTGAGTGTGAATAAATTTGAGAATGACTGTATATTGTATATCTGGGAAATAAAATGAATCGCTGATACTTAAAAGAATTTTTTCAGTATAACCCGAGCTGCAAAGTTTAGAGCCGTGGAAAAATCAATGACATATGTAAAGTTCCTCTTTCATACTGCCATAAAGCTACACTCCAGCTACTCAGGCTGCTAACTATTATTGGGCTCACTATGGTCTTCCCCTGAAGGGACAGTTTCGCCTTGACCTACTTTTGTATGTTTTAGTTTGCCATGAGAAAATAAATATCGCTCTTCATCCCACTTAGACTTCTATCTTTCATTTAGCTCAACAGCTGAAGACCTACATTAGAAACAGGTAAGCTAACTCATATGAATTTGGTGTTTGCAGCCCTCAGAAATAAGAATGGTTAGCAATTAAACTAAACAGAAATATTGGTTTAGCTTCAGTGTATTTACACTTTAATGCTGTATGTGACACTTTTGAGTAATGTCCAACCATGTCCAGTCTCCAGAGAAAAGTACTCAATGAATTTACTTTTCACATCAAGGTGATTTTTACTAGGCCAAAATTTCCTTTTTTTTTCAATATATAAGAGAAGGGTTGAATGATGGTCATTAAGGCATGTGCTTTGGCAAAAATAAAGTAAAACAATGTTAGAATTAAACAAGACTGAAATCAATAAATCAAAGCTTCATGCATGTAGCTAACCCAAAAATGTGTCATCAACAAAACAGACTATTTCTATCTTGTGTAGGGTTGCCACCTTTCAGACAAAAAAATAAGGGACACCTACCACAGCTCATTGGGGCCATGACCACCACAGGTCGATACCCGTACGATGGGCCCCCCACAGCAGTGGTATGCTTTATTTTGCACCAGTATTTTTAGGAAAGGAGTGATCAATAAAACAATTGGTGACACTTAAAGCACATTGTTTATGCAACACTGTTGCATAGAAAGTGCTGTCATTTAGGCTACATATGCTGTAATTACATACATCTCTCTTTAAAATAAAAAGAGGAAAAAATATATAACAAAGTGCCATAAGCACAAAACTTAGTTTTTGCATTATCAATAAACCTTAGTTAATGAGATGCTGTCATGCACATATCACATGGCAGCACCAGCAGCCAAAGGAGATCTGTTTGTGTGGAGTGTGCAACAATTAACTTACAATATAAGCCCAGTAAGAACATAAAGAACTGAATGTAACTGTTAAAGTGATCTATTGTAGACAGCTCTGATGTGTCCGAATCTGTGGTACACCTGTGTCACCTCAACTGTAACCTAGAGTGGGATGACAGATTAATTAAACTTATTTCTTTTGATGCCTCTTATTACTTGAAAGAAAGTCAGGTCATCCAGACAGTTAAACCACACCAACAAGAGAATTTGTGTTGTGATGACTGAACACTGTATTCCTCAAAATAGACATTTTCACACAGAATACACAGAAATCTCTACAAGTTTTGTTTATATAGGAAATATATTGTATATATATATATATATATATATATATATATATATATAGGTATATGATACAATATTAATTTAATTTATATTAATTTATCTATCAAATGTTAATCCACTACTGTGATTTATTGTTTAAATAACCAAATACATTCATATTGCCTGCTACTACTAATGGATTCTGTATGTATGAAATAAATGATCATTCATTCCACTTTAAAAAGTCAATATCCTAAACAATCAATCAACGAACCAAACCACCAGTCTCCTAAACTAGGCTCTGACATCTTCTGGCAAAAACACAACCAGATGAAAACTGATCCTGTACTGGATGTGATGTCATGACTGATTCAGTCTCAGGAGATGAGGGGACGAAGATGGGACACTCACGTTTAGGTCGTCTTCACGGTTCTCCTGCCTGCAGTGTTGCTTTTCTGATGCGTGATGATGTCTGATGTTGGACAGTCCACCGCGCACCACAGAAAACACTCGCTGACATATTTAAATAGACAGTTTCCCTCATCATCTCCACTGATGCTGTCCAGTCAAGGACGGTCCTGTTCCCACTCAGGTGTTTTCTTTAGCAGTGTTTTTGCTTTTGAGAACATGCTGGAGTATCAGGTGTGGGCATTTTAAAGGTGCTGTGAGGAGCGTGTGTGACAGCAGCACACGCAGGCAGCCAGGCAGAGACACAGGACTGGAGGATCCTGCGTAGATCCCGCTGGTTTTTGCTGGCTTTAAAAATTCCTGTGTTCCATTTAGCTTATTATTACTAAATTTAACAGACATGAGTGTTTGACATTTATGGAAATACGGAAAAAATGGCATCCTGTACTGGTTCAATGCGGGACGCAACATTTTATTGCCAATTAAAGGACGATTCTGTATTTTACGGGACAGGTGGCAACCCTAATCTTGTGGCCAAAGTTCAGTAATGGATTCAGGATATAATAAATAAATGACTGTGCTTTCTTTATTTTCTTCCCATACCTCTATAATCCATGACTACTTTGTAATACGGCCACACAATATAATTATAACACCATTAAAGGTTGAATATACTGTAGAATACAGACAGAACAGTGACATCATGTCTAGGTTGTAGGTCTTTTTTTTTTTTTTTTTTTTTTTTTTTTTATTTTTATATTTATTTTTTATTTTTTATTATTTTTTTTTTTTTTTTTTTTTTTTTTTTTATTTTGGTTTTTTTTTTTATTTTCTCTTTTTTTTTTTTTTTTTGTTATTAATTAAAATTTTTTTTTTTTTTTTTTTTTGTTTTTTTTTTTTTTTGGTTTTTTTTTTTTTTTTTTTTTTCCTTTTTCTTATTTCCCCTTTTTTCTTTTGAAAAAAAATTTTACCTTTTTTGGTTTTTTTTTTGAGTATTTTTCACTATATGCCCTTAACCTCCCCGTTTCTTTCCTCTTCTTTCCCCCCCCCCCCCCCCCCCTCCCTCTTCCTCCTCCCTTCCCCTTTCTCCCCTCCCCCTCCCCTTAAAGCTCTTTCTTTTTTTTTTTTTTTTTTTTTTTTTTTTTCTTTCTTTTTTTATTTTGTTTTTTTCCCTTTTTTTTTTTTTTTTTTTTTCTTTTTTTCCTTACTGTATCCCTCAACCCTACTATTTTTGCAACAGCAGAAAAAGCTCCAGCTGCTGAGTTGCCAGGCTCGCTGCGGATATGGTAAGTGACCAGCAGCCTGCAGCATGTCCAGCAAGTAATTCAGAGAACTGACAGCTAACATTAGCCACGTTAGCAAACAAGTTAGCTTACCGATCAAGGAAAAAAGTCACCATTTCTGCATTTGATGCCATGGAAAACGTTTATGTGGGTCCATTTCGTGTAGTCTTCACCTAAATTTACTCTTCTCAGGTCACTCCTCTTCTGAGACGGATAACAATATCGCTGGGGCTCTAAAGCAGCTGCTTGACTTGCCGAGTCCACTGTTTCCCCCTGTGCCAGTCGGGCTGTGCCCAACCTACTGTTTCCACAGACTGATCAAGCAACCTGCAATGGCGGCATGTATTGGCTTGTAAATGTAAACATAATGTCATTGTCAAACTTGTAAAAATTTATTTTATATTTATTTTAGGCTAAATATATTTTTTTAGGAAATGTTTTACTTTGATTCTGCACCCCTCCAAAAGACTTGTGGAGGTTTTTTTGTTTTTTTTTTTAAGTAGCTTTTAATAAAAATGTTCCACATTCAACCATTAATTTGTGTCTGTGTCCAAACACACATTGGGATTTCTGTTCTATGATGCAGGCATTCTGATACAGAGAAATGCCTCCAATCAGTTGTTTTCTGCAAAGGAAACCTTGACCAGGCTGCATTTTTGTTCCTCTAAAGAAAGCCGAACATTTCTCTCTCAAGCAGGTCGTTGACAAATGTTCCGCGACTGTCGCTGCCACCGAGGAACATGGGGAGAGCAATTTACTACGCTCACCAGTCACTCTAATCTTCAAAGGATGCTGTTATTGCAGGGCTTACATCTCTATCCTCTCACATTTTATCCAGCCCATCCTGTCAGAGTGTCGGTTAGCGTTAGATTATATCCTGTGTCAAATGACAGCACCCCCGATGAAGAGAAAAACCCCAAAATGACAGCACTGGAAATGTTGATGCTGCGATTGTATTTTTCATTACTTTTTTCCTTTTTTTTCCCCATGTGGGGCCGATCTGCTTTCACCAGGCCCCGGGGGCGAGGGGACGTTGGACCGATCTGAGCAGAACGCATCTGTTTGGTTGTCGTCTGATGAGGCGAAGGCATACTGTTGTGTCACTGCCCATCGTTTCGTTTAAACCTTTAGAGGATCAAAGTCAAACTCCAGCAGTGCAGAGTGGTCATAATGACAATCCATCAGTAGCAGCCCCCCTCTTTTCCCAATTGGGAGGTGGTTCAAAAGGAACTGAAGCTGTTTTGATTAGATTGTGTTGCAGAATAGCATCGAATCGAGGAAGAAGAGACGTTGAGAGATCCACGAGTGGGGTGACGGAGGGTGGAGGGGGCGGCTGGCGCTGAGAGCAGAACAGAGGGAAGGAAACAAACTGCCAAACTTGCTCCCTTCTGGTGCCAGAACATTTCATCCCATTGTGTTTTTCCTTTTTTCCCCCCTTCATTTAAACTGTGATTTGCCAGACGCAGCCCGTTGCCCAGATGAAGCTTTAGGCCACAAGTTCGGAACAGATATGAAGCTACTGCACTCGCCCGTCTGCCAAGCTTGTGATACTGATTTTGCCAGAACTGGCACTGTATAATTTTGCTGTTTGAGCAAACAAGGGCAACGACTTCCACCTTGGACTATTTCACTGCATTAATATTGCAACAAACCAGCAGAATGATGAAAGGAGAAAGATGCGGGCTTGCAGAATTGGTATTCTAACATCAAAAGTTTTGTTTTATTGAGTTTGTTTACAACATTAAAACCATCAAGGAATGGCTGCAAGTGGTTGTTTTGTGCAGACTGGATCCTGCTAATAAGATCTGCACAAAGAGAGTTCGGAATTTTCCAAATTAAGCATCCCAACTCTGCTCTTTTTTTTTTTTTTTTTTTGACACTTGGCAGGTACGTGTAAATGACTGTATGTTAAACTGAAATTGCATGTCAGCTCGGTGGGCTCCTGTGAGCTGGTGATGAATGCAATTAGTTTCACATCGCTAATGCATAAATAATGACTCCCCCTGGAATGCACCAAGCGTCCTCTGTCAAAAATGCTGTCGCACGCAGCTCTGGATTGGATCTCTTCTCCTCCCCTGAGCTCTTTCTATTCTATAGGCTAAAGGAGGTTGTCTTCATATCACCAGGTACTGTATACTTTCTACACTGTTTAAGATAATATTGTTCCTTCCTACGGCTCACTTCATGTCACAAAGTTGATTAACGTGTGCACTCTTCTGAATTTGTGTTCATGACCACTTTATACAGCCATTGAATTAATCCCTAGACATAGATTTAGTTTGCTGTTGAAGAGACATAACTAAAGATGGATAAAAGAAGAATTTCCATACAGTACAAGAAACAAAAAATAAATGGCTGAACAGATTTCCCTTCATTTAAAATGAGAATATTAAACTTCTCTAATTGGCTGTAATTGTCACTGCAACATTTGGGACTGTCAAATCCTTTTTACTGCCAGTTCATTACACCAGTAGCCTTCTGACATTATTCACTGACAGACAGATCCTCATCCCGAATCAAGTTACTTTCCAAACACGTCAGAATGAATTCATGCATTTCTGCTCCGTTAATGTCGACTGCGGTTCTCGTAGTACCAATGAATACCAATGAAGCTAATTGTAAATGGAGACAAGAAGCATTAGATGAGGACTGATCAAGCCTGTAATGGAATCAACTGAAGTTAGCACTAATCTGACTATCACATTCTTACAAAAAAGCAATGTATTTTCCTAGAAGACAAGAAAAGAAACGTACAGCGTTCAATTTTAATGTCTGTGAGAAAAAATAATCAGATCTCTACCAGGTCTTCACATTTGGTAAATACAGCTTCAGATTAACAACACATAACAAATCTCACTGTCATTATTTAACTAAATTAAAAAAAACTTGTACAATGTGTGGAAAAGTCATTACGCTGTGAAAACCTGATTTTAGAAGCAGTTTTAGCAACAACAACATTATCATAGGGACTTTTGGACTTTATTAGGTTGTCATGTTGTAATGTCGCCTATAACACATCACAATTGTGCATCTACTATCTAATAATCTAGATATCTGATGCCTTTCCTCCTTGGCGTTGTGATAACACATCGGTTAAAGCTGCAGAGCAGCAAAATGAGCAAAAATGCTTCTGGTGATCACACTTTCTGACAATCAGTTCACGAATACTGACCATCATTTTTACACCTGAAAAGGACCAGACTGTCTATTGTGCACTAATGCAGAAAATCTTTGAAGTTAAAGATGGTATACATTTTTACTAAAGCCTGCAATTGCACTATTTGCTCAGTGATCTCAGGTTGAGGAAGCGTTTTGATTGAATTACACAGGATAATCAATCAAAGTCAAAATGTTTTTGGAAAAATTGTGTGTCAACTAGCTTATGTTAGCTTACGGATTGTACACTCCCAGTCGAAAGTTTGGACACACTTTTTCATTGAATCCAATGAGGATGTGCATTCAAACTTTTGACTGAAAACATGTTACTGTATGATTTTTTTATTTTTTTTTTTTATTTTTTTTTTTTTTATTTTTTTTTTATTTTTTTTTTTATTTTAATTTATTTTTTTCTTTTTTTTTTTTTTTTTTTTGCCCTATCCCCCTTCTTTCTTACCGAGTGTGGTCGATAAATTTAAGATGCTTTGTCTCCTGCAGTAGCACAAGATTAAATTTGCATCTTTGTGGGCGCAAATAGAAAGGAAAGCAGGGATTTCAATCCTAAAATATGAAAATCATCTTGTTATTGCAAAGCCTCTGCTTGCCTGCATCTTTATATGGTAATTTTGATTTTGTTTACACTTTACAAAGTACTTCACAATGAGTTAGCCATTCACACACACAAATGCAGTGTTTCTTTTTCTATAAATATGTAGTTTACAGTCGGACTGACAGTTTAGACACACTCCTATTAAAGAAATGGCTAAATTCACAATAGTAATTCCAATGACAAGAAACTGAAAAAAAAAGCTACATTTTAAGTTAGTTCAATAAAACACTGATTTTGAATTGTGGTTTCACAAAAAAAAAAAATTAAATAAATATGCAGATGCAGAAGTCTGATTGGACGTTACAGAAAACACTTGATAACAATGATTGCCCCAAAGTGTTGCTCAGGAGAATTTTAGTTCAGCAGCCCCTTTATGTTTGCTTGCCTGTGTTATTTTTTGTTTTTTTATATTTCTATTGAACTGCAATTAGAAAATAGAAATTTTTACAAAATCAGTGTCATGATTTTGTCAAAACTTTTATCTATTGTTACTTTAGTCAATTTCAACTTATCTTACTGACAGCTGCTTTTTTTTTCCATTTTAATGGGAGTGAGTCTAAACATTCGGCCCGTACTGTTTGCATGCTGACATTTTTCCTCTGCACTTATACAACAATGAACAATGAGAACTCCTCAGTCGGTGCTCAGGAGACCTCGGCACATGGAAAGACTTTGGATCAAACCACTGACCATCTAGTTGGAGGACAGCCACAACAACTTCAGCAACTCTTTAGCAGGGGACACACTACACAATTTTACCCGATTTTACCCACAACTGTCAGTCGGGTGTAGTCTGCACCAGTTGTGGCTAGTTGGGTAAAGTCTGCCTCACCAATCAGTGGAAAAATCTCTTGTCTGGGGAAGCGACACAGATCTCCAAGTGTTTCATGGGAACCGACCTGATGCAACCCCAGTTGTAATCAACCAAACATGTTTGAAATGTAGAGTCAACTACACCTAACTGGGAACCACGCCGCAAAACACCAGGGGCCTCATACAATGAGTTGCATGTATTCCACACTGTAACCTGGTGTACTATCAAATCCTGAAAATGTTGTATGCACAACAATTTTCAGATGTAATTTATGCATATGCAGGGATCAAAGTACATTTCCTTTGTACATCCCAATAAATGTTTAATTGAGCGCACATGTTGGAGTACCTGCACCGGGAATTCTCCTCTCTGCACAATCAGAAAGACAAAGTATGACTATGGAAGTGAAGAAAAATAAAGACTTTAATTGACAACAAACTTGAGCCCGATTGTTTGAGTGAAAACGGGCAAAAATGTGTTCTGTGGCACGCTGTCCTCCGGCGTTACATGCAAACAGAAGAGGGGTGAGTGGGAGAGTGTTCACAATGCAGTGGGGTCAGAGTTGCACGCACAAGCCAAATAAGAAGTTGTCTGGTATGAAGTTGGATGTTAAGCCAAAGATGGCTGCTCACAGTCACAGTGTGGCCAAAACAGGTGGAGGGACAGATGTAGAAGGGCCTGTTTGACGAAAGAGTTGCCGCAATTCAAACTGCTTTTTTTCTTTCAGGGGTGGTGAGAGTACCTGCGGGTGACTCGGGTTGATCCCAAAGTTAATACATATTTGTGAAACATATTTGGTAAAAGGCTACAGTAGCTTCCTCACAGCCCGATGTCACTGTAAATATTACATTTATGAACGGCTACCATGGAGATAGGCTACTACAACAAAATGGAAAAGAAAATCTGGAAGTTGATTTGTGTCTTCTTCTTCTTCTTTTCTGTATAATGGAGGTTTGCAAGCAACGAGCTGGCGTTATCCTCAACCTTGAATGAATCTACAGAATTCAAATTGACAATGACAGTGACAGTGGTGTGAGGTGACGTGTCCTCGGCATTTGCACAATCCACTGTTTAATCAAATCATAAGCATTAAGTAAACAATTGGCAGAGGGAACTCTGATGGTATTTGTTCAGAGTGACAGCAGACTAAAAACACCAATAAGCAAATTGTGATGAAAATCTATGAAACTGACACACTTTGACTGATTCATCTGATCCCTGGAAACATGCTGTCAACCAGAGTCTTTACTTGTTTATTTGTTGTTACCCCTTAATCTCTTTAGAAGCCATCACAGTGAAACATGAAAGTGCTTATCTTGAAGTAAAAGAATGAAATTTCTGGGAGAATAATTTCAGACTTTGTTATATTACAAATGTAGAAGCGTTGCAAGACGACAAAGGTAGAATTACAGGAGAAAGTGTGAAAACAGGAAATGGATCTGCCATGTAATTGGGACACTGATGCTCTCAAAAAAAAAAAAAAAAAAAAAAGGTTTTCCAAAAAGCGTAACAGCACAGCTGCAGAACAGTAGCTAGGGGAGCTGTCAACTTCATATTACACTTTAATCAAATCCATGTTGTTTTCCTGGATGTGATTTTCCAGCAGCAGGGCCGTGTCTGTGATTCCCCACCAACTTTTCATATCTCACTTATTATAGTCTCATCAGCATCCACACCAAATAATCCTGCATTGTCGAATACATTATCAGGCATCAAACTGGCAAGTAAAGAAATTAGCTTTTTCATACCTAAAAGTGACAAGGCTCATGACACCGAGGCGTCGACTGGGATTAAAAGCTGTATTAAAATGGATTTTGTGCAGAGCTGATTTGGTTTGTGATGTTTGCTTTGGATCATTATGTTTAAACACAACCTGCTAGATCAAACCAAACTTTAAAACATCTCTGTCCCCCATGTCCAGAAATAACTTCATAACTGTTTTTTTTTTGTTTGTTTGTTTGGTTTTTATTGTAATTGTGTTCACATTCACTCAGCCTCTCTTCAATAAGTTTGGCCACTGTTATTGTCTTTTTTGTACCTTTTGTAGGTTGTATGTGTAACAGTGCTCTGTTACCCACCTGTTTAAAACTGCTTATAATCTGTAACATCACCTGGTCACATTCTTACTGCTCTTAAATTGTTCTTTTTAATCCTTGGCTTTTATTTTATCTCTGTGTTTTATTGGTTCTTTGTAAAGCGTCCTTGGGTGCCATGAAAGGCGCTATGAAATAAAATGTTTTATTTATTTTATTTATAATGGGCTATATGCACAAATCCACTATTTTGGTGGGATCAGAATAAAATTGGCCACCCTGTTATGGAGCTGTATGCCCTCAACCCTGAATTTGATATGGAGTTTAAGTACATGTGGTACCACAGAGACCCATGACAAGAAAGTAAATTAACCAAGTCATAGGCTAATGGTTAGCATTGAGCTGGCGATATGGTTGTAATCACTGGTATTGTCTGTCCATAAAGTGTTTTTATTGTGGGAATTGCGTAAGGTTTCAGAGGAAATCCCAGAGAAAAAACTACATTTTTTCGGACTTGCTGTTGTCTAGAGGGGGAAAAAAAGTGCAAGAGAGGAAAAAAAGAGAAGCTTTTCTTCTTAACTGTGGAGCCAACATCTGTTAGCTGATGGCTGCTTGTCTAAAAGTCTCTGGCAGCCTCAGCGAGACTGCATAGGTTAGGATTCTTGGAGTTTCTCTTAAACCAAGAGTTGATCTGATGTTGCACACGCATGTTTGGCGCTTCATGATTGGTGAAATGATGTCTACGTAGGTATTTCTAAGGCAGTCGTTTGAGGGAAGCTAGAGCTTGGACTGAAAATTCCCATAGATTCATTTAGATTACTCAAATATGCATGAATGAAGAAGAATAACAACTTAAATAAAGTTTTTATGAGGAAATAACACACTAACACGGTTAAAAGCTCATAAACGTCCATTAAAACACTTTCACAGTTCAGTTCCTTAATACAAACGTAATCATTGAGAATGTAGACGATATATGGAGATTATTTTACCAGACTTTGTTGTCTGTTATAGGCCTGTTTTTTTTCACTAAGTTAGCAATCATATAGCCTGATGTGTGACATAAAGAAGCTCAGAGTTTTTACAAAGGAAAATCTGCATGCATGCAAACCTCTAGATGAACACAATTACCTGTGTTGTAATGAGATATAAAATCTTATGACAGGTTTGCTTACTAATACATGAACTATTACGGATTCTGCTGCCTTCAGGGCTCATTGAAACAAAGTCTGCCCTTTTTATTGGCCTTGATCCACAATTTTCTTCACCTCATAACAAAAGAACATGGTTCCCCTTGGAATATTAAACATCTTCCATCCATCTTTTTTTTTTTTTTTCTTTTTTTTTTTTTTGCTGGCTGGAACAATTAACTGCATCGTCATCACTGCTAAAGAACGTGTCTCTGCTAAACAAACCAAGGTAAACAAAGCTTTCCACCCCCTAGTTGCACAATCACCTCCATTAAGAAGTTACATTGACCTTTGAATATAGTTCATTGAAGACTCACTTCTTGCACGTCTTCAAACATTGAGCTCTTCTTAGAGCATTATGGCTAAAAACAAGGCTGTATTTCTGAACTTGCTTGTAGCTGGGACAAAAGAAAGAGATTTTCAAGTATAAATTGGCAACATTGGTGGCAATTTCATAGCCTTAAGATTAAAAACAATCCAATACCATCTTTGGATGATGCATGCAGTGCTGTGAAAAAAGTATTAAAAGGGTAATTTGCAAGTTAAAATAAATGATATTTCAAGAAAATGTAGTAAAGCAGTGTTGAGATGTGAGAACAGTTTTCCAGACAGTAAAAGTGCATGGAAGGGGGGGCTCATTTTCCACATTTCAGTACCAATAAAATTATTAATAATATTTCTTTATGGACTTTTAAAAAAAAATAAATAAATGAATGATGTGTGTGTGACAGTGTGGGGTCCTGTCACCATCCATCCAATTGATCATGCATCCTGGCTACTTGGCCACCGGGTTATCCCTTTGGCTGATTGGTAGAGGCGCATGGCTCTTTCCAGAAAGTCGGGGGTTTAATCCTGTACGGGTCCTCCTTGCGTATCTCGCCACATTTTGGCGTTGTCGGCAGGATTCATGTGGCACTGGTAGTAAGTCCATGGATTCGTAATTAGTGGCAGCTTGTGCAGAGCATGAAGATGTGCTTGTGGAAAGAGGGGAGACATGTGACAGTGTGGGGTCCTGTCACTATGCCTCTGATTGATCATGCCCCCTGGCTGCTTGGCCAGGGGGTTATCCGTTCTGCTGGCTGGTAGGCACCAATGACTCACCCGGGAGTGTGGGGTTTGAATTCCCCCAGTGCAAGTGAGTCCACAGATCTATCAAGTTATTCAAAAAACAAGAATTTTGAAAATTGTATCTTGTATTTGCAGATGTTTTACATTGAAAACCAACTATTCAATTGCATTTCTAGTTTTATTCAGTGAGTCTGCAAAATGCTGCAAATGTTGTCCCATGTCTGTTTTTTTTTTTGGTTTGTTTTTTTTTTGCTCTTTTTTGGTCTTGGCGGTGAAAGAAAAAGCAGCAAAAGCTGCTAATTTAGGCTTCTGTGGGTGAGATTACAGATCTCTGCACAAATCCTCTTCTGTCTATGGCAGTGATGCTGCAGTGGGATGGTAGCTTTCCATTGCAGTCATTAATCATAAGAAGTTCTCTCACTGAGAGACGTCTTACAGATGTGTTGATATTGCAATGATGAATATACTCTAAATAGCAGTCGTTAGGAACACCTGTTCAGATGTTAACAGCAATTATAATGCCGATGCTGCAAGGTAAACAAAAGAAATACTTCAGAAAGTTGATGTTGTTCTTTTTATCATGTCAGTCACTGTTAACCCAGCAATACAAACAATGTCATTGAATAGGCATCACGTTTTCTCTTTCATTGTGGTCCAATTTCAAACAAAACTGGATCTGATCTTTAAACTGAGTGAGACACAAAAGCTACAGTCTTTTCTGGAGCCAAAATATGAAGCAGGTAGGGTAAAAAAAATACCCCAGAGAAAATTTGTGTGAGAAAAAGTTTTCATGTAAAATAATGTTTTGAGGTTGTATAAAACAAGTCGTGCTTGTAAAAAAGTTATGAACCCACAGAATCATTTTGTGGTTGTGTGAGAAACCTTTGTGTGCAGAACTATTATTTGCAAACATGTAGATCAGTTTCGTAGTTGTGTTTTATTTTTCTGTGTGTGTGAAAATTGAATTTGTACCCTGTAAAAGTTTCGCCACACAAAAATATCTGTACGAGTGCGACACCTAGGGCTCGTGTGCGACACTGCACCTACGAGCTCACAAAACAGAAACCTACAACCACAAAACTTTTTTACGGATTGAAGACAAGTCAAAGTCGTGCCACTAACAGCCAATCAGGACACTGCATTCTGGGAAGCCAAACAGCCAATGATGTGGTGGATTGGTGATGGCGTTTATTTTGGGGGACGAAGACGATACCATTAGAAGAAGGCTCTTGGCTGCTAGCAGTCAGAGCGCAGCGGGAGCTACATACTTTAGAAAAAGAGGGAGGCTGTTCAATCCGAAGTCGG
>JALJCO010011146.1:0-11248 GCA_023101725.1 Atherinomorus stipes | reverse complement strand
CGGTGGTGGAGGACGATGATCTGGGCCTGTTCAAGAGTCGGACGTAAGTCCTTCTGTCTGACAGATGAAACTTGGCTGAAACTGTCACATCTACAGGACAACGGGCCTATTTACCCATCTTGTTACGAATCTTCTTCAGTTTCTTTATTGAAGGTGCCATGACAACAAAGGTCCCTTCTCTGGGGTTTTGGGGGTATACTGTAATATGATCTGTTGTGCACTGATGAAGCCATGAGAATGTCAGAGTGAATATCAGAGTCCCTGTTCATTCTTTGTGTCTTTGTTCAGAAATGGTTAAATCAGGCAGCAGCTCCTCATCCCACATAAGTGATCTTTCGACATAATCCGTATTCTGCAATTAGAACACACTATCAAGCAAACAGCCTTTTTTGTTAGGATAACTGACATATGTAGAAATATCATCTACATGAAATAGTTTATACTAATATGTTATCACTCCTGTATGTTGTACTAAAGAAGATTTTTTGACGAAAAACCGCTGTCAGGTTCAAAAACCATGTTTATAGGCATTCCTTTCCTCTTAGATTGGTGCCCCTCTGTGGTGAATGCCGGACGCCGGGCCGTGGGGGCGGCCATGCCTGCCCCCTTCTGCCCTGGGGGGATCCCGGGAGGCAGGGGTACCTAATGCCGGTAACAGCTCTTCTTCCAGGGGGGGAATTCATACCCCCCTGGTCTCCTTTCCCAAGGCCTCCCCCCCCCTGCTCTACCTCACACACACACACACGTAGGGGTTTTGGGGAGGGTGCGGGTAAAGCGGGCGTGGCGAGGGAGGGCACCAAACACCCCTTGCTTGCCACGCCTAGTGACAGCCTGCTCCCCAGTTTTAACCACACTTAGACACCTAAACACATAAAATAACAACAGCTCACAACCACTTCTGAGGGGCGCACCACAGAGTGTGGGGAGGGAGGGAGGGGCCAGTTGGGGGGTCATGCCCCTTACGCGACCCCACTCCCGGCATGACTTGGCACTGCCCTCAGTTTTAACTGCAAACAACACACATCTTACACACACAGTCATGAGCGGGGGGGTGGACAGGGTCCTTTCATACCCCGGTCTCCCGGGCGCTACTGGGGGGAGGGGGGGCAGTGGCTACTTCACGCGCCAGTGGTTAGGGCTGGCTGCATTGCGGGGGATCTGCTGGCCTGGGGGCTGGCCTGGCCTGCTGCGTCCGGGGGTGGGGGATGGGGGTGGTGGGGGGAACGTGTTGGGGGCTTGGAGCTCACGGCTCCTTCCCCGGCCCGAGCCACCACCAGCAGGCACGAGGGCATGGGCAAGAGAGAGGTGGGTATGTGAGAATAATGAATGAGAGTGTGAAAGAGGAAATGTGGGAGGGAGGGAACTTGGGCTGGAAGAGGGAGGAGATGTGGGTAAGTGGGTTGGAGGAAAGGGGGATGGAGGAAGGAGTGGCATTCTCACGAGTGTCTAGTAGGGATGGTCATGAGGGGGGGAAGGAAGGAAGGGCGGGAGTGTGATAGGTCAGAGGGACGGTCGGGGCTGGACTTGTAAGGGGGGACTGTATGGGGCATTGGGGGTATAGGGAGGTGGGGGGCGTATGTGTGGGGGGGGTAGGGAGGGGTTGGTGCAGTTATGTGGGGGGAGTGCATGTGTGTGTTAGAGGGTATGAGGAGGTGGGGGTAGGTGTGGACGGTAGAGGGAGGAGAGTGTTGGGGGTGGAGGGAGGAGTGAGTGTGGGTATGTAAGGTCGGAGAGCGGAGTGGGTGGGTGTATGTGTGTGTGGGGGGGATACATGGAGGTGTTGGGTAGGGCTGGGCGGTGTGGGCGGAGGTTCGTATCTCGGTGTTTGTGCCGGGCATCTCGGTGTCGGTGTGGTGCGGTGTGGCTGCGGGTTGGTTGGGGGCCGGGCGCTTTGGTGGGGGGTGCGGTTTTGTTTGTGGCTTCCGGGGCTTTGTATGCGGGGCGGGTGCGGGGGGGATCTGTATCCTGTAGGTGGTTGCTCTTGCGGTGTTGATGTCTTGGGTGCCTGTGTCTCGATGTGGGGGCGGTGACGGTATATCTTTCAGCCCTAGTGTTGGGGTAGGTGTGTGGGGAGTGTGTGTGTGAGCGTGGTGGCGGGGTAGGGGGTGGTAGAGGTGGTGGCGCCCTGGTGTCAGGTGTGTGGGGCAG
This sequence comes from Atherinomorus stipes, assembly GCA_023101725.1. Taxonomy (NCBI): domain Eukaryota; kingdom Metazoa; phylum Chordata; class Actinopteri; order Atheriniformes; family Atherinidae; genus Atherinomorus; species Atherinomorus stipes. Next base: position 9,100 of record JALJCO010011146.1, on the reverse strand, counting down.
GGACGTTGGGGTGGGGGCTGGCCTGCCCTGGGGGGGCGTCGTCTGGGGGGTCCGGTCCTCCTGGGTTTCGGTTGGGCTGCCCGGGTCCGGGGGGGGGGGGGTGGCTGCTCCTGGGCGCTTGGGCCCTGGGCCCGGCGCTGTCTCCGCTCCGGGGGACGCCCGGCGCCCGGTGGGGTCGGCAGCTGCTGGTCTTGGTCCACTGGGGCCTGGGCCCCCAGACTGCAGGGGGCTCCGGCTGGGGCCGCCTTTTGCTGCCCTTCGGGGGATGCATGTCCGCTCTTTGGGGGGGGGGTAGCTGGGATCTGGGCCTCTGGGTGGCTGCTGGGGGCCTGGGTCGTGAGCCTTGCGGGCTTCCTCCTCCTTGCAGAGACGAGGCTGCATCTGCATGACTGTATCACCATGGAGCACCCTTTATTATGCATGTTGACACTGTGACACTGCTTCCCATTGCGATGACTAGGTTGTACCTCTTCTCTGCTTCCCATTGCGATGACTAGATTGTACCTCTTCTCTGCGTAGTTCTGCGTGTGTTTGTGTGTTTGTATGATCTGAGGATATTTAAGCCACCTGCAGGTCCTCCTGTAGGGGATTGCTTGTTTTGTTTTCCAACAGAGACCTTGGTTGTTTAGGGATCGTGGTACAGATGTACCAGTGAACTGTGTAAGTAGATTCATGTTTTCTCTCCTCTCTCTCTTCCTCTTGCTTACTCCTTTCTCTCTGTTTCACTTTCTATCATTACCTCTGTTAACTTTCATTTCTCCCTTGTCAGGCCCAGCAGTATGATACGGAATGGTGTAATAGACAAATGTTTAATTAAAGAAATAAAATGAATAAACATGATATCAAGTGGAGCCTTATGTTCATAAAGCTCCGCTTGGTAAAGCAAAACTGTTCAACAGAATAAAGCAATCAGATTTCCATTCTGCTTGCTTCGATGCTGGACAGGACAAGTTAAAAAAAAAAAAAAAAAAAAAAAGATTGGTGAATACCAATCTTTTTAAAGTTAAGACCACAGACAAAAAAAGGTCCATAAAGATCATGGTAACGGTGGCCCACAGGTGCCTCATGTACAAAAACAACAGCAAGAAGAAAATGCTACAAAAACAAAAACTACAGCAAGAAGAAAATGCTGCAAAAACAAAAACAACTGCAAGAAGGAAATGCTACATAAAAAACAACTGCAAGTAGAAAACGCTGCATAAAGAAAAACAACTGCAAGAAGAAAACGCTGCATAAAAAAAACAACTGCGAGAGGAAAACGCTACATAAACAAAAACAACTGTAAGAAACAAAATGCAGCAGAAACAAAAACAACTGCGAGAAGAAAACGCTACATAAACAAAAACAACTGTAAGAAGAAAATGCTACATAAACAAAAACAACTGCGAGAAGAAAACACTACATAAACAAAAACAACTGTAAGAAGAAAATGCTACATAAACAAAAACAACTGCGAGAAGAAAACGCTTCATAAACAAAAACAACTGTAAGAAGAAAATGCTACATAAACAAAAACAACTGCGAGAAGAAAACGCTGCATAAACAAAAACAACTGCGAGAAGAAAACGCTGCATAAACAAAAACAACTGCAACATGGCTGCAAGGAGCGAATTTACATCAGTAGGAGCCACAGGATCGTCCGTAGATGATCTCTGTCTGAGGTCATGCTTCTTTGCTGCTGAACAGCAGGAGCAAGATGCTGTTTATGGTTTTATGTTTCTGTTCATAAGGAGACGAAATTCATCTGGACCTTTGCAGTGTAGAAAAGGATAAGCTGGAAGACAAAGCTTTCCGTCCACTGGTTGATCAACTTTCTAAGCTGCTAACGAGCCAGCATAAACGGCAGTTTCCTCTGGGTGGCTGAACGTAACCTTAAAATAAGGCTAAATGAAGGCAGAATAAAACTCCTTCACGCGCCTACTGATGCTTTCTGGAGAGGCTTTTTGGACATGTCAAACTGGAAGAACCTTTGGAGATAGAGCCAGAATTTGTTGGAGGGATTACACGTGTCATGTAGCCAGTGAACGCTCTGGGATCCCCAGACGGAGATGGAAAAGGTGGATGGAGATCAGGAAGTCTGGAAACCCTGTAGACAGAACTTGGATAAGAGGTGGAAAACAGATTATAACATTACTGGATTTTACAAGCCATGTAGAAGTCCTAGCTGGATATCATTTTAATGGCTGATACAGTAACAAATCAAATGTATTAGTAGACATTTATTTATTTCCTTTGATTTAAAAAGTAAATGACTCATGACTAAAGCTGGTGAATCAGAACTATTTACCTCAAACTTCAGTAATGATCGGGGTTTCAGTGAACCCACATTTACAACCTTCAAGAAACGGTGCTGTTTGATATGTAAACAAAAATGAAAATCAATGATTTGAAAATCTCATTAACATGTTTTATTCTGAGTAGAACATAAATATGATTTATTCCCAGGAGTATGTAAACAACATGTTTTATGACCAATAGAACATAAACAACGTATTTTATTCGCTGTAGAATGTAAACATCAAATTTAATCCCCAGAAGAATGGGGAACATAAACAACATAGTTTGTTCCCAATAGAACATAAATTACATATTTTATTCCTCGTAGAACATCAATGGCATAAGTCATTCCCAGTAGAATGCAAACAACATATTTTATTCCCAGTAGAATGCAAACAACATGTCATATTCCCCCTAGAATATATACAACAGATTCCATTTCCCAGTAAACGTATATGACATATTTTGTTCCCAGAAGAACATAAACTTAATATTTTATTCTCAGTAGAACATAAACATTTTGTTCCCAGTAGACCATAAAATTTTATTCCAGTAGAACATAAACTAAATATTTTATGCCCAGTAGAACATAAACTTAATATTTTATTCCCAGTGGAACAAAAACAAACATTTGTTCCCAGTAGACCATAAAATGTCATTCCCAGTAGAACATAAACATATTTTGTTCCCAATAGACCATAAAATGTTATTCCCAGTAGAACATAAACAACATATTTTGTTCCCAGTAGAACGTAATCTAAATATTTTATTCCCAGTAGAACATAAACTAAATATTTTATTCCCAGTAGAACAAAAACAAACATTTGTTCCCAGTTGACCATAAAATTTCATTCCCAGTAGAACATAAACTAAATATTTTATTCCCAGTAGAACAAAAACAAACATTTGTTCCCAGTAGACCATAAAATGTCATTCCCAGTAGAACATAAACATATTTTGTTCCCAGTAGACCATAAAATGTTATTCCCAGTAGAACATAAACAACATATTTTGTTCCCAGTAGAACGTAATCTAAATATGTTATTCCCAGTAGAACATAAACTAAATATTTTATTCCCAGTAGAACATAAGCAACATATTTTGTTCTCAGTAGACCATAAAATTGTATTCCCAGTAGAACATAAATAACATATTTTGTTCCCAGTAGAACATAGACTAAATATTTTATTCCCAGTAGAACATAAACTAAATATTTTATTCCCAGTAGAACATAAACATATTTTGTTCCCAGTAGACCATAAAATGTTATTCCCAGTAGAACATAAACAACATATTTTGTTCCCAGTAGAACGTAATCTAAATATTTTATTCCCAGTAGAACATAAACTAAATATTTTATTCCCAGTAGAACATAAACATATTTTGTTCCCAGTAGACCATAAAATTTTATTCCCAGTAGAACATAAAAACATATTTTGTTCCCAGTAGAACATAGACTAAATATTTTATTCCCAGTAGAACTCAAACTACATATTGATGGTTCCATCGGATGATGAAACGGAGACATTTTACTGTCTCATGGAAAATCTGATGGCAGCAACATTTCTGAAGCCAGGTGTCCAGCTGGCAGCCCCATGCACACAGAGATTCCTCCTGATTCTCTCCATCTCCTGACGGTGTTTTACACTGTACATGGAGGATCTTTAACGTCTTAGGAACATTTTTCTGAACTTGTTCCACAACTACTAGAGCCAGTTTGTCTCAGACTGGTGAACCTCTGTCCATCTGTCCATCTTAGAGACTGAAATGCTCCTTTTATACGCAGTCATGCTACTGACCTGTTCCCAGTTTACCAGTTAGTTGTTAAAATCTCCTCAGTTTTGATCTTTCCAGCCTTTTGTTGCTCCTGTTCCAACTGTTTTTAGAGTTTTAATCAAACTGTGTGTGAAAGTTCCGGCTGGACGTTTGCATTGGACAGAAATCTTGTGTGTAATCAATACAACCTGTCAACCTTCTAGGAGTGGTTTTAAACTGGACCATGTTCCTGACAGGTCCAGTTCTGTTTGGAAGGAGTTCTTATTCATCATCACCGCTACATATTGAACATGACACGTGTATTTCACACTCGCGGCATGAAACGTCTGGCTTTACATTTTGATTTCAGAGTCTGAGTCAGGATTTGCTGGTGGTTTTGCAGGCAAACAGCTTTGTTGTGGTGAGATAAAAGTCAGGATTGATAGAGCTGTCGGACATGAAGCTGCAGCCAGCTGCTGCTCAGCTGACTTTAGCTGGAAAACTAAAACAACATCTTGCATGGCTCTGCCCAGAGATAACAAACAGCAGCCAACGCAATGATTACTGTACCTGCTTTATTCAGCCTGCACGGAAATCAACTGTAAAATTGCTTAGATTTAGAAGAATGCGTCCTGGTTTCTGCTGCTGCTTCCTGATGTTACATAAAAACTATTCATAGAGGAGACTTGGAGTCAGATTGAAGTTCGAGCCCAGCATGCTGAGGTTCTATTTCTCCCAAACTAGGGTTGGATGGGAAAAATTCTCCTGGAGGGTGTGAAGCAGCGCTGCAGGACAGTTTAATTCCCCAAAGCCAAAGTCTTTGTCTGGGTTTCATTTATTCATTTTACAGCTGGATTGTAGAAGCGTGAACGGAGAACGTATGCGCATGTCAGCAGTCACGTATCTGTACTCCAGCTCCACCTGTCTGAATCCCGGCTGTCTGACTGGAAAACATCTGGAATGTTGTCCAGCTGGCTTCATCAGCATCAGGACAGTGTTAATTTTGACAGCAAATTTTGAAAAACAACTGCAAGAACAAAAACTCGTATAATCGACAGCTAGAAGAAAATGCTGCAAAAACAAAAACAACTGCAGGAAGAAAATGCTACATAAACAACAACTGCAAGTAGAAAACGCTGCATAAACAAAACCAGCTGCAAGAAGAAAACACTGCAAGAAGAAAAAATGCTGCATAAACAACTGCAAGTAGAAAACGCTGCATAAACAAAACCAGCTGCAAGAAGACAACACTGCAAAAACAAAAACCGCAAGAAGGAAATGCTGCATAAACAAAAACAATTGTGAGAAGAAAACGCTGCAAAAACTTAAACTGTGAGAAGAAAACTGCATAAACAAAAACAATTGCAAGACGAAAATGCTGCAAAAACAAAAACAACTGCAAGAAAATGTTACATAAACAACAACTGCAAGTAGAAAATGCTGCATAAACAAAACCAGCTGCAAGAGGAAAATGCTGCATAAACAACAACTGCAAGTAGAAAACGCTGCATTAACAAAACTAGCTGCAAGAAGAAAACACTGCAAGAAGAAAATGCTGCATAAACAACTGCAAATAAAAAAACGCTGCATAAACAAAACCAGCTGCAAGAAGAAAAACTGCAAAAACAAAAACTGCAAGAAGAAAATACTGCATAAACAAAAACAATTGCGAGAAGAAAACGCTTCATAAACAAAAACTGCAAAAAAGAAAATGTTACATAAACAACAAATGCAAGTAGAAAACTCTGCATAAACAAAACCAGCTGCAAGAGGAAAATGCTGCATAAACAACAACTGCAAGTAGAAAACGCTGCATTAACAAAACCAGCTGCAAGAAGAAAATGCTGCATAAACAACTGCAAGTAAAAAAAAAACGCTGCATAAACAAAACCAGCTGCAAGAAGAAAATGCTGCATAAACAACTGCAAGTAAAAAAACGCTGCATAAACAAAACCAGCTGCAAGAAGAAAAAACTGCAAAAACAAAAACTGCAAGAAGAAAATACTGCATAAACAAAAACAATTGCGAGAAGAAAAAGCTGCATAAACTAAAACAACTGTGAGAAGAAAACGCTGCATAAACAAAAACAATTGCAAGAAGAAAATGCTGCATAAACAAAAGCTGCGAGGAGAAAACGCTGCATAAACAAAAACAACTGTAAGAAACAAAATGCAGCAGAAACAAAAACAACTGTAAGAAGAAAATGCTGCATAAACAAAAACAACTGTTAATTTTGACAGCAAATTTTGATTTAGTTTTCATCATAGTCTTTTGACCAAAATGTTTAGTCTAGTCATAATTTCACCATCTTAATAAAATCAGTTTTAGTCAATAAAATATTATATTACAGTCGACTAAAATACAGTCGATTCCGTTGACTAAAATATGGGGTTAAATGCAAATGAGTAAGCTTGAATGTATAACACATGCACAAACACAGATTTTGCTTATTTAAAAGCAAAAGTGCGTCTAAAGTAGTTATTTTTGAAAGAAGAATGCTCTCATTACTTTAATATGAGGACTTAGAAAAGATCTGAAATGTGTAATGAAATGAAGTAGGAATTGCAAACTTTGCAAAAAGCACAACAAAACTCCGACATCGTGCTAGCATTGTTAGCTTTGCGTGGATTTCGGCATGATGGTCTGCAGCTGTGGCTTCAGCTTGGTTGTTTCTGCTGGTAAAAGTCGCTCCGTACGGTTTACACAATGTCTTGTTTTATGTTGGGTCATTCCGTCATATATGAAACATGTCCGTGTGTCAGCTCGTCTTTTTTTCTTTTCGTACTGGACATTTTTAAGATAATTTTAATCATGAAATGTGAGACGTGTGAGAAGTGTTAAGTGTATCCCAGGGTAACCAAACATGTGCAGGCCAGCCTCACTGCAAAAGTTTGTGTTCTCATTGGATGTCTTTGCAATAACATCCCGCCTTTCAACACAAACAGTTCTTCTGATTGGATGTCATTGCTGTCAGGTATTTTTGTCTTGTTTTTATTGATGAAAATATCATTAACTTTTGTTATAGTTTTGATCCCAATGCGTTGGTTTTCATTTAGTTTTCATAGAGAAAAATAAGTCACTGACAAAGACTAACAAATTTTTTGTCAACGAAATTAACACTGCATCAGGAACATGTTCTCAAGCAACTGGAAGTGTGGATTTCCCAGTCCTGCACAGGTCCAGTGTCTTCCAGTTTTATAAACTGTTGGGGTAAATGGGAATAAAATCATCATAAAGCCCAGTAAAATCGCAGAAACGATGTCTTGTAAAACATAAAGAACTGTCTCTTGACTGAAGTGATATGTGATGTTCAAAATTCCATTTATGTTGGTAGTTTAAAATCTAAAATTAGATGAAAACATTTACTATGAATATGTCTTAAAAAGCAGCAAACTCCAGCAGTGAAAAGCGAAGCCAATCCAGATGTGCAAAAAATTGCAGATCCCCCTCATCCATGAGGGGAGGGGCAGAGTCGATCACTATAGACTTCCATGTTAAATAGACCAACTTCAAAGCAGAAATAAACATATTTACAGCAGAAATAAACATGTTCAAAAGCAGAAAAAACATGTTCACAACAGAAAAAAAAAACATGATTACAGCAGAAAAACATATTCACATCAGAAAAAACATGTTTACAGCAGAAATAAACATGTTTACAGCACGTTTGCATGAGAAATAAACATGTACATAAAAGAAATAAACATGCTTAGAGCAGAAATACCTGTTTACAGCACAAATAAACATTTACCGGAGAAATAAACATGTTTACAGCAAAAATAAACTTGTATGCAGCAGAAATAAACATGTTCACAATAGAAATAAACTTATGAAACAGTATAAACAACATTTTTTGAGCAGAAATAAACATATCTACAGCAAAAAAAACATGTTTGCATGAAAAATAAACATGTTCACAACAGAAACAAACATGCGTCGAGCAGAAATAAAAGTGTTTGCAGCAGAAATATGTTTATAACAGAAATAAAGACGTTCAAAGCAGAAATAAACATGTTACAGCATTGTTCATGTCATTTTGATTGACAAGTGACAGATCATCTGTCAGAGCTAGCATAATAGCTAGCTCCCTACGTGCTCCCAGGAAGGTCTCAGGAGAGAGAGGAAAGGTACGTAAAACGATAATTTAGGCAAAGTATCTTTACTTTTGTTTAAATTTTACTCAAGTAAAAGTAAATGTACTTTTCTAGAAATGTACTTGAGTTAAAGTACAAATTTAAATTTATGTTTATTTTTAAAAAACAACTTAGTTGTCCACAATTATCCTCCTTCATACAATGACTAATTATAACCCCAATCCAACACTGTCCTACTACTACAATCAGTTCATTTAGGAATATTAAATGTTAATAATATAATAATAATAATAATAATAACAATAATATATCAAATTTATAGTGCATCTTTACATCGTGAGATTTCAAAAGGCTACAGGTATAAAAAGAAAATTTAGGAAGTTTAAAAAAACTTTGAAAATAAATAGTTAACAAAAATTACAAATCTTTTAATATATTATGTCATTTAAACACACACACACATACATATATATATATATATATATATATATATATAGCTATATATATATGTATGTGTGTATATATATCCCATCTTCTTTTGCAAACTTTACTTGGATAAATAAATATAAAACAGATCCAGAAAACAACAGTAATAAAAAATGAACATAAGATTTGAAAACAGAACAAACTTTAGAAAACTAGAGAAGACTAAACTAAATAAGTAAACATGAAGAAAACAATTCCCCCAAAACAAAATTAAAATGTTTCAGATGGAAAAACTGCATTTTCTTTTATTTCAGGGTCACCGCCAGTTTCGTCTACGGAATAATTTACGTCGCCTGCTGCTGTATTTTTCTATGAGCTCAGAATTTGATCATTTTTCCTCAGTCTGGGAGAATACTTCCAGTTTACTACATGTACCGTCTTCTGAGAGAAGCCGCTTTTATAGACTAGCAGAGCATCCAGATGTTACGCACGTAGGATTACTGCTTAAGAAGCAGTAATCTGGGTATTCTGCTTTACTGTAATCAGCT
>JALJCO010011145.1:0-32275 GCA_023101725.1 Atherinomorus stipes | reverse complement strand
ATGGGCACAGCGCGGTCGCGGGGCAAATGATTGACAGCTGACGTACTGTGGGCTAAACGCTAACTGAGCTAACACGAAACTAAGAGGAGCTAACAAAGATAAGCCCCCTAAGCGGCATGGTTAAGGTAAGACATGCTTAGACTTGCAATTCGCTGACTAAACACCGCCGTTGTGCGACTCTGTAACAAGCTGAGACCTTATTAAGAGCAAAGAAGGAGCTAACTAGGAGCCTCCGGTCGGCAGGCGGAGCTTCCAGTCTGCCGCATGTCAATCATAAGGACACGCCCTTAATTATGTGTAATTTGAAGAATAAATAACATCTAAACGAATGAGTTATAAAAAAATTCACCCCCCCTCACAGTTGACATGAAGGTAAACTTGACCTAATAAACCTAAAATGATTTTTTGAATCAGGCTGTAAACCTGTTTATTTCTGCTGTGAAGTTGGCGTTTTTAACATGGGAGTCTATGGGGATTTGCTCGCTCTTGGAGCCAGCCCCTAGCGGATGAAGGGAGGATTACACTATTTACAACAAGGAAGCGAGCTTCACTGTTCTGAGGCGGAGTTTGCCCCTTGTTTGGGACGCAGCACATGTTACGGCGAACGATCCTTTAATACAGTATTCGGATACTTAAAGCAGAACTCAGTAACTTCAGCTCCCCCTGTGGCGTCCTTTCACTGTCGTGTTCAACCCCCCCTTACACCCCCACAGCACACAGACGGCTTCTCTACCTGTCTTTCCTTTTTTTTAATCCCTGGATATCTCTCTAAGCGTTTACTAGCTTGTTGATGCTACTTTGCTGCGTTGGTAGCAGCACAGCATCTCCCTCTGCTCAAAACAAAGACCTGTATCTTCTGAAACGGGACGTTTTACCCGCGATTTGCGGGTAAATATGCCGTGGATTATATTTTTCACTGGTGTTGGCGGGTAGCAGGTAAGAATACGAACTTTTATTTACTTTTTGCGGACGTGACAAGTGATTATTGAGCCTGAAGCAGTGATGCTTCACCCGGCGCCCAGGCAGCGCAAGCTACGTGAATCACTCTGGTCCAGCAAAGAGTTGGTTATGAGAGCCAGGAGCCGTGTTTAGGTGGTGTGAAGCTAAAGAAATGTTTTCTTCGAATTAGCGCTGGTAGTCTGGTTCAAATCAGAACTGGAAGCAGCTCGGTAGATAGGGGACCTGAGTACCGTACAGCGGTTTCTGTTGTCGCATGTTCTGCTCGGGTCGGCGCAGGCAAAGTTGTTTTTAGCTGCTCGCAGGCCAGAGGCACCGGCGGGAGGGGGGAAACATCGAATCGCTCCGTAAACACTTCAACCGTAAGGGTACCTGCAGCTTTGAAAAATGTGTGTAGCTTGTACAATAACTATAAATAGCAGTCCTTCTAGACAGTAGTATAATTTATTATATTATGATTTTCATAATAATCATGGTAATAATTGTACAATAATACGTACAATTATATATGTGTTTAGTTTAATATATAATAGTATATAATAATTACTCATTTATTATTAGCATCTTTGCTTGTTGTTATAATCAAGTAGGCTAATTGCCGGAACGACCATTTATTGGTTTTCTTTTCTGTACAAAAAAGGGGCAGGTATAATAAGATTTTCTTCTTCCTGCTCCTTTTCTATCATGGTTATGTATGCATATTGTGTCTTCGATTTGAGTTTTTGGTTTTGTATGAAGGCTGTGCATAGCCATGTGTGAAATAAAACAAAATCAAATGAAATAATCTCTATTGTATTGACTTTTATTCATCATTTTAATTGGTTTAATTGAACTTTATTAACTCATACAGCTTGATAAGGAACAAAAATGGACCAGGACCGAAGGGTACAGAAATGTTGTTCAAAAATGAACACCCCCAGCGACAAGCTTTGTATCCTTGTAAGTACAAATTGGTACCTCTATTTTTGAGTGTGCTGACGCAGACATTAACTGCATAAATGCATCTTTAGTTGCAGGATGGCTCTGGAGGACTAGACATGGGCACCTCTGATGTAAACACTATTAATGTCCTATATAAACACCAGAGAGGACATGAGGGCATTTCAAACGTGATTGATTAATTTATAAATTAATTTTCTACTAACTTTCAAACTGGTTTGTTATAAATGTCAGAGATGTAGTGATGAAACTGCTTATCAGTAATTATTACCTACGTTTCAGAGCGGAGCTATGACCGTGGACCTTCATATTAAAATAAACAGACCGGAACAATGAATGTAGTATTTATGTGAAATCAATGTTAAAGGCATCTAAAAACTTTAAAGAGAATGAAAACATGATATTTATCACTTTGACAACACAATCTGTCGCTAAGTACATCCACGTGATCAATGCCTGCAATCACCATGGCAACCAAGATAAACCATCAACCCAGTGATGAGAACCCCAAAATATTTGTGGCTCCTAAATTTGGTTATAATTATTGATAAGGGTGCAGTTTCATAACTACATCTCTGACGTTTATAAAACATCAAACCGTTTGCAAATCAGTACAAAACTGAGTAAGTTATGGTACTTTAAAAAGTACATGTACAATTAAAACAAATTATTATACGGTTCTTTAGAATGCTGTAGAATGCTCTGTTGGCTTGAATGGGCTTTCCCAACGTTCCAGTGGTCATTATTTTCATGTAATGACCACTGTCAATAGCAACAGATCTTTTTTTCCTTTGTTTAACCCGTGGTCTTACGGGTAACCTGATATTCCTCCGCATCGCAAGTAGTCCGGTCATTTAACGGCAACAAAAACAGCCAGCGAGCACTTAGCTACACCTTATTACCAAAAATGGATGACTTCCCAGTTAATTTGAACATCTTTGGCGAGTGAGATTTTGAGCTCTGGGTCCAGGCTGAGTTTAAGGATCCACCAAAACGTAAAAGACAAAAAGAAGACCAGTGGCAAGACGCATATGGCTGACAGCAGAGGAGGAAATGTCCAGTTCAACATGCAGAAATAGCCGGTGCTAGCCCAAATTCCAGCCGCCATGGCTCAACTAACAAACGTTGCTAAGCAACAAGGGCCCCAACTGTGGGGAACTATTTTATTCTTAGCGTAAAACATCAGAAAGTTATTTGACCCTCGCAGAAATAGAAGACTTTATTTTGACTTTTACTTCTTGCAAGTAGCCGTATAATAAGCGGGTTAATGTCTGGAACGCAGGTCATTATCGGGGGGGGGGGGGTCTGCATTCGCCCGGTCGGTCAGTATTTCCCGCATTAAAAATTACACATGGTTCATCCCCTCCACCTCTCAGACACATGAGATTTCATCCATCGCAGCAGGGATTCTGATGCTGCTTTTCCCTCTGGTTCTGGTCCCGATGTGAAACAAATGATGAGATCTGATCCCATCCATCGATTTCCTCAGCAACGTCATTATTTTATGAAGTTACTATAAACTGGACTGATGTGGGTCAGATGATGTATTTGATATAAATGGATTATAAACGACTGAACAGAACTGCATTTGTAAAAGTGCCTTGAGACGACTTTGACGTTGCTGCTTTACAAAGAAAGATCAACTAAATTGTGATTAATTGGATAAAATAAAATACACAAAAACAGATGTAATTATTAAAAAGGCATTTAATTAGGAGAAATAATAAAGTGGAATTTAAATGAAAGTGTAAGCTAATTTAGTCTACAGCGACAACTTTTATCTGATCAATCAGCAAAAGTGTTTTTTTTTTCCTTTTCTGTCCATTTTAACATGTTTTTATATGTTGGGTAATTAGTGTAAAGACACCGATTAGAGGCAAACCTGGTGAAACTGCAGCTGCAGCTGCAGTTATCTTTCTTTCTGAAAGACAACTCTCCACTTAAAGCTTCTCTCGGTAGTAAATATTTTCTCACTTCATTCATTCTCTGATTCTGAATCAAGTTTATTTGGCTTTTTGAACTGTGGCTCCGACCAAACACCTTCATAAATGTCACCTCGGCTGTTTCTCAGCCTTTCCTGAAACTGTACTAAGGGATTATTTAACAGGTAAATCCATCTTCAGACAGTCTGAAGTGAGTTCAGAGGAAGCAGCTCCGACCATCTGAGCAGAATGAACTTGGAGCTGCAGGAAAACTGGAAAGTTTTGATCCTTTTTGGCCACTAGAGGGCAGCAAAACACGTGTCTCTTTGCTCACATGGCGGGATTCCCTTCTAGAGAAATACTACAGCAGTGTTTGGAAGCTTATTTACTGGCTTTTATTCAGCTTAAGGCTAAAGTTTGATCAACAGCAGGTCCACAGATTTACATCCAGTTATCAGTTAAACACACAGCTGCTTTCAGTGACTGATAAACAGAAGAAAAAGACAAAAAGGAGCAAACATTTAAACTACCTTTATTACACATTTATTTGTACACAATAAATACAGATACGCTGATGCTCTGCAACCTCTGCAGAGCTGAATCTGTAAAACAGGAATTTTCTTGCTGAATTTCAGGTTGGATCTGATGTGGATCGAGGACCAGTAGCAAGTAGCAGCATCTTCTCTAACGGAAAAGAGACTTCAGTCTCACAACGGTCGTAGTCTGGATTTTTTTTTTTTTTCTTTATACATCAGGGTAAAAGAAAATTTCAAAAATAGTTTTGATGTCATTCAGATCTGAAGGAGATCAAGAACACGGCTGCCGGATATCTTGTTTCCTCTCAACAAACTGAATTATGCTTTAACAGGTCGTATTTACAATTCTAATGACAAAAACAAGAAAGAAAAGCTGTGCAGTCATTGGTACAGATATCCATCACCAAGCTTTCTGTAAACTATCAATGTTTTAAAAACATTATGATCAAAATGTCAGATCAGAATGTCAATCAAAGACTCTACGATGGCTGGTGAGGCTTCATAAGACAGGAGCTGATAAAAGAAAATATTCACAGCTGGTAAACTTCAAACAACATCACCAATACTGGAAGGGAATAAAAAAATAAAAGTGTTTCACTATGCGAGGATCAGCTTGCAGCTCAGGATGGTTTCCTCAGACATGAAGCTGTTTAAACTGCACACGACTTCAGTGTAAACGGCCACCGAACCAACGCTCTCACCAGCAGCCCGCACTGGTTTCAATAGTGTCATAAAAACATGGAAATCTGGATGGTAAAACACAGAAACAACAACAAAAAGTTAGATTCTAAGTCTAGATTCACTATGGAAAGTTTGGTGAATAAGCGGTGAACCAGATCCATCACAACCCCATTTATACTCCTTACTTATGGAGTCTGACAGTTTTACAAACTTACATTTAGAATATTGATGATAAAAACAAAGTTCGGCTCTTACGGCTGCTGTCTGGAATACGCCAGGTGGGCAGGATCGAACCAGCTTTGAGAGGTGGGGGTTGTGGTATTTTTGTTGTGAACACATTAAATTTCAACAAAGTATAGTATGTTTTTTTTAATATTATTTTATATTTCAAGTTTGTAAAAACAAACAAACACACAAACAGTTACAAATATCAATAAAAATCTCAAATTTTAGGGGTGATGGGACTGAATTTAGGGTGCTTCAGCACCCCCAAAAATGGGTTGACAGTAACTGACAAAGATTCTCGCTGAGAGGAATAATGACTGTATACAATCTGACTGTTGATAATAATAATTTATTATTGTGTCACTCGCAGTTTTTTGATAGAAAGTTACGCTGTCATGCTGTCGGTTATGCTGTCCACATGGAAACGACAGAAACCAACTGATGACCATCCCGGAAAGCTTCTTTCTGAAAGGTTACGGTCATGAATGAAAACCTGGGTTTCCATGGTGCCAAAGGAGCAAAAATCTGTCTAATTATCTGCTCACATGATGGACAAGACCTCGGTTCGAGCTGTGTGCAGACAGGAAGCATGGCACCTCCTTCCTCTGGTCTCACAGAAAAGAACGATGAGAAAGGAGGATGTCAGTTAAAGAAAATACAGAAAATGTCAACTTACAAACAGCAAGAACACAAATTTGTGCAAGTCACTTTTATTTGTGTCAAGGTTAGAGGTGGAAGTGAACCCACAGACAGGAGATCGTAAATATCTCATTAATATATTACATAAATACCTACGTAATTATATTTAAACTGATTTTTGATAGCACAAAACAGTTTTTCCCCCCAGAAAATGTTTTCTTTTCTGATGGGGTAAAATAAAAGTTAACTAAAGCTTTGGTGGGATGTTTCTACGTGGTAGCACGTTTCACCAGCACACCGGCTCTTCTGAGGGAATCGAGCCAGAAAGAGATGAATCTTTGACAAGAGCCAACTTCCCATCACTATTAAGATTATATAAGAGACAAAAATCCTTTAAGAATGAGAATTTCAGGTTGCTGGAGGACAGATTGATCTGTGGGATCACCACGTGATGGTGGAAGACTTGAACCTGACACCAAACGATGCTGCAGGATGACTTTTTATTTCAGCTCTCTGAGGTTAATCATGAAGGAATGTTTTTTGTTTTAAAGTCTTGACGTTTGACTTCACACTACATGTTAATATTCTGCATTTCTGCATTCCTGATTGCTGTTTCATCTTTATTTATGTGATTTTATTGCTCGTGTTTTTATCTCCGTTTGTGACCCCTGCCCCTGGGACTGCAGATGGAAACAAGCCTTCGGCTAGAATCTGGCGTGTTTACATTCATGTATTTCGCATGTCTGTTCATTAACATGCACTGTCCCAATCAAATTAAACAATAATAATAATGATAATAATGAGGATCTTCCTGGAGAAACGCTTCATTTATACAGAATACAGTTGTGTTTCTGCTCGTCTCTCCAGCAGGTGGTGCCTCTGAGCCCATGGACCAACCCGGCTCCATTGAAGCAGGAAGAAGACGGAGGTCCAGGTGTGTCTGACGTCCACCACCTTGTGTCCGTGTCGGTCCACGTTTGTTGCCTGAGTCCCGCACCATGTCAGAGGATCTGCGCGCGGAGCTGGAGAAATGTCTGCAGACTCTGGACATCCAGACGAGCTGCGTGGAGCACCCACCGGTAAACCCGAACCCGGAATGAAACTGCTCCGGTTCTCTGAACGAAACCACAAGTCCAGACCAATAACCACAGAATAACCTGCATGATGGCACGTGCTGATATTGAGAATGACGAACCGCGAGCGCTCTTTTTTACTGAGAATAAAATACCTCCGAATCCCATCATTCCTTCTTATGTAGTTAAGATTCTTCATCTATTGTAATTCATATAAACACATTTCCACGCATTGAAGGATATTTTCTGAAACGGAAACTCTCGCCCTTGCATTCGGCGTTATTTATGAATATTTAGAGAAGCTGCTGTCATGTAGTTTGAGCTTTTTGGATCGTCTTTTTTCCCTATATAACGCCGCAAAGAGACACGTGGACACACAAACCTTCTCATTTTTATAAAATGAACGTTGCACTTCCTTCTAGCTTTAGGCCGGATTTTACAGCACCTCTGCTGAAGCTTAGATCCCTTGAAGTTGCGTCTGTTATCCTGTGTTTATCCACACAGAGCTGGTTTCATGTGAAATAGACCAGTTTTTGAAGAGAATCTGGTGGAACAGACGATGCGTAAAACATCACTAACCAGTAGTTTACTGTCTTTTTCTTCTAAATTAAAGAGTTAATTATTTAATCTTTATATTTAAAAGAACTAAGATTTTATTTGAAAACAGAATAAATTTGTTTTGGTTTTTTCAAAGCTTTCATAAGTTGTCTGACAAGTTTCTGTTGCACTGATCTGTTGAGCCAGCAGATGGCGCCAAATGACTGCGAGTCCGCGCGCATCTTCTCTCACTGATTGTCCTGCAGGGAAGCCAAAATGTCCCATAACGATAGTAGAAGTTCGTGGTACTTTTTCATCTATATCGATGCCAATACTTTTTGTTCCTTTAGAAAATCCCATAATTGTACAGTTTACATTATTATCTTGAATGCAAGGACAATATTAGATATAGGTCAAACTTGAGAACAGAAGTACTGGAAAGAAATGCTTTAAAACAATAAATTATATTGATTGGTAAATTAAACAAAAATTAGATTAAAAACCTCTATATTATCAAATAATTTAAGTACATGTTAAGCATGTTAAGTTTATTTAAATTTATTAAGTGGGAAATGTTCAAATATAAAATCTAATAGTAATTATAAAATTACTGAAACAAAATTATCAATAACCTGCATTAAACCACTGAAAAATATCATCATCACTAACAGTAGCTGCATCATCATGTCTCTGATAGGCGACATTAACAGAAGGTGCAGTATGTCTGCTTTCACATCATTTCACTGCCTAAAACTCTCAGAAATGGAAACAAATTGCATGTTTTGTATCTGTGCCGTGGTATCTCCATACTCAAAAAATATCAAATCCAGTATTTTCTCTGGCTGGTTTCAAAGTATCGTCTCCAGGGTATCGATATGCTCATCCCTAGTAGAAAAATTTATGCATTAAGGGGGTTTTCATGGCTGAACTCTGACCTCGCTGTAACCCCCCTCCCCTCTGACCCCCTCTCCTGCAGGTGTTCACGGTGGAGGAGATGATGCCTCATCTGCAGGAAGTGAGCGGCGCCGTCACTAAAAACCTCTTTCTGAAGGACAAGAAGAAGAAAAACCTGTGGCTGGTGTCGGTTCGCCACGACCGCCCGGTCAGCCGTTCCCTCCACGGTTAACATTTCCCACCTGGACACCTGAGATGATGCTAACGCTTCTCTCTGCCTGCAGGTCAACCTCAACGACCTCGCCAAGAAGCTCGGCGTTGGCAGCGGCAACCTGAGGTTCGCTGACGAAGCAGCCATGTTGGAGAAACTCAAGGTAGGCCAGTTTCTGCTGGTTTTCTTACATGCATGACTAGATGCTGCCGCGTGATTGGTCGTCTTCATCATGTCTACGTGACTAGATGCTGCCACGTGATTGGTCTTCTTCACCGCGTTTACGTGACTAGATGCTGCCACGTGATTGGTCTTCTTCATCATGTCTACGTGACTAGATGCTGCCACATGATTGGTCTTCTTCACCGCGTTTACATGACTAGATGCTGCCACGTGATTGGTCTTCTTCACCGCGTTTACATGACTAGATGCTGCCACGTGATTGGTCTTCTTCACCGCGTTTACGTGACTAGATGCTGCCACGTGATTGGTCTTCTTCACCGCGTTTACGTGACTAGATGCTGCCACGTGATTGGTCTTCTTCATCATGTCTACGTGACTAGATGCTGCCACATGATTGGTCTTCTTCACCGTGTTTACATGACTAGATGCTGCCACGTGATTGGTCTTCTTCACCGCGTTTACGTGTCTAGATGCTGCCACGTGATTGGTCTTCTTCACCGCGTTTACGTGACTAGATGCTGCCACGTGATTGGTCTTCTTCACCGCGTTTACGTGACTAGATGCTGCCACGTGATTGGTCTTCTTCATCATGTCTACGTGACTAGATGCTGCCACATGATTGGTCTTCTTCACCGCGTTTACATGACTAGATGCTGTCGTCTGATTGGTCTTCTTCACCGCGTTTACGTGACTAGATGCTGCCACGTGATTGGTCTTCTTCACCGCGTTTACGTGACTAGATGCTGCCACGTGATTGGTCTTCTTCACCGCGTTTACGTGACTAGATGCTGCCACGTGATTGGTGGTCTTCACCGCATCTATGTGACTAGATGCTGCCACGTGGTTGGTCGTCTTCACCGTGTCTATGTGACTAGATGCTGTCGTCTGATTGGTCGTCTTCACCGTGTCTATGTGACTAGATGCTGTCGTCTGATTGGTCGTCTTCACCGTGTCTATGTGACTAGATGCTGCCACGTGATTGGTCGTCTTCACCCTGTTTACATGACTAGATGCTGCCGTGTCATTGGTCATCTTCACTGTACCTACGTGACTAGATGCTGCCACATGATTGGTCTTCTTCACCGCGTTTACATGACTAGATGCTGTCGTCTGATTGGTCATCTTCACCGCGTCTATGTGACTAGATGCTGTCATCTGATTGGTCGTCTTCACTGCATCTATGTGACTAGATGCTGTCGTCTGATTGGTCGTCTTCACCCTGTCTATGTGACTAGATGCTGCCACGTAATTGGTCTTCTTCACCCCGTTTACATGACTAGATGCTGTCGTCTGATTGGTCGTCTTCACCGCATCTATGTGACTAGATGCTGCCACGTGATTGGTCGTCTTCACGGTTTCTACTTGACTAGATGCTGCCGTGTGATTGGTCGTCTTCATCATGTCTACGTGACTAGATGCTGCCACGTGATTGGTCTTCTTCACCGCGTTTACGTGACTAGATGCTGCCACGTGATTGGTCTTCTTCACCACGTTTACGTGACTAGATGCTGCCACGTGATTGGTCTTCTTCACCACGTTTACGTGACTAGATGCTGCCACGTGATTGGTCTTCTTCATCATGTCTACGTGACTAGATGCTGCCACATGATTGGTCTTCTTCACCGCGTTTACATGACTAGATGCTGCCACGTGATTGGTCTTCTTCACCGCGTTTACGTGACTAGATGCTGCCACGTGATTGGTCTTCTTCACCGCGTTTACGTGACTAGATGCTGCCACGTGATTGGTCTTCTTCACCGCGTTTACGTGACTAGATGCTGCCACGTGATTGGTCTTCTTCATCATGTCTACGTGACTAGATGCTGCCACATGATTGGTCTTCTTCACCGCGTTTACATGACTAGATGCTGTCGTCTGATTGGTCTTCTTCACCGCGTCTATGTGACTAGATGCTGTCATCTGATTGGTGGTCTTCACCGCATCTATGTGACTAGATGCTGTCGTCTGATTGGTCGTCTTCACCGCATCTATGTGACTAGATGCTGTCGTCTGATTGGTCGTCTTCACCGTGTCTATGTGACTAGATGCTGCCACGTGATTGGTCGTCTTCACCCTGTTTACATGACTAGATGCTGCCGTGTCATTGGTCATCTTCACTGTACCTACGTGACTAGATGCTGCCACACGATTGGTCTTCTTCACCGCGTTTACATGACTAGATGCTGTCGTCTGATTGGTCATCTTCACCGCGTCTATGTGACTAGATGCTGTCATCTGATTGGTCATCTTCACCGCGTCTATGTGACTAGATGCTGTCATCTGATTGGTCGTCTTCACCCTGTTTATGTGACTAGATGCTGCCACGTAATTGGTCTTCTTCACCCCGTTTACATGACTAGATGCTGTCGTCTGATTGGTCGTCTTCACCGCATCTATGTGACTAGATGCTGCCACGTGATTGGTCGTCTTCACGGTTTCTACATGACTAGATGCTACATTGTGATTGGTCGTCTTCACCGCGTCTACGTGACTAGATGCTGCTGTGTGATTGGCTGGTTAGATGTTAGCGTAAACAGGAAGCTGAACCGGGGGAGCTGATGAAGAGGACGGTGGATTTTCGTGAATCTTCGTGGTTCTCTTTCTGTCTCTGACGTCTCTGACTCATTTCTGGTCTGGGTCTGGTCTCAGGTGGGTCAGGGCTGCGCGACGGCTCTCGCTCTGCTCTTCGACAAGGACCAGAGCGTGAAGTTGGTTCTGGACCGGGACCTGGTGGAAGGAGGTCACCAGATGGTCTACTTCCACCCCATGACCAACGCCGCCACCATGGGGCTCCGGCCGGACGACCTGCTGCGCTTCCTCAAAGAGACGGGACACGAGCCCATCCTGCAGAGCTTCGAGTAGACTGGGACCTGGACCTGGACCTGGACCTGGATCCGGATCCTGGACCTGGTTCCTGCAGGGATCAGAGATCTGAGTCCTGTCTAAGCAGAACCGGAGGAAGATCTGCAGGTTCCATCTGACTGAACATTAAAGCTGATCAACAGGTTTTTATTTTAAAATGGAAAAACTGAATTTATTTGATGGGACATGAAGACAAGTCCTGCAGAACAGAGAGGACAACCGTCCACCAAGTCCACTTTGTGGAGAAACGAGCTGTTACAACAACCTGTTGCCCAGTCAGGAAAACGGCATGTATTTGGAGTTTGTCGTTTAAATAAATTATAAATGATTTTATATGAATGTATCAGAATTCATCCTGATGAGTCCGGTTTTTATTTTCTGAGATAAAGAAAGACTGGTCTGAAATCTGGGGACACGCACGGCGACATGCCCGGGGACACGGATCAGCAGGATTCAGCAGGAATTTATCTTATTTGTTAAGTTTTGATTTAATCACCAAATACGTAGGAAATAGAAACATGAAGTTTAATTCAGGTCAAAGTTGTCTGAGTCCAATAATGACAGAAAATCTTCCAGAATATCCAGTAACGTACTTCCAGAAGATTCTCCAATCAGCAAGTTGACTGTTGACAGACGAGGGTGCCAGGGTTGGGTATAAAAGCAGCATCTACCAAACGGCTTTGGTTCTTGTGTAATAATAGCATGTGCACCTCTGACTCCAGCTGGTCAGTTGGACACTGAACTCATCTGTTAAATAAAAGTTCTGACAAGGTGATAAAGTTTTGTGACTTAAAAATCTCACCAGCTTTTGTGGAAGTGTTTCATGTGGTTTCCTGAACACTGAGTCCTAAAATCTGACTTCTGTGTCAACTGTAAATGAAAAGAGAAAGCAGTGATTTCCAAATCTCAGAAATCTGTATTTTATTCCAAACAGAACAACGAAAACATCTGAAATGTTGAAAGTGAGAAATGTATAGGGCTCGAAAGGGTGACGTCGGGAACTGGGAAAACCGCAATGCATTGTGGGTCTCGTGGTAAACTGTTAAGTTTGTTCACGCCGACTGCATGCACAATGCTGCTCTCGTTCTTTTTCCTTTGATTTACAAGTTTGTTTCAAGTTTAAAACACGGTGCAGTCGTTCTGTATCATTAGCTGCCGCTGTCGGATATGTGAGCTAACGAAGAAACGCTGAACGGTTTGGATAGCAGACGAGAGGCGGTTACATGCCGGCATTCCGACAGACTGTCATCTAGACATACCACATTCCGAAATCCCACTATCCCGACAAGGATTTCCAGGTAAGGAATGGTGTAACTGCAGACGGCGATTAACCGTTTGAGACCCTGATGAGGCGTTTTGCTTCTGCAACTGAATAAATATTTGCTGCCACAACACAATTTGGTAAAATGCCAACAATGAAATACAGTTTTCCCTCCAAATGTGAAACCAGTGCGCTTGCATACAAACAGACGAGAGGATACCAGATATAATGACAGCAAATAATTAGATTACTGATCTAAAATGTTAAAAAAAAAAAAAAAAAAAAAAAACTTCTAAAAAAAGCTAAAAGATTTCAATATAATTAACAGCAGGCTACTGTGGGCTTCGATCATCTCATATTGCTTTTCAAATTATGCCAAGAGCGAGCTCCTGGTGATTTCTTTGTCTGTTCTGATTAATTTCCAAAATAAACGTTTATCTTCTGAAATGAGATTTTAAACAGTTGTGATGGAGCTCAGTGTTAATCTGGATGTTGCAGCTTCATTCTGAACCTGGACGACCCGCGGCGTCTGGAAGTAAGAGAAAATAATGCGAAATGTAATGCTGGCTTTGTGCGACGTGCGTAAATGTGCACGTCCTTCCCCTGCTGTACAACATGAAGGAGACTGACATCATTCACGTTTTGGCTGGAATTAGTGACTTCAGGCGTCACCTGCAGCGCCGTCACTGATATCTGTAACTGCAGTTAGTAATGCTGCATATGATGTCACTGATATCTGTAACTGCAGTTAGTAATGCTGCATATGATGTCACTGATATCTGTAACTGCAGTTAGTAATGCTGCATATGATGTCACTGATATCTGTAACTGCAGTTAGTAATGCTGCATATGATGTCACTAATATCTGTAACTACAGTTAGTAATGCTGCATATGATGTCACTGATATCTGTAACTGCAGTTAGTAATGCTGCATATGATGTCACTAATATCTGTAACTACAGTTAGTAATGCTAGGCATATGATGTCACTGATATCTGTAACTGCAGTTAGTAATGCTGCATATGATGTCACTGATATCTGTAACTGCAGTTAGTAATGCTGCATATGATGTCACTGATATCTGTAACTGCAGTTAGTAATGCGGCATATGATGTCACTAATATCTGTAACTACAGTTAGTAATGCTGCATATGATGTCACTGATATCTGTAACTACAGTTAGTAATGCTGCATATGATGTCACTGATATCTGTAACTGCAGTTAGTAATGCTGCATATGATGTCACTGATATCTGTAACTGCAGTTAGTAATGCTGCATATGATGTCACTGATATCTGTAACTGCAGTTAGTAATGCTGCATATGATGTCACTGATATCTGTAACTGCAGTTAGTAATGCTGCATATGATGCCAGCGTGCATGAAGACGACTCCGCTCCAGCTGCTGATGCGACGGTGACTGACTGTATTTCTGCTTCAGCCAGCGACCCCTGAGATTCAGACATGAATATAACGTGTTTCAGACCAGAGTTACATAATTCGTAGAGGGATTATATTTCCCATTTCAGGAGATTTTATAACAGATTATGAAGTTGGTTTGTGAGGTTGTGGAGTCCGTCCGCTGTAAAAGCACGTAGCACGAAATCTGAATGCCAGGGGAGAGGGCTTATAAAGGAACTTTTTGGACAGTGGGAATTTTATTTTATTTTTTTAAATACCGTCATTCCGATCATAGGATGAAAAAATGTTGGAATGATGAGACGTTTGCCATTTCAACAATTGGGGATCCATGTCGGAGTGGAGGAATGTCGGAATGGCGCTTGCCTTCCGTTAAGGTGCAGACTCTCTTTCCTCCTCTCATAGATTAATTTTGGGTTTATATAAATGTCCTCACTCATAGGAGATTGACTTTTACAGTTCATTGTAACTGACCTCATTTTGAAGTAATAATGGGCGTGTGGGAGACCTGCGTATGAAATGAATGAAACCGTCAGATTAGGGACCATCAGTGCATCTCGGACATGGACGGGAAATCTGCAGATAACGCCAGATTTACACGGAGAAAAGGAGATGAGAGAGTGATGTCATCAGTGCAACTGCAACATTCTCTCTGATTCCATCCATTTTTCCATGAGTGTGAGTCTGTGTCTCGCAGCACTACGTTATATAAACTCAAACTCTTGCCCATGAAGCCCACAATGCATTACGAAATGTCACGTGCCCTTTCGAGCCCTATTTGTTTGATAGAAAATTTGATGGCAGAGGAAGAAGTTGGGACGGGGCAACAAAAAGGAGGAAAGTAAGTTTAACTGAAATGTTGCAGCTAATCGTTGACTATCAACATGCCGATAACATGATTGGGTTTAAAAAGAGCACCGAGAGGCAGAGTCTCTCAGAGGGAAACACTGACTACACAAGGTACTGTATCCTGAAGACTTTCCATGTTGCCCTGTAGAAACACAGCTGACTCACATTCATGGGTCAGCAGCAGACTGGTGCAGAGCTCATCAGAGATCCATTTAATCTGAATTTAATTTGTGTCCTATCAGAGCAAAAGGAAAGTCTGCAGGATGGTGTGTATTGAGGACCAGGGTTGGGAATCACTGGCCTATGTTATAGGCAGCTTCCACATCTGTGAAGCTCCATCAGTGCTGGAAACATGGAGGTTTTAGAGCAACATCTGCTCCCATACAGACACCGTCTCTTTCAGGAAAGCCCTGCAGGTTTCAGCAAGACCTGGACCACATTCTGGATCCATCACAGCAGCATGCTGGAAACAGGAGAAGAGTCCAGCTGCTGAACTGGTCCGCCTGCAGTCCAGAGTCCAGCTGCTGAACTGGTCCGCCTGCAGTCCAGAGTCCAGGTGCTGAACTGGTCCACCTGCAGTCCAGAGTCCAGATGCTGAACTGGTCCGCCTGCAGTCCAGAGTCCAGGTGCTGAACTGGTCCACCTGCAGTCCAGAGTCCAGATGCTGAACTGGTCCGCCTGCAGTCCAGAATCCAGCTGCTGAACTGGTCCGCCTGCAGTCCAGAGTCCAGGTGCTGAACTGGTCCACCTGCAGTCCAGAGTCCAGATGCTGAACTGGTCCGCCTGCAGTCCAGAGTCCAGGTGCTGAACTGGTCCACCTGCAGTCCAGAGTCCAGCTGCTGAACTGGTCCGCCTGCAGTCCAGAGTCCAGGTGCTGAACTGGTCCACCTGCAGTCCAGAGTCCAGATGCTGGACTGGTCTGCCTGCAGACCAGAGTCCAGCTGTTGAACTGGTCCGCCTGCAGTTCAGAGTCCAGGTGCTGAACTGGTCCGCCTGCAGTCCAAAGTCCAGCTGCTGAACTGGTCCGCCTGCAGTCCAGAGTCCAGCTGCTGAACTAGTCCGCCTACAGTCCAAAGTCCAGCTGCTGAACTGGTCCGCCTGCAGTCCAGATGTTCCACCAAAAGAAAGCATCTGGAGCATCATGAAAGCAGAAATCAAGCAACCAGGTCCAGGACTGTAGAGCAGCTAGAATCCTGCATCAGACCAGAACGGGACAACATTCCTCTCCTAGAACTCCAGAACTGGTCTCCTCACTTCCCAGAACATTTGACATAAATTTTTCACCATTTTTACTACGGTGTCTCTGAATTGCCAATCATCTCTGCAAGTGAAAACCGTCTGAGCTTTAAAACTGCAGAACCTTTGTTTTATTTATTTAACATCATCACTATTTATAAAATATCTTTAGATTGTTTATTTAGTTGTTTTGAAAGAAAAAAAAAAATTTTCCCAACTGTCATCAAATTGTTAAAGATGCTTAAAACTAAAATTTTAAACTGTTTAAACTATTAGATTTTCAGCTCATCTCAAAGGCTTCAGTGTGGGTGTGTGTGTGTGTGTGTGTGTGTGTGTGTGTGTGTGTGAACCTCTTTCTGCATCCATAATGAGTGTGTATTGTTGCATTGTTGTATAAAATTAGCAAATGAATGAAGGTTAACATACAGACGCCCCGTTCCCAGGAATTCTTTCACACACTCGGTGAGTGGGAGTGTGTGTGTGTGTGTGTTCATATTGTTGGACATCAGCTTGTTTACTCAGTCACACGGTTCTATGTGAAGATTTAGTGTTAAATCAGAGTTCAGGTTGAGAACAAACATCCGGAAAATGAAAGTAAAGGTGTTTTCTTGGGGGGACGGAGCCGATGTGTCCAGGTTTGGTAAAACCGAACCTGGAGTCTGATGAACTCACCTGTTCCTGTGCTGCTGATCTGTAGCCGTGGTGATGATGCAGCCTGGTTGCTATGGGAGACGAGACGAGCCAGAAATAAGCTGGGATGGAAAAGGTTTGTGTGCCTCTGTGTGTGTGTGTGTGTCGTCTCATGATGTGATTGTTTCACTCCTGAAGAGTCTCTCCTCAGAAAAGCCTGCTGGGAGCAGCAGAACTCTGACGGTCCAGATGTGGACGGATCATGAGACGGCGGACTTCCAGACGTCTTATCAGGCTCTGAAGTGTTGACAAGAAGCTCTTCATCAAAACGCCTCCGTGATGCATATCAGAGTTTAAACGCAGCTGGTAGAAGCTCCCACATATCTGCAGCTCCGGCTGTTGGGAACATTTAAAAAACATGCTTGATCCTCTAATTTAGAGATGTCAAATCTAGTATTTGTCTAGTAATTGTCTAATGTCCGATATCGGCTGATATTGGCATTAAAATGTGATATCAGAAAATATAGGTTTTTTTGGACCGATACTTTTACTTTTACTTCTCGCCGGATCCCGTTGTTCCGATGCAAAATCTTGTTCCATCAGCGTTGGTCCAGCATGTATTAAAGGCCTCCTTCCACTGAAAACCCGTATAACTTGCTCCTTCTGAAATACGGAGGGTTTCCCCTTGTTTACTTACACATGCTGACTTGCTAGCGTTGCGTTTCCCCCCAGTCGGCTGTGCTTTCTCATCAGAAAAATAATACGAAGAAAAGAGCGAATCGGGAACAGCCTCGCACTTCTACGTCACATTGCAAATAGCGTATCCCACGTGGGGTTTCTATCTGTCCATTGGAAGGCAGGTAACCCTCCACTACACACTAGAAGTGAAGACGGCACGACTGTAACTTCGGAGTTGAGAAGCTAATTAGCTAACTGTTTGTTAGCATGGCGGAACAAACTTGTTTGTCGGCTCTATTTCCTGTCTGTAATGAAATAAGAGCGGAGGGCGGAGCTTCCTTCATACACTGATGGGAGCCAGCCAATCAGACGGAAATTCATGAGAAGGACCCGGAAAAGCTGCCGTTGGACCACAAGCCTCTCTTCTCTAGTATACAAATACAGCTGGATACAAAGATACCAGAAGGTTTTTTTTTTAAACAGAAACGATGCAGAATGCATTCAATAATAATGGAGAACACAGAAATATTAATGAAACGACCATGGAAGTACAACTTTAAATTCCTGCTATTGTGGAAGAACTTCATATCCCAGCATTCCTTTCAGAGTCATGTGACTACGGTGCAGCTGCTGCTGCTACAGTCTGACTTGCTTTGAAGCTGCTTATAATATGTCTGGTTTTAAGTTGTTAGTTAAGTTACCAAGTTGTTAGAAACATTATAATTTGTCACATGTTGGCTAATACCTGCTAGTATGTGATATCTGGCAGTCAGATGTCCAAAATGAACTCCTCTGGCTGAGTTAAGGAGATTTTGGGATCTTTTCTCCCGGAGCAAAATATATTTGTATCTCTGAAAATGTGCAGGATGCAACCTTACAGTTGTCTGCATAGATTGATATCGGTTGATATCAAATATTAAGAGTTGGACAAAATTGGTATATCTGATATCGGTTAGAGGAATAGTACACCCACAGAATGATTGAACTTTTTTTTTTTCTACTTACCCTCATGGTGAGCAAGACACTGGAGCACTTTTTCAATATCTCAAATGCAGCTGGCGATCAGAACGACTTCTCGTTTTCCCCCAACTTTCAGATAATGGAGTTCGATTGTGACCGAGCCAAAAAGGTCCATAAAGGTCCACAAAAAATTGTCAATATTCCTCCATACTGCTCGTCCAATGTAATCCAAGTTTCCTGAGTGGGTAGCGTCCAGAATTTACTAGAAACTACGTCATTTAGTATATTTTTAGAGCCTAAACAGTAGTACATTGCATCTCCTGCGAGCACGCCGATGCACATTCATGAAACTATGGAAGCCGTGGCAGACGAGATCGCGCGTTCTCTTTCTCTTTCTTTGTTGTAAATCAATTTCCAACCCCTCTTGGACCCTCTTGTGTTTGTCCCGGTTTGTCTGCAGCTCTGGCGCTCTTACCACAATGTAAACAGTGAATTTCTTCTTCTACACTTGCATTATCAGCAGAGTAGGCTCTGAACGCCGAGGCTTCTGTAGTTTTGTGAACGCACATATTCGCGCTTTGCGGAAGTAAGATGTAGTACTGTTTAGGCTCTAAAAATATACTAAATGATGTTGTTTCCAGTCAATTCTGGACACTACCCACTCAGGACACTTGGATTTGAGATATTAATAAAGTGCTTCAGAACCCTCCTATCTTTTTCACCAATTCAGGAACCGGAACGGTCTAGACTTAGATGGGAAGGGGACCTAGGCATAGAGATTGATCCAGATTTATGGAGGGACTTATGTAGATATGCTGTCTCAGGTACTTTAAATGCAAGATATAGATTGATCCAGTTTAACTTTTTACATCAGACATACCTTACCCCCTCCAAACTACATAAGTATAATAATAAATTTTTCTCACTTACGTTTTAGATGTGGCCTTGTTGAAGGCACCTTCCTTCATTCTTCTTGGGAGTGTAACAAAGTGCAGGATTTCTGGCAAAAAGTCTGTCACACTATATCGTAAATTTATACCATCAATTTCCCGATGGACCCTGAGATATGCCTCTTGGGTAATTTTATGAACTATAACCTGCCTCATTCTGACTCCATTAAACTTACTGAAATCTTACTGACTATTGCCAAGAAATGTATCACAGTGAAATGGAAATCTGAGGTTCCGGTCCCAATTAGAATGTGGCTATCTGAAGTGAATGGCTGCATGCCTTTGGAAAGGATAACCTACTCACTGAGGAATCAATTAGGTCGTTTCAATAGAATATGGCAGCCTTTTATGTCATACATGGAAAATATCCCTCCCCATATGATTGAATAATCTTAAAAAGAAGAAAAAAAAAAAAGAAATCCTGTAATACCCCCTTGAGTATGTCGACTAGAGTTGACAACAGATATGTCTCTTACCTTGTCTGAGGATTTTGTTTGCTTTGTCTTACATTTTGTTAATGTCAATTCGTTTGTAACTTCTTTACTATAAGGTATTGTGATTGTAATGTGATGGTCTTGTTATTGTTAGTGTGTTTATTTTTTGTATGTCCACTTTGTGTGCATTTGTAAAAAATTTGGAAAACTTTGAAAAATAAAATATGCCAAAAAAAAAAAGTGCTTCAGAGTCTTGCTCAGCATGAGGGTGAGTAGAAAATGGAGAACCATCATTCTGTGGGTGTACTATTCCTTTAAACTCCTCCAGGAGGAGGTGGATAACGGGAGACTCACCTGCTGTTCAGAGCGCTGCTTCTCCTTTAAGAGAACCAGGAAGTGTGAGGAGGGGGGCGGAGCGGGGGGGGACAGGTGTGTGTGCTGACAGGGATGATGTCATTCCCCGGATGAGTCACCTGCAGGGCCGCTGCCGAGATCAAGGAGAGGTGACGAGCTGCCACTGTTTCTGAGGAAGAGGAGGAGGAAGAAGACGAGATCACTACTCCAGCTTGTCCAGGTGACAGAGAAGATTCAGAACTGATCCCTTTAAAGGATCCTTCTGCAGTTTTGCTGTTTCTGAGTTTGTGTTTTTGGTTTAAATCAACAGAAAAGTTGAAGCTGCAACATTTGGAAACATGTTGATTAGTGATGATGTCACAGACTTGAAGCTTTAACGTCACAGTCGTTCCTCCTGCAGACGACCGACCTGATGAGCTCATCGTTAAATCCCGTCAGGAGTTTTAGACACGCTGCACAACTTCAGCAGATCTTCTCAGTGATTCACCCTCATCATCATCAGCAGCATCATCTTCATCTTGCCTGCACTGTGAGATCTCTTCAGCCAGAAGTCAGTCTTATCTTGACTCTTGTCTTCTCTCTTTCTCTCTCTCTTTTCTTCTTCTCCTCCTCTGATAATCACGGCTTTTACATGAGTTTTAATGGGCTCTATGCACAGCTCCACTACTTCCTGAACTTAAGGTCGCTGTTTTGTTTCCTGTCTTTCGTTATTGGACAAACTGATTAATCCAGGTGTGTCTGACCTCGGTAACTGGCCGGACACACCTGGATTAATCAGTTCATCCAGTAATGAAAGACACGAAGCAAAGAAGCTACCAGGAAGTAGTGGAGTCGTGCATAGAGCCCATTCCTCTTTAATTCTGAATAAAAGTTCATTCTGCTTTAAGAAGACCATGTAAACCCTTAATTCTGAGTGAAAACGATAATTCTGAATAAAACTTTAAGGTACAGTATGTAAAAAATCAAAGGTCACATAATATATATATATATATCACTATATATATATATATATATATAAGTGATATATAATGCAAAACTGTGTTTCTATTGATGTGTAATTGCTGCACTAGAACAGCTGTTATATGTTTATTTTCTTAGAATGAGTCATTTATATCTACTTGCTGGGTGGTGCACATATGGAGGCTGCCATATTTGTTCCACCATTTTTCCTACGGTCTCCCTAACTCTACAAACCAATGCGTGTGAAGTAAAAACCCTCCGAACTTTAAAACTGCTGAACCAGCTTTGTTTGATGGGAGTTAGAGACTGTTTGGGATCAGAAATGTCTTAATTAAGACGTTAAAAGTAGTTACTCATAGAAGTAATAGTTACACCTGAGACCACTCACAGATGAAAACATCTTTATGTCTTGGGGGAATTTTGGCCACTAACAGCCACTGTAATATGAAGTAATTTGAAAGAATTTTTTTTTTTTTTTTTTTTTTTTTACATCCACTTGCTGTGACGCAGTGCATAAAGCATGACTCAGCTGCAACATCATGTAGTGTGTCAGAAGAAAAAGTTGAGATGTGGTTTATCAGTTGCAAACACTAAAGGCCCTTTCAGACAGAACGTGCAAAGCACAGGCGGGCGGCGGCAAACCAAGTCATAGTGTAAGATCAGCAGCGCGCGAGGTGGGCACATGCCGCTGCAGTACTGCTGATACCGCTGCGCCCGAATTTAAAATCTATCAATGCGGGCGCTGCGCGCTGTGACGACATCCTAGCGCGTCCAATAGGAGAGGCCAGTTCAGGGGAAAAAGTGGTCCTTGGTCAGCCTGAGGTAAACCTGGAAGCGGTCTGTGTGAAAGAATGCAGCTCCCAGATGAGCCTGAACCCCCCTAAGTCCTGCCTTGTCATCAGGATCAGGTGGACCCCCACCCTTTTATCTGCTGCTGATCTCCTCCTCCTCAGGAGAAAAGCTCTTTGCTGCGACGATGAAAGCTATATCTTTCTCAATGAAACGCGCCGGAGAGAAAACACTTTCTGGTGTGTCGCTTAGCAACGCATGCCTCTGCGCCCTACCCCGCAGTGAGCGCAGCGAAAACCGCGTTCTATCTGAAAGGGCCTTAATGCGTTTTATCTTGGGGGGCCGTGGCGTAAAGAAGTTGAGAAATACTGATATTTGTCCTCTGCCAGATAGAGGACTTTTTGTCAATAATCTCAATAATCCCTGGATTGGACACACTGATTCTAGCAAAAGTTAAACAGACATTTTAATCCACGAGTCTGATCGTATCAGAAACTTATGATTGGAAAGTTTACATGAAGCATTTTTCTCCAGTGCAGGATTTTAATACAAATACTCGTGTTCATGTAAACATGGCAGATTAAATCTGGGCCACATCTCAGATTCCTCATTTCTGAATGAACTCTGCTGAACTTTTGCTTCCGGCCCACGATTTCATTCTGAAACATTTAGAGAAGTTTGTCTGCTGGAAACAGAAGCTGTGAAAGCTGCTATTCCAGGAGTTGGGAACTAATATTCCAGGAGGCAGGAACTAATGTTCTCTGAAAAGGGAACTAATGTTCGTAGAGGCAAGAACCGGTGTTTCCGGAGAAGAGAACTGATGTTCCAGGAGATGGATCCTAATGTTCCCTGAACAGGGAACTAATGTCCCAGGAAAGGGGAACGGATGTACCTAGAGACAGGAACTGACGTTTTAGGAGACAGGGAACTAGTTTTCCAGGAAAAGGGAACTAATGTTTCCGGAGGTGGGAACGGATGTTCCTTGAGACAGGAACAGATGTTCCAGGATGTGGGTCCCTACGTTCCCAGTAAAGGGAACTAATGTTCCTGAAGGCTGGAAATTTCAGGCGTCTACATACATCTGAATGTGGAAAATTCCGTCTGCTAAACATCTGTTGCTGATGTGCTGCTGGGTTTCACTTTGGCACTGAAGGAGGAAGAGGAGGAGAAGAAAGAGGAGGAAGAGTTTCAAGGATGTGTGATAAAGAGTGGTGGTATTCCTGGTTGTTTCTAAGTTCTCTTCAGGTGAATATTTGTGTGTGTTTCCCTCCGTTGGAAGGTGGATTCTGGACATGAGCAGAACAGTTTCTCTGTGGTTGTTTGTCATCTGGGTGAGCTTCATCTGCAGTCAGCAGCTGCATCTCAAACTCAGAAATGTGGTTTGAATTGGTGGTTTGATGAGAAGAAGCTTCAGATCTGAAGAAGATCATGTGACTCTGTAATTTCTCCAGCAGCTCTTTGGTTTGGCGGTTTGTTTGGCTATGATTCTGCATCACTCCCTGATGTTGGTTTATTTATTTTATTGGTTTATTTGACAGGAACATTGTACATTAAACATTTCTGCAAATGTACCAGGTAAATAAATATTTGTCATCCGTAGTTCCTGAACAGGGTAAGAAAAAAAAAAGGGGGAAAGTAAAAACATAGCAGAATAAAGATTTTTCGATATTAAACAACAGAAAAAAGTATAATAAGTATAATACTAGTGCAATCACACATGAAGAGTCTAGAACAGGATAAACTACAACACCAGCAGTTAATGGAAGGTTCTGGTCTGAGTTTTCCTGCTGAAGTTGTTGGTGATGAACAGCTGAGAGCAAACAGCTGACACGCATCAGGTGAGCTGTGTGTGTGTGTTACCATCATATGACCGGGAGAGTAAACATTACAGATGTGATGCGGGATAACGGTGGGATGATGTCATGCAGGAAGAGGACACGGTGGTGTCACATGACAGCAGGTTCAGCAGTGACAGCAGAGCTCAGAGGAGAATCACATCAGAACCAAAGAATAAAACACTGATCCAAAAACCAGAACCACCCAAATACGAATGGAATTATTCGTTTCAACCCCCAGAAAATCCCAAAAAACATATCAGATGTTGAAAATGAGACATTTTACCATTTAATGGAAAATATGAGCTGATTGTGAATCTGATGCAGCAACATGTCTGTAAAAAGTTGGAACAGGATCAAAAAAAGGCTGGAAAATAACAACTGTAAGTTCATTTCACAACTAACTGGTTTAACTGGGAGCAGGTCAGCAACATTACTGGGTATAAAAAGAGCATTTCAGAGAGGCGGATGGAAAGATTAAATTTTTTATGGAAAAAAATTGTCTTCAAGAAGTACTTGTGTGTGTAAATCATATCTCTCCCCCTCTTTTCACAAGCACGTCCTCGTGCTCCACATAGGCTGCCACCCATCCAGAATCCATGGACCCACCCCTAGACACTCGGAGGCATAGTGACAGGACTGATAACTGCCACATAAGCAAATCAGCTAAAAAACATTAAAGGCTAAATAAACATCCTGTTCAGGCAGAAATACAACTAGTTATTGTATTTCTAATTACTGTAATACAAACTACGCACACAGTTCACCATCTTCACCTGCTAGAAGTCTGTCCAACAGTCTTCTCTCCTCGTGCTCACTGCTGCTCACAAGTTTC
This sequence comes from Atherinomorus stipes, assembly GCA_023101725.1. Classification (NCBI taxonomy): domain Eukaryota; kingdom Metazoa; phylum Chordata; class Actinopteri; order Atheriniformes; family Atherinidae; genus Atherinomorus; species Atherinomorus stipes. The sequence goes on along the minus strand of JALJCO010011145.1, from coordinate 7,425 downwards.
ATTTCTGCATACTGACATCATGTGTAGCTGCACACTTTTGCCACAAGCGGGCACTCACACCTCACCAACAGCCTTTCCAACATGGCCGATCTCACAATGGTAAAGAATTCTTCAAAACATTCCTGGATCCAGAAGTTGATCCAGATCACCACCAAAATTTAATGGGTTTATCCTTGGACTGAGACACACGGCTGGGGAAAATTTCAGGTCAATCCGTCCAGTACTTTTTCCGTTAAGTTGCTGAAGGACGGACGGACAGACGCACAAACCAACGTTACCAAAAACATGACCTCCTTGGCGGAGGTAGCTATCCCTTTCCTGTGTCAAAACTGTCGGGGACGCTTATGTATATAACAATAATAATAATAAAAATTTTTATTTGTAAAGCAACTCTCATTGTTAAAAGCAATCCCAAGGTGCTACAAAAAAAGTTAAAAAATAAAGCGTCCGTGGACATCCCGTCCGCAGAACTGCGCGGGAAATCCGGCCACCAAATCACAGCGTATTATGCAGCACACAGCCTGTTCAAGGCAACGGATAGAGACATGGGTGGAAACGTTCGTTTTGGTTTTTAACGCTTTATCACCCATTAGCATTAAAAAACTGGACATGCTGGTTTATTCTTTCACAATTCCTGCCTCTAGTTATACTTGTGAGACCATCCTGATCTCCCGAGCTTCAGGTTTTCACTCTCAGATCAGTCTGGCTACTTTCCGTTGAAGAGAATTTGGAACAGTTCACCAAACGAACGTCCAATCAGCGTTGGCTTTGAGGCGGGTTGAGGTGTGACGCAACGAGAAGCGACAGTTCAGTCTAAACAACATGGTGGCTTCAGCGGATGAAACTAGCGTCAGTGTTGCTATCGCTCAAGTTTTATCGGAATTACAGAGTATTTCTTCACTGAAAGAAGCGTAAAACACTGCTCCGGAGGCTTTTCTCAAAGGAAAAGATGTTTTTGCTCTTCTCCCGACTGGTTTCGGCAATTTTTCGTCATCGCTTTGTTAGTACGTCCTATGCTTCGTTGATCTGATTGGTTGATTTGGCCGTCCATCACCAACAAAAGTAGTGATAGACAGATCCAATCAGCTAACCAGTATTTTCGCCCCTTCCTAAAACTCCTAACGGATGATTCCCAGATGGATATGCGGGAGCTAATCCATCTGCCGGAGTCGGGTTAGCCTCTAGTCCCTTTAAGTAGGAATTACCAGTGCGTTGTGTTCAAGTGATTTGTTGTTGTAATGAAGTTAAACACTGGAGGCTATCTTCGACTGACTAGCTAGCTAGCTTCTAGCTAGCATCTGGTCTGAGGAAACAATAACCGTATTTTTTTTTTTTTTACAAACAAAACTACGTTTAAATAGTGATATTATTAAAGTTCTGTTTGTCACAGAATGATGCAGACTACAAACTAACCAAATAACAACTGTAGAAAACTTTAAACATAATGTAATGCTCTCCACCACCATGTTGAAAGGTCAAATTTACCTCATCTGGGCAACTCGGGCACCATAAAATTTTTCCAGCTTTCCACTGTACATTACGACATGAGTGGGAGTTCAAGTAAAATTTGGATGTCAGACTTTGGCATTTACCATAAATACAATACCACGTGAAGGCAGTATAATAGTTAGCCCCCTGCTTGCTCCAAGGAAGGCCTCGGCCTGTAGCAGAGTCGCACAACGGCGGTTTTTATTGTGTGTTCCATTTGTCTCGGAACTCCGATGTAATTTTCCAAGGAAATGGCATCGTGAACTAATTTTTCCGAGCTGTAAGCTCATAATTTGCAGAAGACCCCGAGATTGTAGATTTTAAGATGGCATGCGTCTAGTACCAGTGTTGTTTATCAAACTTCGATATCAGATATTTTCTTTTCATAAGTTTCAAGTGTAAACAGCACCGAGTTATTGTTACTGAATTTTACAGTCTCACGGCGGTCCTTTTTGTCTTTAAAACGAAGTGTGAATATGTGTTGTTTATTAAACACACACCCTGAAATTGGCTGCTGTTGTCTTGGTAACATTGTTATTATTAACTCGCTGGCTGCCATTCACGTGTAAACACGTTAATTGCAGGTTTTAATCGGGGGAGCTGTTTTAATCTCTGACAGAGCTTGTCAGAGAGAACAAAGTGTTGATCGTCTTTATTTCTGTAATTTTCATCCGATCCAGTAGATGGTGGTGTCAGACAAGCTTGAAAAAAAAAAACTACCAGGAAGTGGTGTGCTTCTATGGTGTCTGTGTAGTCGGCTCAGGAAGTGTGCTTCATTCTGTCGCGGGGGGGAGAGAATATGGTGACCACTCGTAATCGAAGCAGACGTGAGAGGAAAGTTTGTGGAAAAACTGATCGGTGACAGTGACACGACCGATCGAAGACATGATCCATAGATTGAAAAACAGCAACAAAGTGCGCCAGCTGAAAGTGAAAGTAGGCCAAGCAGCGACGGCGGGTGTTTCACGGGGGGGGCACCAGCAGAAGTGGTGGTGGATGGGTAGAACGAGGAAGGAAGGGAAGTGAAACAGACTTCTTGTGGCTTATTTAGCTAGTGAATAATTATTTTGCCTCCAAAACTCTTTTCTCAGTGTTGTATTTGTTGTTTCATAGAAGTAAACAGCTGATCAGATGATGAAGGTGTTACTAAAGTAAAAAAAATATTGGCATCAAAGACACTTTTCCACTTGAAGCGCATTGCAGCATTTAAAGCTAGTTTTCTCAGCTTTTTGATCAGAAACAGGCATTTTCGCTGCAATAAACTCACGTTCTACTGCAGATTACTAAAGATTGGAAAAAGCTAGAAACAAATGGGTTTTTTCTGATAAAAGAAGAGAGTCTAAGCTTTCCTTTGGTATATTCAGTGTTTGTATTGGCATAGTACACAATATTCTGTGGCTCTCCAAAAATCAGTGAAAATGCTTAAAAATCCTGGCAATATGGAGTGCTCTGCTCGGTAAAGGTCTGGCAGTCAATGAGTTAACATTATTTTTCTAGCTAGAAATTTGTTAATTTCTAGCTGTTCTAGCTCACAAATAGGCTGTTTTGGAGATGTCTATTTTTTCAATTAGTTCCAGTTAGTGCAACTGGAGCGCAACATACCAGATAATGACGTCACAAACTCACGTCTGTTCAGAATCCCGGGACAACTGGAATGCAACAATAGTCTGCTAACAGCGTGACCCTGCTTTAGCCGGCTTATTTCCGTTACCACCGTGTTAGCTTGGTTAGCTTTTAGCTGAGAGATCATTGGCTGTCAATCATTTTCCGAGGCACCCCCCTCTTTGCTCATTTTTGTATTTTCCGTGAGTGGCGACACATGCGACGCAGCAAAGATGGCGACGGTGCGAAACGCCCAATGAGCTTCCATTCAGCTCTTCAGAAACAAACGGGTCACCAAAGGTTTGTCCAATAATTATAGAGTCAGTGATCAGGACAGAAACCTCCTCCTACGCTGCTGCCACCATCAGGCCAGATGTGGGATTGCAAGCCCATTCTGCAAAGACATGAACAGGACTTCAGTGTGGGAAGATTCTGGAAACATCCACAGTGAACTGGTTGATACTGGACCCCCCTCCCAGTAATGCAGTAATGACACAGTTTCTGTCTGCAGACTCTTTGTTTCCACATGGAAGCAGGTTTTTATCCTTAGTCTCACTTCACCGAGCACTTTGTTCATCTTCACAAACAGAGAGAGGGATGGCATTAGAGTCGTGAGGGGATGGAAATATCTGCCATGTTTGTCCTCTTCTCACCAGAAAATGACCCCCCAGTGACTCTGAGTGGGCCAGCTGCTGATGTTCAGAAAGATGGAGAAAAGAAAGTATTGATTGATTTGTCTGGAGGAAAATGCAGATCATTCAGGAGAAAAGCTGTAAGATGTGGGAAGATGTCAACACAACCTGAAAATGTTTAACAATTATAAAGATGGAAGAAAATACTGTAACAGTTTTTATAGACACATTATTTAGTTTGATCTCAATACATTTTATTAGACAAAAAGCAGATAAGACATCACTGATTTTATCATCATCTATTTCTAAAGATCTACTAAAACTAAAACGCAGAATTAAGAAAATGTGTCCACGAAAAAATGGATATACAGTGGGTACAGAAAGTATTCAGACCCCTTTAAACTTTCATACTTTGTTTCATTGCAGCCATTTGCCAAAATCAAAAAAGTTCATTTTAATTCTCATTAATGTCACTCAGCACCCCATCTAGACAGAAAAAAAAAACAAAAATGTAGAATTTTTTTTTTTTTTACAACTTTATTAAGAAAGAAAACTGAAATATGACATGGTCATAAGTATTCAGTACTTTGCTCAGTACTGAGTATAAGTACTTCTGAGCTCGTACAGCCATGAATCTTCTTGGGAATGATGCAACAAGTGTTCCACTCCTGGATTTGGGATCTTCTGCGTTCTTTCTTGCAGATGCTCTCCAGTTCTGTCAGGTTGAATGGTGAACGGTGGTGTTCAGCCATTTTCAGGTCTCTCCAGAGATGCTCAGTTGAGTTTAAGTCAGGGTTCTGGCTGGGCCGTCCAGAGTTGTTCTGATCCACTCCTTTGTTATTTCAGCTGTGTGCTGAGGGTCACTGTCTTGTTGGAGGTGAACCTTCGGCCCAGTCTGAGCTCCTGGACTCTGGAAGAGCTTTTCTTCCAGGATCTCTGTACTTGGCCGCATTCATCTTTCCTTCAACTGCAACCAGTCGTCCTGTCCCTGCAGCTGAAAAACACCCCCATTGCTACCACCACCGTGCTTCACTGTTGGGATGGTATTGGGCAGGTGATGAGCAGTGCCTGGTTTTCTCCGCACATACCGCTTAGAATGAACTCCAAAAAGTTCAATCTTGGTCTCATTAGACCAGAGAATCTTATTTCTCACAGTCTGGGAGTCCTTCATGTGTTTTGGCAAACTCTATGCAGGCTTTCATATGTCTGCACTGAGGAGAGGCTTCCATCGGGCCGCTCTGCCATAAAGCCCCGACTGGTGGAGGCTGCAGTGATAGCTGACTTTGTGGAACTTTCTCCATCTCCCTACTGCATCTCTGGAGCTCAGCCACAGTGATCTTTGGCTTCTTCTTTACTCGCTCACCAAGGCTCTTCTACCACGTTTGCTCAGTATGGCTGGACGGCCGTAACCTGATTTACATCATCTGGGTGCGTTCAACAAGTACACGCGGGGGCGTTCCCTTTCCTCACGCACTCCATCTGAGTAAGGCGACAGTTATAGGTGATTTCGTCTGTTTAGAGAATAATAGGAGCCAATCACTAATCGCGGGTGGGACTTTTGAAGGATGGGCGGCGTTTTGTCCGGATGTGATGTAGAAGCACAGGCGACAGAAAGTCGACAAAAGTCGTTCACAGACTGTACACCGCTCGTACTAGCTGTCGCCGCCGCCGCCATGTTGTTTGACTGAAGCTTTTTGAGCTTGATAACATGTTTTGATAACTCGATCCTCTATGCGTGGTGGCTCTGGTGTCGCTCTGAGTTGCGTCACGGGTTGCGTCATTCGGTTCAACGTGAGTGGCTGAAGTAGCGTGTCAGTCAAGATGACGGACAGATCTTCTATCCAATCACATGCAAGAGTTTTAGAAAAAAAAGACTAATTTGAAATGACATCGGGTTAACTCCCTCCCCAGATGGTATTGCAAATACCAGGTGGCGGGAGTCAGGTTAGGACGGCCGGGTCTAGGAAGAGTTCTGGTCGTCCCAAACTTCTTCCATGTAAGGACTATGGAGGCCACCGTGCTCTTAGGAACCTTTAGTGCTGCAGAAACTCTTTTGTAATCTTGTCCAGATCTGTGCCTCACCACAATTCTGTCTCTGAGCTCCTTGGACAGTTCCTTCCACCTCATGATCCTCATTTGCTCTGACATGCACTGTGAGCTGTAAGGTCTTATATAGACAGGTGTGTGCCTTTCCTAATCAAGTCCAATCAGTTTAATTTAACACAGTTGGACTCCAATGAAGGAGTAGAACCATCTCAAGGAGGATCAGAAGGAATGGACGGCATATGAGTTAAGTATGAGTGTCACTGCAAAGGGTCTGAATACTTATGACCATGTAATTTTTCAGTTTTTCTGTGATAATAAATTTGCTAAAAATTCTACATTTCTGTTTTTTTCTGTCAAGATGGGGTGCTGAGAAATAAAATGAACTTTTTATTTTAGCAAATGGCTGCAATGAAACAAAAGAGTAAAAGGTTGAAAGGGATCTGAATACTTTCCGTAGCCACTATACATACATATATCATGGCTAAATTAGACCAGCTGGTAAAAAGCAGTTTTGCTCAAAACATTGCAATGCATACAACATTGTATCAGAGTTCAAAAGAGGACAAATTGTTGGTGCATGTCTTGCTGGCGCATCTGTGACCAACACAAGTCTTTGTGATGTATCAAGAGCCACAGTATCCAGGGTAATGTCGGCATACCACCAAGAAGGACGAACCACATCCAACAGGATTAACTGTGGACGCAAGAGGAAGCTGTCTGAACGGGATGTTCGGGTGCTAACCCGGATTGTATCCAAAAAACGTAAAACCACAGCTGCCCAAATCACGGCATTCGCTTGGCCCAGGACTTGTGCTAGATGGGCCAAGGACTACTGAACCATTCTGGAGGACCATGTGCATCCAAAGGTTCAAACATTGTATCCTGAAGGCGGTGCAGTGTATCAGGATGACAATGCACAAATACACACAGCAAGACTGATGAAAGATTGGTTTGATGAACGTGAAAGTGAAGTTGAACATCTCCCATGGCCTGCAAAGTCACCAGATCTAAATATTATTGAGCCACTTTGGGGAGTTTTGGAGGAGCGAGTCAGGAAACGTTTTCCTCCACCAGCATCACGTAGTGACCTGGCCACTATCCTGCAAGAAGTATGGCTTAAAATCCCTCTGACCACTGTTCAGGACTTGTATATGTCATTTCCAAAATGAATTGTTGCTGTATTAGCCGCAAAAGGAGGCCCCACACCATACTAATAAATGATTGTGGTCTAAAACCAAGTGTTTCACTTTCATTGTCTAACCCCTGGCCCTGTATATATATATATACTTCCTTAAAAATATAAGGGTAACTGTGCACTGCTTGATGTGAAGCTCTGCAGAAGTCACCAGGTGTGTTGCCATGGGGAAACTCCTAATACCTGCATACCCTCAAGAACTGGAGTGTCCCACCCCGGTGTATACACACCAAGTGTATCCCAACACTAATAAAGTTTCTGAGGCCAGATTTCTGCATTTCATGTAATTCCCTGAATCCAGCAGCTGAACAGTTTCTCAGCAAAACATCAGCAACAGAAACTTCTAAGTTTTCTCTTCAAATATTCAAAAATGACCAACAAATGAAATCAAATCAACTCTGCAGGTCGACTGCAACAGAAATCTTTGTAGTCACTTTTAAAGCAGGAGTTTTTAGTTTGGGG